>OX101785.1:43178096-43563096 GCA_944452715.1 Ophion slaviceki | reverse complement strand
AAAAGCGCGTACGGTATTGTTGCGTCTTTATGGCGGGAACACCACTCAAGTGTCCGCTTGCACTTTTGTTGAAGATAAAATATGTGTTAAAACAAAAGAAACTATTAGCGATGGGTTTTTTATTTGCGGAAAAACTGTCTTCAACAGAGAAACCGCATCTTGAAGAAAAGCGTGTCGGGGGATGATTTTGCAGTTTCACATGGAAGCGGTCCACCAATCGGAATTAAACAAAATCGAAAATTGCTGTAATCTAAGTCGATGATAAAACCCCTATAGAGCTGTTGAGAATAAATTATATGAAGTGGTGAACCAACCCTCTATTTGCCTTTTTCCCAATCTCCACACTTGGAGTAACGTATCCTTTTTCTCACTCCACCCTTGTATGTAAATGGAAAAACGAGGTATCACTTGAAAGAAGAAACAAAACTCAAGTTTACGTATTTTACCTTTCTTCCAGACAGGAAGCTTAAGGAGGTAAACCACCCCCTTACATACATTTTTATCACGGTCGTGTTTCCTGTCTTTAAAATGTATTCGTTGATCAAAAATATTCCTGTAAGTTGCCATTTAATATTTTTTAATGTTTCATGTTTAAGGCTATTCGTAACACTAATATTTTCGTATCGAAATGCTTCTTCACGCATTTATATGAAAGCATATTTCATAGAGAAATACAATAACATACCAAAAATATTTTAACATCTCCATTAAGCAGGTAAGAAGATCATTAACCCTCTGCGGTCGCACTGGAATTCTGATGCTTCCGCGGTTTCACTGGGTCGTATGTCGTACGAGTACAATTTTCAACCGGTTGAAATGCTTAAAAAAATGTAAAAAATTTCCTCACTACGCCTCAATGCATGTAAAATGATAATGAATTTTTATTAAAGCCCAAAACTTAGTATTTTTACGCTGTAAATAGAGCTCTCTGAGGGAAAACGTCCACGTGAATGTTCGCTGTGGTCTTCAGTGACTTAGAGCGACCGTGGAGGGTTAAGAAGAATCCATCTTTCGGGCCAGAAGTTTGTATTCGGTGTTGACGAATACGTTAGGCACCGCTTTAAAAATTTTGGCTATATTGAGCAGTCAGTTTTTTCGTAATAAAGTTGCAAATTCGAGCACTTCAAGGTAGTGAAGGCCGTGCTCTTGAGGAGATGGCCGAGCGAAAGTGCGGTGATCATGGTTTTGCTGCTCGCGTGTTGGAAGATCGTTATATAGGACTAAAGTTGCGTACTAAGGTTGTTGGAAAACCGAGATTTCCTAAACTAGACATAATAGATGCACTACTCACCCAAATTAAGGGACATTAAAAAATTCCAAATTTTTGGCTGATTTTCAACAAGGGATACTCGGAGAAAATGGGGACTCGGAGAAAAATGGCCGAACAGAAAATAAACAAAAAAGAAATTGTAGCTTCAAGCGTCTAGTTTTTAGATCTGGACGGGAATTTTTTTTAGCGTCGACGGTTTTCAAGTAATCATCCGAAAACCAATGTACATTTTTTTTTACAAATTTTTGCGCGTCTTTAAATCGGGCTGTGGACTCAAAAATAAAATTTTTATCACGCGACCATGAAACTCTTCTCGACAATATAATCATCTTCAATTTGACCTTTTAACGAGCTCCGTACGATGATTTGGCGCGGAGTGATCGTCGATCAAAGCAAAAAAGTATATTTCAACTTTGACAATCAATTACTGGGGAACCAATGATCGTACAGAAAATGAATGTAGGGTTCTGGGAACTGCAAAACATTCTCTATGATATGCAATTAGTGACTGTGGATAAAACATTTTTTTTCGAAGTGATGATGTTGACTGAAAAAAAGTTGAAAATTTGCGAATTTAAGGATATTTGGAAAATTTGGTATAAGTTTGGATATAATGCATGAACGAAGGATATCGTGGGTAATTTTTTAACCTCGAAGTGTCCCCAAAAAACTCTCCAAGTTGCAAAGCGCTGCGATTTTTTTTTCTTAATGCCCTGAAGAGTAAATTGATCGTTTCTGTCAAAAATCACCGCAACAAGCGATTTTTCAATTTTTATTCATTTTTTCAACTTCAAAACGGTGTTTAAGCAGTAATGCGTAATTTTTCTGTTCAAAGACATCAATTACCAAGAAAAAAAAAAAAAAAAAATTCGTAATTTTTTTTAATTAATTTTTTGTCTTCAAATAAAACAAAATAAACAAATTTTTAAAAAATCACGCGTTAACGACAATCTCCTCTTGTCAAACAAAATGAGGTCGATTTTTTTTTACCAGTCAATCACCCTTGTTTTCAATGTCAATTTAAAAAATATGTCGACTGATTCTCTTCACACGAATCTCGAACTTTGAATTTTTTTGCAGCTCCAATCGTTGAAATACACTTTCTGAACAAACACAAAAAACAGTTTTTTTTTCAAAACTACCCTAAAAATTCGGAATTTTTTTTTGGAATTTTTATTTCGAAAATGGTTTTTAAAAAGTTTTCTTGGTAATTGATGTCTTTGAGTAAATAAATTACGCATTATTGCTAAAAAAACCATTTTGAAGTTGAAAAAATTAATAAAAATCGAAAAATTGCTTGTTACGGTGATTTTTTCTGAGCACATTTTGGCTTCTCGAAACGTCAGCTGCGGCTTGACGTTTCTCGGTGACGTTTGCGGCCCCATGACAGCCCTGACGCGAACACAGCAGCGGAAGCTCCAGCGCCTACTCACGCCGCTGAATCCGTTCGCAGGTTCCGCCTTTCCCGAGATACTACGGAAGTCAAACTCAACGTTTGAACTATCGTTCGATTTCGAAATTTTGATATTGTTTTTCTCAGTGATAACATTTTTCGAACGACTTCTATTCGGATCTTCCGTGTTCAAAATCGAATCGACTTCGCTTCGGTCGGCGCGGAATGCCATTTTTATTTTTTTTTTCAAATCTTTTTTCTTGTTTTCCGTGAAATTTATTTTTTTTCACATGAGCCCTATATTTTTTTTCGAAAAGTTCCCGAAAAACTATTCTAAAAGCGCACCTCAACCGATTCAAAATGGCCGCCCAAATGGATTTAAAAATAGGTGGCCATCCCCAAATTGTCACTCTGTATGTGAAAAAATATAATAATGCGACTTCATTATTTGAAACTGGAGCCCAATTATGTTGCAAAATCACCAGTAATAAAGAGTTAGGTTCATTATTACCTCCAGTGCGTCCTGGTTCAGCCGAGCGGTCATAACGTAATTGTAATTGGCGCTTTGCAGATACTCCACAAGCTGTAACGCAGCACCCAGGGTGACCTTGAGTCCTGTCACAGTACTCGAGGAAACCGGAAAAGGCGAGTTGTCCTGTCGTGCGACTTTCTACCAGTCATCCAGGTATGCGAGGAAGTTTTCGATAGCCTGCCAGTTTTAACATGTTATAATTGTGGCAATACCAAGAGAATTACGTAAGAGAAATAAAGTGCATTTCAAATGGCAGTTGGAATCATTGTGAACGACCGTTAGGCCGGATGGAGGTTAACATTTTTACAGAATTTATTAACAAGCGTATCAGCGTCAAACATACAATTATGTACAAAGAAGAACTATTGGAATATATTATTAGTATAGATAACGCTGCGACTTTTCTAGTACAATGGTATCGTATCGTTGTCATTGACAACAATGCGTTTCCATTGACTACACCAAGCATCGTTATCGCATGCTTTTATATTCAGTTCGAATATAATGTTATTGTGAATGTAGTTTGCTAGTGGGAATGCAGTTCATGCGCTACAAGGGATTTAGGCAGGCCTCCGTTATGAACACATTACATCTATTGTTTCACTTACGTCGCTTGTACAACTCGTATTGAGTGTACGAATTATAAGGTGAAGTCATTGAGTGGCCCAGCCCACATACTTGCGCAATATTTTTTAGTTTATTGCGACAGCTCTTGGAAGCACTCATGTGATAACGCTCGTTTTGGTATAACTTCGGACGTTGCGTGGCATTCCCAAACGCTGATTCCGCAAGTATATTTCCTTCGCTTCGTACCACAATATGCTTCCAGAAAACCGATGTGTTCAGCAATCATCGCTGCGGTATGGGTGCTATTGTATTTTACACATATTACCTTTTCCGTTCAGATCCAATCTTTCTTCTACTTCACACAAAAAAATGGGTTTTGTCAAGTGTTTGAAGTAGAACAGAGGTTTACAAAGCAAACTTATTACACGCCCTCATATTCAAACCGGTCCGATTATATTCCTAAGAGATATAAAAGTGGGTAGTGTGACAAACGCAAATACGTAGCCACATCACAATACTGTTGTACCATTTGTATGTAAATCAGACAGCGACCGTGATGGGAGTAATGTCAATTGAGAACTTGTGTTCCGGCCCAATCCGCACATGAAGATTTCATCCCAATATTTGGGACATCCTCAATGTACCGTTCAATGGCGCGTTTCATTACTGCGATTCTACATGGATTTGTGCCCTTCAATTGAAGATGAGGTGTGTGCTAGACCCACTGGCTGTAATATGTTAGATACGACGGGAACATCCGCATAGTTCATTCAATATCCAAAAATCGTTTATTTTACGGACTTTTGAATGATCTTAGGGGTACGAACCACTTCGGACATATCACGGTTTGGACTCATGCAAGTGAGTCGTGCACAATGACTTCATTTAGGTTGTATTGCCTTTATAATGTGCTGTCGTAGTCTTTTAATAGAAGAGAATGAGTGTCGGCGAGAATCTTGTTTACAATTTCAGTATGTACTTGATAGGGTAACAATAGAATTGAAAATTCCTTCAATAAACCGCCTTATGCGTGAAGTATATTCTTCATATCAACCGTATGACTACTCTTGATGAAATGAATTTGTGGACAACACGATATTTATTGTGAAGACGACACATGAACAGCAACGAACCTTTTTCTGCGGACACGTATCAGAATGGCGCAGAGCGTTGGCCGGCGTACGCGACATCATCGCCTGAATCAGCCTATCGACCACTTCTACAAGCTTCACCGTAGGTTGACGGTCGCGCAACTCTGGGCATCTTGGGTCGTCCTTGCACAGTTTCATCGCAATTCGAACTTTGTCAGAGAACAGCTGCAACAACAAAGTATGTAGAACGATATTCTCACGTCAAGTTTGCAAGAAATGTGCGCAATTCATACCTGGAATGCAAGGAGGACATTCATTTTCTGATAATCCTTTGGATGAAGATGCGCTGGTGTCAGGAAGTATGCAACACTAAGGTTGGGTTTAGTGTGCGCCTCATGCTGCAGAAGTCAAACAAGTCAAACGAAGGCAAACAAGTCCTTCAGGTGTCTGCGTGCCAGAAAATAAAAATCCGCAGGCATTTTCCATGCGATGACTATCATGAAGAACATGTCTACTACAAACCAGTTTTCCATTTCAAAAAACTATACACTACCTGGAACGACGGACACTGTACTATGCCATTTCGGAGGCACTTCACAAGATGAGGAAAATCGGACATCATCCACAGCCGGTGATTCGCAACCACTGGATGTGGACAGCTGAGCTGGGTTTCGTTGATCCCGAATAAACCCCACACTCCTCGGTTCCACTGTGCGCCATCCATGGTGACGGCGTCCACGTGGAAGCCAGAGCCATGGAGTAGCACGATGCACTCCAAAATGAGTTTCTCCAGAACTTGGCTGGTCACTGAGTTCTCACTCAAGAAACAGCCGAGAACTTGAACCCATGCTCCTCGGAATGGTTGGAACATGAACACAAGCGCATGATCTGCACGTGTGCTCTTCTGTCCGTTGGGGGTATATTTGCCGAGATCAACGAAACCGTTGAATCTCATCGTCTTGCGATCGAAGTTGACGGCTTCGCTCAGGGACATTTCGTCAACAAGGAGCACCCCTGTGAAACAGTTTTGCCATAAACAAATTGACAACATTTCATCATAAAAAAGTAATTGCCCAAGCAAACAAGTAATATATTTAGGTGAATGCTCGACGCTTTCTACAATTGGTTGAACAGCACGCTGCAACAGCACAATGTAAAGTAAATGTTTATTTTGTGAGGCGCAGTAGATCACAAGTAATCACAAGTAGGAATACATTGGAATGAAGGAAGTTATATTTTATAGGAGAGCTCGTCACAACGTTCATACCTTGTAATGTGTACTACCCATTTCCATGTTGCTTGGAACAATTATTAAAAGAAGGCTACATTAGTACTTGACTAGTTTTGAATCATTCGCATGTCTTGATTGCCGCAGCACTTGAAATTATCCCTACTGAACGACCGTTGTTACTGAGGTTCCTTGTCGGCAATAGAAAAGAAGCAGGCCTCGCCTTAGAAAAAACTCGCGCACGTGCGATCTACTTTACAGGACACTAGACATTTTTCCTTTACAAATTACTGAGTAATTGTGAAATTCGGACTACTTCGGCATTGCATAATCATTGAAAACGGCCCCAAAAATTGGCTTCATGAATAATACCCCTCTTGTCGACGACTTCCATCCGCGAAGCTTTCTTCTGCAGGCACTTGAAGACCGCCTCTTAAAATCCATAGCTTATGTCCATTTTGCTAATGTATCTCGAGAGGGTGTCTTGGCAAGGGAGAGGAAGGATGTTTCGAGTACGAAGATGCTCGTACAAGCTCCTGATTTTGATACGCATCAAGAGGCACTCGTACACCCAGTCCAAAGTATACCGTCGCTGGTTAGAGGCCTTAACCTTCGACGCGCTAAAGCAGGCCTGGACAACAGCTTGTTGAGGGGTCGGTAAGTCGGAGATTGCCTCGTGCAAGGCTTGCTCATTGATGGCTGCGCATGCATCACGAGTTCTCCTGACGTCGCGTTTAAGGTTCTCTGCCTGTAATAACAGTATGAAGGGGTTCCTATTTAACTGGGGTATCGGGTTTAGGACGCTTGCATAAAGAACATGACGTAAATGTGGCTGAAACATTAAAAGTATAAGGGTACGATATTTTTTGTATGGACTTGCGGACTGTACAGAAATTAAATTGTCCTGCATATTTATGCTGGGTGCTCCTTGCGTCGCAAGATGACTGTATGCACACAGGGAAGTAGAAGATACTTTATTTTTTATTTTTAGTACTGAAATAGCCTAAACATACAATTAACTGTCAAGGCCTGGTTACTATGCTAACACGAGAGGCTGTACATAATATATTATGCGGTTCGGTAAGAGTACAAGTTCAACACAAACCGACAATACAAGATAAAAGCACCGCGAAAATCTTACAAAATAGCGCGTTAATTCCATTCGTTTCGAACTTCTCTTCCTACTCATCTTTGTACAGTACAGTGAAGCATTTACAAATAGGACTGATTTCAATCATTCCCTTTAGTACATGTGATCGCAATTGGAAGTAAATGAGGTACCCATTTCCCACTTGTGTGAAAAATGATGGCACTTCACCTTTGCCTTCAAACGACGATATTGGCGCTGCCGCAACTGTGCCACGTACTTCGACCGGGCGTATCGAAATTTGGCATCCTTCTTCCTGTACGTGCGGTTCAGGAGAATTTTGCGCCTGTACCTGCAAGCAGCGTAGCGCGGTTCTTTCACGCACTTGCTGTAAGAATCCGCTCGCACGAACCCCCCACAATTCTCGGCATACCTGTGAGATAATTGAACAACTGTTGTAAGGCGTGCAAAAAAATGCACCAATATATCGGAGATGAATAATTTTCTTCTCGACTATTCATCTCACTAGCTACTAGTTCGCGCTAACATTGTTCGGCATATGTACATTTAATTCACACAAGGACACAATATTCTCTCATCGTATCTACACTACGAATAAAATGTACTTACTTTTCATCCTCGACTCCTGTGCCACAACACACGTCTCTTCGGTCAACTCGGCGTAACAGAGCCACGATTCCTTCCAATGACGCTGCGGTTCCTCGGCGTTCGATTGTTACGTTGCTGTCCAGCGCTTCAATCTGCAATCAAACACGATCATTGTGCCCGACACGCTTTCAAGAAGTATATATAACCCTGCAAAGATCATTGTTACCATAACCGAAAGGTCATTGCGCACGACAACTCGTATTCGTGATCGTGACACGCGCCGATCAAACCGCACGAACTCGACAGAGGTAGTCGTAGGAGAAGGCGTCCCCCAGCACCACCATGAAGGCAACGATCCTCGTTTCAGCTGAGTTATTAACTGACGAAGCGAGAATTCTCGGCCCTCGTCCACTTCATCGTCAATGTCGGTTCCTGGTTCTGAGGAGTTCTACAACAACGAATTATTCGGTGTAATAGAAGTGTATTGAAACCGTATCCAGTTGATAAGATGACATCGTTTACCATGATGTAAAAGTGTGCTTCACCATGTCAAGAGAATGGTAATGTGTCGAGTAATTGTATTTATGTTAAAGAAATGATCCCTTGTACTTGAAAATCGCACATATTTATATCACAGAAATAAACTTACTCCATCAGTAAAGGAAGATGCCGAGCTGGCGTCCATCGCATCATCAGCCATTCCATACGGAATACCTCGGATGTCATCGATCGTCTGCTTGAAAATATAACCGAAAAGAAAGTAGCTTTCGACATTTTGCAGGGTGACATTAAGGCAAAACTTTAGGAGGTTAAGGTCTCCATGTAATTACGGCACCTTGTGGGCTAATTTCCTTGACGTTCTCTTTTCATTCGTCCACGTTTTTAAAACACGTACAACATTACGCCTGTAATCACATCTAAGTCATAATAATCTTACCTCGTTATCACTGGAATCGGAATCGTTGGCAGATCTAGTGTCCATGGAGCCATCCGGGGTCTCGTTAACCGACTGTTGAGCAAGAGGAGAAAAAGAAGTGAAATTATGGTCGAGTAACGGTGACAAATTGAAAATGCAGGTACTCTGTATCTCTCGCTCGCTCACGCGAACACACTTACTCTGTCTTTCTTTCTCTCTCCCTTTCCCTTTGATGAAAGTTGCGAACTTTATCCCTCCACTGTATCTTAGGAACATTGCGAGGAACGGTGCAAGTGCATTCTTGTGCGATTCAAGAGATTCCAAAAAAAGTATTGCCACCAACGGCTTCCGCGTGGGACATCATTGTCAGATTTATCCAGACGGGTAGTAAGGGGAAAAAGAATAAAAGAGCGAGAAAAACGAATAGACGGAATAGAGGAAGGAGCAATGGATGAGAAGACAATTAAGGGGTTACACCACCCTGAAATGTGGTGAATTGGTCACAAGGTATGCTGCAAATTCTGTACATTTTGAACTGATAAAGCCGCGTCCAAATTATAAACGCGTTTTTCTCGAAACGACATTTTTCCAATTTGCGGGAACTGCTACTTTACAACAGCTGTTCAGATTGATTTCAAATTTGTACACCACATTTGTTGCATAATCATCTCAATCCGTACGTAGGATTTCTTTCATGATGTTGACCGTTTCTTTTTAATTAATTTTTGTAAGTCGAAATTGTATGTGAAAAACGAATAAAAATTGCAACGTGATACGAAACATCCATTTTATATATTTTTTAATCCTACATAACATCGCGTATTTAACCTAACTGAACAAAGAAGTTTCATTCGATTTTGTTGTAGACGAACCGTAAAGCTATTAGAATTCCCGTAGATTGGCGGTGGGAAAAGTAACTTGACGCGCGTGGAGGCGTGTATCTTCACCAATTATCAGTAATTAAACATTTAAAAAATAGTGATACGAAGCTAAAAACATATATTAAAAGAGTGTGAAGCCAGACATAACGAATATACATTACTTTAGCAACTAAGGCAAACTCAAATGCGAGAACAAATATAGAAAAAAAATTTTCTTTGCCAAAATTTCTTTTTCTTCAAGTCATTGCATAAAAATAATAGGTACAAGTCAGTTATAGAATTCCATTTGCAAAAAAGGAAAAATTAGCAGATCTTAATCAACGAGCTCGCATTCTAAATAGCAATTGAATACAAAAAAATGAGCACAGGTTGAAATACCTATCCCTTCGGAATAAATAGTTACAATTTTTGAACTGAAACCTAATCTAAAGGCAAATAAAAAATCCTTTTTACGTGTTTCCACACCCAATTTTTGAGATTTCGATGGAAACTGAAAGTGATTAGCGTTCAGCAAACAACTTGCTATATTGAATGGCTCATAAAAGAACCGGAACACAGAAAAAACGCATTTTTCTGTTTTTTGGGCCCATGCATATGCCTTGGAAAAGAAATGGAAAGCCAAGGGCTAACTTTGAGAATTCGCCAAAAATCACAATATCATCCGATCCTCATTTCCAAAGTCGCATTTTCAATGGTCATTACATACGAGAAGAATAAGCGCAAGCGGGAGTCGCTATCTCTGCAGGAAAAAAAATGTACACTTATTTGGATAGAAGTGTTGTATTAAGCAAAATTGGAAATCGATTTTTCCTCGTTTTCAAATTAAATTTGAGATTTCGATAAAAACTTTACGTGATTCGTGTTCAGCAGACAATTTGACATTTGATTGTCATGGTCATTATTACTTCTAATTTAAATGAAATTGAATTGGATTTGTAAGATAATATCAATATTAAATTTAATTGAATTGGGTACATAGAATATAAATGATATTTATGAATTCAAATTTAATTAAATATAATATGAAAGCTAATTCAAATATTTGGTTGAATGTCATTATAATATTATTAATAATTTGTGTTCAATTCAATTGTAATTGCATCGTTGTAATTATAAAAATTGAATTAAATTGATGCAAACTCAATGTGATTTGTATGTATGTATGCTTTATTCGTTCCCCGTAGAGTTACAAAGGCCTCCGTTTCCGCTCCTCCCTTACATGCTTCCTTACACTTTTCTTATTCTACTTAACCTATCTTACATCTATTTCGCCGCTGTCTCTCTCTCTCCGCCGCCTGCGCCGCACCGCCTTACTCCTACTTATCTTTATCAGGCTCGCTTCCTTAATGCTACCCCCCTCTCTCTTCTCCCCGTCGTCCGATTTCCGTTTCCTCCTTCCACTCCATTCCTCTTTCACTCCGTCTCTTCCTCTCCCTCTCCCTCCCCTCCCTCCCTTTCCCTTTCCTTCCTTCTCTCTTCCAGACTCTTCATCCATCCCTCCCCCCCGCCCTCTTCGTCCAGGATCTCTATTATCCTTTCTCCTATCCCTCTTTCCTCCCCATCTCCTCCTCTGCACCTATCCACCACGTGTTCCCACGATTCCATCTCTTCTCCACATATCCTGCATTCCCTCTCTTCCTCCTTCTCCCAGTATCTTCCTTCTCTCATCTCGTTCCCCATCCTGAATCTTGCCACTCTCCTATACCGCTCTTCCCTCCATCCCGCCTTCAGGTACCCTGGGATCCCTCTCACTCTTACCTCCTTGTACCATCTGTTGTATCTCGACTCCATTATCTTTTCCCACCTTTCCCTTTTCTGCTCCTCTCTATCCTCCTCCTCCTTCCTCTCGTACCCCTGCTCGTCTTGATCCTGTTCTTCTTCTTCCTTCCCCTCCCCAATCCTTCTGAACTCCTCCCTGCCTTTCTCCCATTTCGATCTCCTTTGATCCCCTCTTCTCTCCCTTTCCCTGATCTCCTCCCAGCACTTCCTTGCCCATTCGCTCCCTCCCCCTTTCCTTAGCTTTTCCTCATATTTCCACGCTCTTCTGCCTGCTCTCGTTCTTATCTTGTCCCTTTTCAGCTCCTCCCTCACCAAATACCCTGGTGTTCCCCAGTCGAGCCCCAATACCCACCTCTCATATCTCTCCTGCATCGCTTCCATCGCCCCTCTTTCCTCCCATCCCCAGATCTCTGCTCCGTAGCCCATCACCGTCCACACCAAGGTGTCGAACAACCACATCCTCCTCCCCACGTCTTTCCCAAATTCCCTTTTCCCTATTCCCCACACCTGCCTCATCACTGTTCCCGCCTTTCTTACCCTGTCTTCCATTCCCCTCCCCATTTCCATATATTTTTCTTAAACCTCCCCCCTCCTTTCCTGAACCTCATCACCTTAGTCTTCCCCACGTTCACCTCCAGCTTCTTACCCTCGCAATACCTCTCCAGTCTCCTAATCATGTTCCGCATGTCCTCCTCCCTTTCTGCCAGCACCGCCACGTCATCCGCGTACGCTAGGGAGAAAATCTTCTCCCTCCCTATCTTTATCCCCCCCATTCCCCTTTTTTCAATTCCTCCTCGAGATCCGCCGTCAGAACATTGAACAGGAGCGGGCTTAGCGGGCATCCCTGCCTTACCCCTTTCTCCGTCCAAAATTCCTCTCCTGTCTCCCCCCTACCTTCACCCTGCTCTTCGTCTCCTCGTATATATCTTTTATCCTTTCCCTTAGCCCTTTCCTTATTCCTCTCCTCTCTAACGCCTTCCACAATTCTTTCCTGTCCACTGAATCGAAGGCCGCTCTCAGGTCGATGAAGAGCGCCACCAGCATTCCCTTCCTTTTCTCCACCTGCCTTCCTATTACGTGATTCAGGACGTAGATGTTGTCGATTGTTCCCATTCCCCTTCTGAAGCCGGTTTGGTTTTGTGGTACCGCTCCTTTCCTTTCCACTTCCTCTTCTAATCTTTTTGCCAATACTGCCGCATAAATCTTGTACAGCGAGGGCAACAACGTCACCCCCCTGTACTCGTCTACCCTCGTTCCTTGCCCCTTTTTTATTATTGGCACAATTATCCCCTCCTTCCACTCCTCTGGCCATCCTTCCCCCCTCCACACCTTCCCGCAGATTTCCCATGCCCACTCTATCGCCTTCTCTCCTCCCCATTTCCACGCTTCATTTGGGATTTCGTCTCCTCCCATCGCTTTTCCCTCCTTGGCCCTTTCTACCGCCTTCCTTATTTCCTCTCTCCCTAATTCCTCCTCCGTGTCTCCTCTTCTCTCTCTCTCTCTCTGCCCCCGTTTCCTCTCTCCCTTCCGTTCCTCCCAACAACCCGATAAAATATCTTTTCCATTCTTCCGCTTTTATTTTCTCCTCCACTCTTTTCCTCTTCTTTCTTCCCCTATTCACTATTTCCCACACCTTGTTCTCCGTCTTCGCTTCCGCTATCTCTCTTATTCTCCTTTCCCTTTCCTCCTCCTTCTTCCTCTTGCCCAACTTTCCGTACTCTCTTTTCTTTTCTCTATAACGCTCTTTCGTGCTTTTTCCTTTCCTCCATTTCCTTAGCTCTTCCCTCATCTCCCCCTTCTTCTCCCTGCATTCTTCATCCCACCACCCTCCCCTCATCACTCTCCTCTCTTTGCCCACTTCCTCCTCGCCTGCCTTCATGGCCTCCTTCATTTTCCCTGTAATTTCTTTCACTACTTCTTGGACCCCTCGTCCTTCCACTCCTGCCCCCTCCATCCTTCTCCCGTATTCTTCCTTCATCCTTTCCGACCACTTGCCACACCCTGCTCTCCTTTCCCCCTTCCCCTGTCTTCTTCTTTCCCGCCTTCCTCTTTTCATCGTCACTATCACTGGGTGATGGTCCGACTCAACGTTATCCCCTATCCTTATGCTCTCTACCCCTTCCCTCGTCTCATTCTCCCCCAACACATAATCGATTACGGTCTCCCCCCTCCCCCCTGTGTATGTGAATTCCCCGTCTTCGTCCCCCTCTATGTTTCCATTTAATATTTCCCACCCCGTCTCCTCTAGCACCTTGATTAATTTCCTCCCTTCCGTATTTACCGTCTTGTCTTTTGATCTCCTTCCTTCCTCCTCCTCCCCCTTATCCTCCCATCCTCCTCCTCCCTCTTCTCCAGTCCTCGCATTGAAATCCCCTTCGATTATGACCCTTCCTCCTTCCTCCTGCTTTTCCATCCATCCTTTTAACTTCTCCGTTTTCCTCTCTATGTCCCCGTTCACATACACCCCAATTAAGATCCATCTGTCCTCCCCTGCTTCCACCTTTACCGCCATTATCCCCTCTTCCTCCCTCCTCTCTCCCTTTCTTTCCGCCTTCATCTCCATCCTCACCCCTACCACCATCCCTCCCATTGCCCTCCCTTTTCTATTTATTTTCCTCGCCCATTGTATCATCCACGTGTATCCTCTAGGAAGCCTTTCTCTTATTCTATCCCATCCTTTTTCCTCTACCCATGTCTCCACCATCACCACCACCTCCCAATCCTCCAGCCCCCTCCAAAACTCCTTGTCCTTGTTTGTGAGACCCGCTACGTTCCAAAACGCCACCTTCCAGCTCCCTCCTTCTTTTCCTTTCTTTTTTTCCCTCTTTCCTTTCCCCTTTTGTACCCGTTTTTTGGCTGTTCTCTGCTCCCTACCACCTCCCTCTCCTCTTGCTTTCTTCCCGCCCCTTCTTCCGTCTCTCTTTCCTTTCCCCTCCAGTCCCTCAGTACTTCCCTACTCTCATCCCAGAACCACGTGACCCCCTCTATTATCACCTTCCCGTACCCCAGCTTTACCCTCTTCCCCCTCCTTTCCTCTTCGTCCCCTATTCTTCTCAGTCTCCACTGCATCCTCCTTTCCTTCCATGTCAAATCGTCCTCTATTCTTTCTCTCCTCCCTCTTAATTCCCTTTTCCTCCTCATCACCTCCTTCTTCCCCTCTATTTCTTCCATTCTCACTTCTATCATTCTCTCCTTTCCTTGTCCTGCCCCATTCTTCAACTCTCTCACCCTCTCCACTCTCCCTTCCGCTTCTATCTTCTCCAGCACCTCCACCACTGCTTGCCTTGTCGTTCCTTCCCTCGTCGCTCCCCTTATGATGAAGTTCCTTCGTCTGTCCTCCCTCTCCCTTCTCTCCATTTTCCTTTCCATTTCCTGTACCCTCCCTCCGTCTGTCCCTTCTCTCCCCTTAACCACTCTTCTTCCCCCTCTCCACCCCGCGCTTTCTTCTTCCCTCTGCACTCTCCAGTTCCCTCAGTCTCTCCCCGATTTTTTCCATCTCTTTCTCCTGCTCCCCTACTCTCTTCATCCTCCCTTCTACCTCCCTTATCCTTCTTTCCATCGCCTCCTTTTCTCTTCTCCATCTTTCCTCTCCCAACTTCATCTCTCCCCTCATCCTCCCTAATTCATCCTCGACCTTCCTTCCTTGCCCCTGCACTTCCGCCTTTACTTCCGCCAAACCCCTCCTGACCTCCTCCCTCATCGCTGCGATCATCCCCTCCAGCCCTCCCCCCTCCTGTCGCCCTCCTTCTGGCGACCTCTGTACTTTCCTGCTTTTCTGAAAAGCCTCCTCTCCCTCCTGCTCTTTTTCCTCCGTCCGTTCCCTCTTCCTCTTCCACAACTCGCTTATTTCCCCCACGCTCGTGCTTCTTTCCATGCGGAGCCTTTCCGCGTTCGTTTTCCTTCCCTTCCTTTTTGCTATCTCCTCCTCTCTCCCTGCCGCCCCCACTCGCCCCCTCGCCTCTTCGCGCTCCTCCTTACCTTCTCCCTCATCGCCCATACCTTCCTATTCTCCTTACTCGTCGAGTCCTTTACCGCCTCCCTGTTTTACCTACCTGCCTCGCCACGTTCCTTTCTCCAACCGCTTCCTATCTCCGCCGTCCTCTGCCGCTGCCGTCTCACCGACTCCACTCGCCTTCTCCTTTCCTTCCCGTTTTCTCTGCCTCAACGCCCCTCCCTCGCCCTTCCTTTCTAACCTCGCTTCCACCTTTCACCTCCTCTTCCTTCTTCAGTTCTTCCGCCGCCCTGTTTTTTCCTTTTCCACCACACTCCCCACTTTCCCCTTCGCCGTTCACCTCACTTTCGCTTTTTTCCACCGCCCTCACACTCACTTTTCCCCGCTTTCCTTCCCAGCTGTCTCACACACGCTCTCTCTCATCCACTCCGGAAACGGAAGTCTCAATGTGATTTGTATTTAGTAGAAAATTTGCCACAAGGATAGTCGATCTGTTTCGAATAAATGTTTCGAATTTTTTCGGCCAATGCGGCCGTGCAAAACTGGTGAATATCGACGACTGACTTTCAAAATTTACCACAAAACGAAAAATAATCCAATATCCATTGACCCAAGTTGCATAAGAAAGGGCAACTGAATACAAGAGAATGATCATAGGCAGAAGTCGCTATCTCTTCAGAAAAAAATGCAGTCATTTCAATAGAAGCATATTACGAAAATTCGAGAATTCATCATAGGAACCCATTTCGCCTCCAAGACATTTCTGTTTGATTCACGAAGAACTACAGGCTACCACTTGGACTCACCTCTTTGGAAGTCACGTTATCTCCGGAGGTTCCTTGTTGTACAACTGGAGAGCTACTCGTGCAACTCGTCGCTACTCGGGCACGTTCACCAGATGGTCCTGGTAACGGATTAAACGGAACGTTCTTCTCCGATTGGCCAACGTTCTCCTGTCGCAAAAAAAAATTATTGATTATTACATTGAAGAAGGAGAGAAAGGTGTTGCAAAAAAATTGAACGAGAAAGAGGTGGAAATAAAGAGAAGAGAAACGAAAACAATGTAAAATGAAAGCAGAATTGCAAGGCAAATAAAAAGGCGACAAAAAATAACCCGCAAAGGATGCAATACAGATTATACAGGGTGTCCCACGATAGAATGTCATCCGTGAAATGCGGAGTTGGGGGTGAAATTCCGAGACGATTGATATAAGCATGTATGGGTCCCAGATCGACCCCTGAATTGTTATTAATTTTTCAAGGCAGCCAATCAGGCGCGCCCGTTGAGCGGGTCTACGTCGGTGAACCAATCTGCCGGGCACTACCACATGTGCGTGTCGCTTACCGACGTAGGCCCGCTCAAGGGGCGCGCCTGATTGACCGCCTTGAAAAATTAATAACAATTCAGGGGTTGATCTGGGACCCATACATGCTTATATCAATCGTCTCGGAAATTTACCGCCAACCCCGCATTTCACGGATGACATTCTATCGTGGGACACCCGTATAACATAAAATATTACTATTCTTACCCCGTTATTTACTGCGATGGGCAATGCATCTGCAACCAACGAATAGTTCCTGCGGGGAATAATAACTATTTCTCCATCAGGCATTTGTGTACGATCTTCTTTGACTACATCGGAGTCAGAGAAGTGAAGCTCGCACACAAAATCACTCCGAGCAAGCTGGTGTTGGATGGCCTCGCTCCATTGCTGCAGCATATTCTGTAATTTAATATAATATTTAATTTCAAACTACAAAAAAATGGCAGTGACATGCACTGATATTACAAGTACAGTGAACTTCCGCTAACTCTCACACTATCAGGATCCTGATCTGCGCGGTGCGACAGTAACCGAAGGACCCTTCTCCGCCACTAAAGAGCAAAAGCATGAGCGAGACTTTCCCCTCAAGCAGGAGGGTCAGCGACAGTTATTTATTAAATAGTTAGTGGGAGTTTGCTGTAGTGATCGCATAATCGACAACAAAGCACTTGGCGGCACTGCTATGTGATTTTTAGCTCGACAGGGAAACCGCGTTGACTGGATACTGAGCAGCGCTTCTAAGTGCATTACTGTCGAAAATAAGAAAAAAATGTAGAGCAAAAGACTTACTCCGGGTACTTGAAAAACTGATAGCTGCCGTAATCCAGCACGCGTCCGTTCCGCCCTAACGGCACATCGCCCAGTTCGGCATCCCGGATCCGCGCACGGCTTATCCATCTCGACCTCGATGAAGCAATCTGCAAAAATAAAGGAATTCATTATTGTAAATATTAGATGTCTTGCGGGGTAATATTTTGTTATTGTAATATGCAGGTTGAATAAATTGAACTGGCGTCTAGTTACCACGCTGCAAGCTAGTATAATGGTTGAAATTGAAAATATGTATTGTTTATTAGTTTTGTTCATATTTCAACTTGAAATATGCACATTAATCCCTCACTGCAATAGAAATTACGCCGGCTTCGAGCGTGGAAAAAAAACGTCACATATGGCGCCATAACCTCAATTCATTTAACCGGCAAATTATAATAACAAAATATTACCCCAAATGTCAGTAAATATGTACAAAAATGCCTTCTCCTTACCAGTACGTTATCTTTAAGGTGGTAACGAGTCACAATATTTTGCAGGAGCACTTTTTTCATTTTATACACACTTTATATACACGCGAAAGAAATATACCGAGAATAAAGACGTATAAAACGGAAATAAAACTCAGAGCTCGCTTCGTTGTATGACCAACACGAAACTTCACAGCCGTATCTTTGGAACAAGAGCGCCACCGTGGCTGAATTTCAAACTAGGAAATATCATCGCTTTTACATGTTACTTTTTCACCCATTCCGCCATATGCGTTCGGACTCCTTTACTCTAGTCTTCATGGTCGGGCTGTTCGGTGCGCCTGGCCAGGGAGACTAGAGTAAAGGAGTGGACACTGGTCGTGTTCGTTGGGTCTCATCATTTTGATACGAACAAGTACGCATGCGCATAATGACGCGCAACCCGCAACTGCGCAATGAAACGAGTCATTCGTTTTGCGCATGACTCGTTTCATTGCGCAGTTGTGCGTTGCACATTATTATGCGCATGCGCACTTGTTCGTATCGAAATGATGAGATCCAACAAAAACGACCACTGTGTGCTAGCGATGTGGCTCCAAAATGAAGGAAAATAGGAGTTGTAGGTGGCGTTGCAATCGGCTTTCCCTTATATATAGATATACTCTCTTGCTTAGCTTTCCGTCGGCTACTTATACATGGTTGTCCGTGGATTGAATCCGTGCACTAAAATCAAGAATAATGTGATGTGTAAAAAAATTATAAATAAAAACTCATGTTAAATGAGTTTTGTATATAGTTATTAATTTTTAATAAGAGGCAATGTTAAATGTGTATAAATTGAGAACAAAATATTTATTGAACCGTTCGGTGAATCGTCTTCAAATTTGATAGAAGATTATCACATGGACAAAGTAACACTGGGTGTAATTGAGATAACTTATTATTTAAAAAAATACGCTCGTACAATAGGATATTTGGGATTATTATTACTTATTGCGATAGTCATTTATTATTACACAGACATAATGTACAGCAAAATGCGCCTTAATAACAGTACAGATTGTTTATTTAATTCATTCGCAGTGAACCAAATTGCAATTTATTATTCAAAATTATATTGATTACTTTTCATTGTAACACTTCTGTCTGCCGTTGTTAATCGCACGCGTGAACGCTTCCAGCATCGCTCTTAACATTAGTGGAACAATAAAAATAGAAAACAATGCAAATCCTACAGTACGTCATGCATTAAAGCTCAATCTGATTCTGTGCATTTTTTTCAGCGATGCAACAATCTTACATTTTTCATTCTCATTATCTCACTTTCTACAACTAGAGTTCCGTTAGCTCCTTAAGAAACATAATTTCTTATTTCCATCGATAACCTTGGAAGTCCTTCACTGGCCGGACCGAAGCCGAAACTCTAGCGATCTCTTATGTTTTGAGTATCGCTATTTGTGTTCAGAAATACAACAACAATTATATGACATTTTTTTTCCAATGCAGCAGCAAAATGTAGGTGATAGTGCCGATCCGACAAGGATAAGTGTACCGGTACAGATGAATGACAATGTTGCCGAACAGTCAATAATCGATGCCAGCAACGATGTAAGTATAGAAAACCGTTGCGACTAATTCAAACTTTTCGAGTTTTTGGTTGAAGTTGTTTCGACAGAAATCGGTCGAGGTTGAAAAAAGTCATGTTTGACGTTTCGGCCTTGACCAGGGTTCTGGTCAAAGAAGTTTTGTTACATTTTCTAAAAATAATATATTATGATAACAGTATTTTTTATTAATATTTCTAAGTTAATGATAATTGAAATTGACGAAATAATAAAGCTTTATCTTACCGAAAGAATTATTACAAATCGTTTTTGAAGGCTATTGAGAAGTCTATTTTCTTTTGTATTATTATTAAATCTAGTACAGAAAATAGATTTCTCAATAACTTTAAAAAACGATTTATAATGATTCTTTCGGTAAGATGAAACTTTATTTGTTTATTAATTTCAATTATCATTAACTGTTAGAAAATTATTATATTAAAATATTATTAAATGTTAATGAAAAAATACTGTTATAATATATTACTTTTAAAATAAGTAATAAAACGTAATCTAAAATGACGTAATAAAAAGTAATTAAAAATAAAATAGTAATAAAATACAAAATAATTCTCTGAATAGCACCCTGATCAGGGCCGAAACATCAAACATGACTCATTTTTTCTGCCTCGACCGACATAAATTATGCCGAAGGAACTCTACCATATTCTTTTCGCAATTACAAAAGACAACGAGCCACTGTACCGGTAAGCAAAACGAAAATTCAGCTACAGATAATTACAGTAATATAGTAGTACATACGGTAGTGGTACAGTAGATCAATATGTAATTAATTTTAATTCGCAGCTTTCAACGAGCAAAAATGCTTTCCATTGAGTTGGACATGCTACCGGCGAGACCCAATGCATGGGCACTTGGAGAATTAAGACGGAATGACACCTCATCGCGGTCGGTATGGTAGAACAATTATAGATTCCCAAAAATCTCTGAAACGGCTCTTCAGATCCCGTCGAAACTTTGCCAAACGACGTCAAATAGATAGACGAATAGCTCCCAGCCCCTCAAATTTTCTGAATTTGAGAAAAAAAATGTAGATTGGCTTATCATAAGCCAATCTAGTTTTTTTTTCTCAAATTCAGAAAATTTGAGGGGCTGGGAGCTATTCGTCTATCTATTTGACGTCGTTTGGCAAAGTTTCGACGGGATCTGAAGAGCCGTTTCAGAGATTTTTGGGAATCTATAATTGTTCTACCATACCGACCGCGATGAGGTGTCATTCCGTCTTAAAGAGCCAACTGAGAAGGAGCACTTCAAATGGTAATATAATGGTTGTAGTATCCAAGATGTATGCTCGTTCCATCCCAACCAAAATTGAGTTCCAGTTACAACTTTAAGTTCTTCGTCACGAAATAAATTTTGGTTGGGAATGTAAGTGCAAAACATTCTTAATAATCAATCGATTTCAATATTGTAACTATAATGTACGATATTTCTTCTTTCAGACGATGAAAATGGTTTGAACTCGGTGATGGAAGAAATGGCCTCCATTTAAAAAACGAAAGTGTGGACGCTGACGCGAAAAAGTGGTCGACATAAGTTAGATCCGCAACAAATTGTCACAACATTTTTTTCAAGAAGTCGCTTACGACGATAGCTCGTGTACTTAATGTGCCGCTATTTCTTTTACAATTCTTTTTGCCTTTAATGGACCGTTACTTTTTTTATAATTTTTTTTACCTTTAATGGGCTGTTACTTTTTGAATACTTTTTTTTTGTCTTTAATGGACTGTTCCTTTTCTTATAGTTTGTTTTGCCTGCAATTAAACGTTTTAAACTTTCATTACCGGTTACAAACTTGACCTCTTTCGTTTTTTTTTCTCGTTTTTAACACCACACTCTGCAAACATGTACTAAAAAATGACGAGCACAAAATTGTCAATATTATATATATTTCGAGTTTTCCTTTTCATTGTTAGGGAACTGAAAACGAAATGTATAAGGGTCATTCCATGTCAAATCGACAAATTTTTTACCTGACCCCCTTTGATTTCGCTGAAAATTTTCTATCTTTTTCTACCCCCCGAAAGTTATTTTTCAGAATTTTTTCAAATTTTTTTTCCCGACTCAAAAAAAGTTATGAATTTTTGAAAAAAACCGCTCTTTTATTTTTAAATTGCCAGAACTTTTTCAAAAATTGACCGTTTGGGAACTTTTTTTTTTCAAAATTTTTGTTTTTAAATGTAGTTTTCGAAAAAAAATATGAAAAATTTTTCAGAATCCCAGATATATGAAATATTTTAGTTTTTTTGAAAAAACCGTAATTTTCTCAAAGTCCGACCGTTTTTTTTTTTTTTATTTTGCTCTAAAAATACTTCAACTAATTCTGCAATGATCCCCGTTAATCAAAAGATGTGACGACAATCGCTTCTAATTTTTTTTCTTGATTATAAAAAAAATTTTGTTGAATTTTTGCTGATTTTATATAACTTTGTTATGAAATTTTTTTTATTTCCTCGTGAAACCTCAAAAGTTAAAAAATAAAATTTTATTGGAGAATTTCAAGTGATTATCGTCCAAGAAATTGTTATTTAAAAAAAAAAATAATTTTTTTCTCTCATTGACGTTATTTTTTTACTCTTATGGACGTTTTTTTTTGGTACTGAAATATGACAACTTAACGTCATTTTGGTACTGAAACATGACAAAATAACGTCAATGAGAGAAAAAAATTTTTTTTTTTTTTAAATAACAATTTCTTGGACGATAATCACTTGAAATTCTCCAATAAAATTTTATTTTTCAACTTTTGAGGTTTCACGAGGAAATAAAAAAAATTTCATAACAAAGTTATATAAAATCAGCAAAAATTCAACAATTTTTTTTTTATAATCAAGAAAAAAAATTAGAAGCGATTGTCGTCACATCTTTTGATTAACGGGGATCATTGCAGAATTAGTTGAAGTATTTTTAGAGCAAAATAAAAAAAAAAAAAAACGGTCGGACTTTGAGAAAATTACGGTTTTTTCAAAAAAACTAAAATATTTCATATATCTGGGATTCTGAAAATTTTTTCATATTTTTTTTCGAAAACTACATTTAAAAACAAAAATTTTGAAAAAAAAAAGTTCCCAAACGGTCAATTTTTGAAAAAGTTCTGGCAATTTAAAAATAAAAGAGCGGTTTTTTTCAAAAATTCATAACTTTTTTTGAGTCGGGAAAAAAAATTTGAAAAAATTCTGAAAAATAACTTTCGGGGAGTAGAAAAAGATAGAAAATTTTCAGCGAAATCAAAGGGGGTCAGGTAAAAAATTTGTCGATTTGACATGGAATGACCCATAAATAAAAAAAAAACAAATTTGTGGTACCGTGTACCGTTACCCGTTTCCCAGCGCAACGACAGCAAACTTCCGCATCGTTTGGGTTTGGGATTTCTTTGCACGGTTTCCACCTCTCCTCACAATGATTCTCCATCGGGACGGCAAACACATCGTTACATACCGGCATTGTAGCGAGTATTTCGGTAGGCATTTACGTAGGCGTTCTCGCCGGGACTCGACAGGCACTCGCACCAGTATTTCCATAGGCATTCTGACCGGCATTCGCACCAGTATGTCCATAGACATTTTAACAGGCACTCGAAAGGCATTCTCTGTGCGCTCATAAAATTTAACGTTCGTCATTCATCGACATTTACCGGCACTTTTTGAACTAATATGCCTACCAAAGTGCCTTGGGCATTTTTATAGTAAATTGATAGGCACCCAATCTGCTAGGGAAGGGACGAGGGGTGATGATTTATTGGACATATATGTAAGATGAGAGTAAAAGTCGATAAAAAAATTCGGAAATTACTGAAAAAACGCGGATTTTCGTGAATGATATTTGAAACACTTGTTTTTTGGGGTCTTTTGTGGTAAAAAATTAAGAAAATTTATCGGGTGCAGTATAAGATCCACATAAAAATTGTCATTAACCAACAAATTTATTTATGTCTGAAAACTGTGTTTACAAATTCAAAACAGGATTTAAATTTGAGGAATGCGATTTCTGTGCTCCAAGATTCCGAATGACCAGTAAATATATCTCGAGATTAAAATGCTACAGAAAATGAACTACTTGTCGTTTCGGTTATTGTAATGAAGAAAGTGGTGTACAAAAACAAAAAAATACACTCCTTTTCATTTAGCAGTCGGTCGACGATAGAGAGAATCCTAATGATTCGAAATATCAATAAAACATTCTAAGAGAGCGAGAAATTGGCGAAAAATTGTTTTTCTTTCTTTGAGATCGAACTAACGAGACTGGAAAATATTTGTTTATTTCTTTAAAAAAAAAGGTGGCAGTAAATGCGACATAGAGATCAATTTTCCAATGTACATCTCTCACCCTGGACCATTTGGCAAGTAATGCCAGTTTTATCGCTTTTTCAGACATTATCAACAGTATATTTACCGCCGAACCTTTGCACATTCCAAAATATCCTTCAGACTTGTAAGTTTTCTTGGAACAATCGAGCCTGAAAGTAGACAAATGTATTTTTGTATTCATGGTAAAGATAATCCGATTTTTTTACTCACATACCAGTCGCTCCAGTCGCAATTCTTGGGAGTAGCCTACAATACACAAGGACAAGAAAACGATTCAACATTTTCATTGAAACTTCAATTCAGTCGATTTTTCTGTATATTCTTTTGTATTTGTATAAAAATACTAACTTAAAACGTCCTGCCTGGGGCAGTGCAACGTTTGTCTTGGCCATGTTCCGATTTCTGTTAACTCTGCAACAAATGAGAAAATGAAGGTTTCAAAGTACTCCTTTTTGCTTTTTTTACACTCGAAATATTTTGATGTTTTATTTTTAAGGAGCAAGCGCTTGGAGACTTAACAAAATATCGTATTCTTGATATTTCATTTATCACACAACTCGTTTTCAAACAACTTGAGATTCAACGTATGATACTTTATTGATTAAACCTCCAAGTGTATATCACAAAGAGTCAGTGACGTATACAGGGTGACAATTTTAATGTGGCCATGCTTTTTTTGAGGGCCTTGCGCGAAGATTTTGGGTCTGAAAAAAATATGATTTTCAATGGTTTTTCGAGCCTTTTTCGAAAAAAAAATACGGCAGATTTTTGTCTTGAAAAATGTACGCCAGAAGAAATAAGGCATTGCGAAAAAAAACGCAAAATACATTCCGAGCACATGAGATTGAAGTTTTTTAAATTCCGCATACAATGCACTCCGGAAAACTTGATTTGCGCCCGCCATCATGGTGGAAAAAATTGTTAAAAATACGCCGTAAAGTGGCAATTTACGTGAAACAAGCGATTTAAGTCAGACGCGATCGTGCTATGGGATGTCCTAGCTTGGTATGTTACAGCTGCAACTTCCGAATGTTCGGCTGTCACACGAAGGTGGTTGAGAATCCCTTGACCCGCGAATGAGCTAAGGGATCTGAATTTGTACCCATCCGAGTCCATTGCAGAGAATATGGTCAATTTCGAAAAAGTTTGAAAATTCCATGTACTGCAAATAATATTTTGAATAATTTGGAATTCGTTTCCAGCTCTTGGACACATCATTTTGAAAAAAAAACTTTAACACAGATTAGGGAAAATTTACAGACTTTTTCCTATTACGCGTATTATTTTCCCCACATTCATTACTGCGAGCATTGTGTGAGCGTGTGCGTGCATGAGGATGCACGAGTGCACACGCGCGTGTGCGTAATGTGGACATTTGCCACGTTTCGAGCGCGCTCTGAACTCGAGTTCGGAGAGCACGCTACGCGGTTCGGTCCGAACGCATCGTCAAACGTCAAAACGCGTTATGTGACGTTTCGGATTAGTCAGCTGATATTGTCAGCTGATACCATCTTGGATATGCAGATTTAGCGCACACACGTCGAACTGTCGTCGAAACGCCAAATTTGACGCGTGATTTGACGTTTCATCAATCGTCTGCTATTAATTTCTGACATCTTGGGCAAATGGGGAGCACGCGCGTTGAAGGTTTGCCGAAATGCACTGTGTGGCGCGTGATTTGATATTACGTGATATCGCCGGCCATGATTGTTTGCCATTTTGGATGTGCAAAATCATGATTCGAGACGGCGAGCGATTATCTCTAGAGTTATTTAACATTTCGATTCGAATAAAAATCTACAGTACGTGTCTTTGTCTTTTTTGCGTTCACAAGACGTAAATGAAAACACAACTACGTACTGGAAAAAGGTGTTTTTAATGATTATTTGAAAAGTACCGAACATCGGAACAAAAACAAGTTTGGTATTTTTTTCAGACAAGTTGACCGTGCCTCTACCTGGAGCGCCGATTCGATTTCTATCTACGCAGTAAATAATTAATACATATCTGCGATGGTTCTGAAGGCGTAAACCAGTTATTCCATAATAATGATTATGGTTCTGGGGGATGGGTTCGGAAATCCCCGATATGACTGTCCCGAGCTTATGTTCGCTTTTACCTTACTTTCGGTTATTTTGCGTCAAAGGGTATCGAGACGCTCGGTGGACGGTTTCAAGCGCATTTGTTGATTGACAAAGGTAAAAGCAATGGTGATGGTGGTTCTGGGGAATTCGATACGCCACATGGACGACGATTATAAGCGCATTTATTAATAAAAATAAAAGCAATGATTGTGATGATTCTGGGGTACCTGATTGGACATGCCTGATATGACGGCATCGAGTTCTTCTCTGCTTTTACCTTTCTTTCAGTCATATTGCATCGAATAAAATGACGAAGATTTGGGGATGATAACAGGCGCATTTGTTAATAAACAAAAGTAAAAGCAATGATTGTGTCGATTCTGGGTGACCCAATTGGACAGGCCTGATATGACGGCATCGAGTTCTTCTCTGCTTTTACCTTTCTTTCTCTCATATCGCATCAAATACACTGACGACGATTTGAAGATGATTACAGGCGCATTTGCTAATAAAAAAAGATAAAGGCAATAATTGTGCTCATTCTGGGGTCCCGAATGGACATTACTAACATGACGGCATCGAGTTCTTCTCTGCCTTTACCTTTATTTCTGTCATATTGCTTCAAATACAATGACGACGATTTGAGGATGATTTCAGGCGCATTTGTTAATAAAAAAAGGTAAAAGCAATGATTGTGATGAATCTGGGGAACCCGAATGAATATTACTAATATGACGGCATCGAGTTCTTCTCTGCTTTTACCTTTGTTTCTGTCGTATCGCATCAAATACAATGACGACAATTGAGGATGATTTCAGGCGCCTTTGTTAATAAAAAAAAAGGTAAAAGCAATAATTGTGATGAATCTAGGGGACCCGACTGGGCATTGCTAATATGACGGCATCGAGTTCTTCTCTGCTTTTACCTGTATTTCTGTCATGTTGCTTCAAATACATTGACGACAATTTGAGGATGATTTCAGGCGCCTTTGTTAATAAAAAAAGGTAAAAGCAATAATTGTGATGAATCTAGGGGACCCGACTGGTCATTGCTAATATGACGGCATCGAGTTCTTCTCTGCTTTTGCCTTCATTTCTGTCATATCGTATCAAATACAATAACGACGATTTAAGGGTGACTACGGGCACATTTCTTAATAAACAAAGATAAAAGCAATGATTGTGATGAATCTGGGGGACCCGAATGGACATTGCTAATATGACGGCATCGAGTTCTTCTCTGCTTTTACCTGTATTTCAGTCATATCGCATCAAATACAATAACGAGGATTTAAGGATCATTATGGGCGCATTTCTTAATAAAGAAAGATAAAAGCAATGATTGTGCCGATTCTGGGGGACCCGAATGGACATTACTAATATGACGGCGTCGAGTTCTTCTCTGCTTTTACCTTTATTTCTGTCATATTGCTTCAAATACAATGACGACGATTTGAGGATGATTTCAGGCGCATTTGTTAATAAAAAAGGTAAAAGCAATGACTGTGATGAATCTGGGGAACCCGAATGAATATTACTAATATGACGGCATCGAGTTCTTCTCTGCTTTTACCTTTGTTTCTGTCATATTGCTTCAAATACAATGACGACGATTTGATGATGATTTCAGGCGCATTTGTTATTAAAAAAAGGTAAAAGCAATAATTGTGATGAATCTAGGGGACCCAACTGGGCATTGCTAATATGACGGCATCGAGTTCTTCTCTGCTTTTACCTTTATTTCTGTCATATCGCATCGAATAAAATGACGAAGATTTGGGGATGATAACAGGCGCATTTATTAATAAACAAAGGTAAAAGCAATGGTTGTGTCGATTCTGGGGGACCCAATTGGACAGGCCTGATATGACGGCATCGAGTTCTTCTCTGCTTTTACCTTTCTTTCTGTCATATCGCATCAAATACACTGACGACGATTTGAAGACGATTACAGGCGCATTTGTTAATAAAAAAAGATAAAAGCAATAATTGTGCTCATTCCGGGGGACCCGAATGAACATTACTAACATGACGGCATCGAGTTCTCTGCTTTTACCTTTATTTCTGTCATATTGCTTCAAATACAATGACGACGATTTGAGGATGATTTCAGGCGCATTTGTTAATAAAAAAAGGTAAAAGCAATGACTGTGATGAATCTGGGGAACCCGAATGAATATTACTAATATGACGGCATCGAGTTCTTCTCTGCTTTTACCTTTGTTTCTGTCATATTGCTTCAAATACATTCACGACAATTTGAGGATGATTTCAGGCGCCTTTGTTAATAAAAAAAGGTAAAAGCAATAATTGTGATAAATCTGGGGGACCCGACTGGGCATTGCTAATATGACGGCATCGAGTTCTTCTCTGCTTTTACCTTTATTTCTGTCATATTGGATCAAATAAAATGACGACGATTTAAGGATGATTACAGGCGCATTTCTTAACAAACAAAGATAAAAGCAATGATTGTGCAAATTCTGGAAGATCCGAATGGACATTGGTAGTATGACGGCATCGAGTTCTTCTCTGCTTTTATCTTTATTTCTGTCATATTGGATCAAATAAAATGACGACGATTTAAGGATGATTACAGGCGCATTTCTTAACAAACAAAGATAAAAGCAATGATTATGCAAATTCTGGAAGACCCGAATGGACATTGCTAGTATAACGGCATCGAGTTCTTCTCTGCTTTTACCTTTATTTTTGTCGTATCGCATCAAATACAACGACGAGGATTTGAGGATGATTACAGGCGCATTTGTTAATAAAAAAAGATAAAAGCAATAATTGTGCTCATTCTGGGGGATCCGAATGGACATTGCAAATATGACGGCATCGAGTTCTTCTCTGCTTTTACCTTTGTTTCTGTCGTATCGCATCAAACACAATGACGACGATTTGAGGATGATTACAGGCGCATTTGTTAATAAAAAAGATAAAAGCAATAATTGTTCTCATTCTGGGGGACCCGAATGGACATTGCTAATATGACGGCATCGAGTTCTTCTCTGCTTTTACCTTTATTTCTGTCATATTGGATCAAATAAAATGACGACGATTTAAGGATGATTACAGGCGCATTTCTTAACAAACAAAGATAAAAGCAATGATTGTGCAAATTCTGGAAGACCCGAATGGACATTGCTAGTATGACGGCATCGAGTTCTTCTCTGATTTTACCTTTATTTCTGACGTATCGCATCAAATACAATGACGACGATTTGAGGGTGATTACAGGCGCATTTGTTAATAAAAAAAGATAAAAGCAATAATTGTGCTCATTCTGGGGGACCCGAATGGATATTGCTAATATGACGGCATCGAGTTCTTCTCTGCTTTTACCTTTATTTCTGTCATATTGCTTCAAATACAATGACGACAATTTGAGGATGATTTCAGGCGCCTTTGTTAATAAAAAAAAAGGTAAAAGCAAATGCGCCTGTAATCGTCTTCAAATCGTCGTCAGTGTATTTGATGCGGTATGACAGAAAGAAAGGTAAAAGCAGAGAAGAACTCGATGCCGTCATATCAGGCCTGTCCAATTGGGTCCCCCAGAATCGACACAACCATTGCTTTTACCTTTGTTTATTAACAAATGCGCCTGTTATCATGCCCAAATCTTCGTCATTTTATTCGATGCGGTATGACTGAAAGAAAGGTAAAAGCAGAGAAGAACTCGATGCCGTCATATTAGCAATGCCTATTCGGGTCGCCCAGATTCATCACAATCACTGCTTTTACCTTTTTTTATTAACAAATGCGCCTGAAATCATCCTCAAATCGTCGTCATAGTATTTGAAGCAATATGACAGAAATAAAGGTAAAAGCAGAGAAGAACTCAATGCCGTCATATTAGTAATATCCATTCGGTTCCCCCAGATTCATCACAATCATTGCTTTTACCTTTTTTTATTAACAAAAGCGCCTGAAATCATCCTCAAATTGTCGTCATTGTATTTGAAGCAATATGACAGAAATAAAGGTAAAAGCAGAGAAGAACTCGAAGCCGTCATATTAGTAATGTCCATTCGGGTCCCCCAGAATCGGCACAATCATTGCTTTTATCTTTGTTTATTAAGAAATGCGCCCGTAATGATCCTTAAATCCTCGTTATTGTATTTGATGCGATATGACAGAAATACAGGTAAAAGCAGAGAAGAACTCGATGCCGTCATATTAGCAATGTTCATTCGGGTCCCCCAGATTCGTCACAATCATTGCTTTTATCTTTGTTTATTTAGAAATGTGCCCGTAATCACCCTTAAATCGTCGTTATTGTATTTGATACGATATGACAGAAATAAATGTAAAAGCAGAGAAGAACTCGATGCCGTCATATTAGCAATGCCCATTCGGGTCCCCCAGAATGAGCACAATTATTGCTTTTACCTTTTTTTTATTAACAAATGCGCCTGAAATCATCCTCAAATCGTCGTCATAGTATTTGAAGCAATATGACAGAAATAAAGGTAAAAGCAGAGAAGAACTCAATGAGGTCATAATAGTAATATCCATTCGGGTCCCCCAGATTCATCACAATCATTGCTTTTGCCTTTTTTTATTAACAAATGCGCCTGAAATCATCCTCAAATTGTCGTCGTTGTATTTGATGCGATACGACAGAAATAAAGGTAAAAGCAGAGAAGAACTCGATGCCGTCATATTAGCAATGTCCATTCGGGTCTTCCAGAATTTGCACAATCATTGCTTTTATCTTTGTTTGTTAAGAAATGCGCCTGTAATCATCCTTAAGTCGTCGTCATTTTATTTGATCCAATATGACAGAAATAAAGGTACAAGCAGAGAAGAACTCGATGCCGTCATATTAGCAATATTCATTCGGGTTCCCCAGATTCATCACAATCATTGCTTTTACCTTTTTTTTTTATTAACAAATGCGCCTGAAATCATCCTCAAATCGTCGTCATTGTATTTGAAGCAATATGACAGAAATAAAGGTAAAACCAGAGAAGAACTCGATGGCGTCATGTTAGTGATGTCCATTCGGGTCCCCCAGAATGAGCACAATTATTGCTTTTATCTTTTTTTATTAGCAAATGCGCCTGTAATCGTCTTCAAATCGTCGTCAGTGTATTTGATGCGATATGAGAGAAAGAAAGGCAAAAGCAGAGAAGAACTCGATGCCGTTATATCAAGCCTGTCCAATTGGGTCACCTAGAATCGACACAATCATTGCTTTTACCTTTGTTTATTAACAAATGCGCCTGTTATCATCCCCAAATCTTCTTCATTTTATTCGATGCGATATGACTGAAATAAAGGTAAAAGCAGAGAAGAACTCGACGCCGTCATATTAGTAATGTCCATTCGGGTCCCCCAGAATCGGCACAATCATTGCTTTTATCTTTGTTTATTAAGAAATGCGCCCGTAATGATCCTTAAATCCTCGTTATTGTATTTGATGCGATATGACAGAAATACAGGTAAAAGCAGAGAAGAACTCGATGCCGTCATATTAGCAATGTTCATTCGGGTCCCCCAGATTCGTCACAATCATTGCTTTTATCTTTGTTTATTTAGAAATGTGCCCGTAATCACCCTTAAATCGTCGTTATTGTATTTGATACGATATGACAGAAATAAAAGTAAAAGCAGAGAAGAACTCGATGCCATCATATTAGCAATGCCCATTCGGGTCCCCCAGAATGAACACAATTATTGCTTTTACCTTTTTTTTATTAACAAATGCGCCTGAAATCATCCTCAAATCGTCGTCATAGTATTTGAAGCAATATGACAGAAATAAAGGTAAAAGCAGAGAAGAACTCAATGAGGTCATAATAGTAATATCCATTCGGGTCCCCCAGATTCTTCACAATCATTGCTTTTGCCTTTTTTTATTAACAAATGCGCCTGAAATCATCCTCAAATTGTCGTCGTTGTATTTGATGCGATACGACAGAAATAAAGGTAAAAGCAGAGAAGAACTCGATGCCGTCATATTAGCAATGTCCATTCGGGTCTTCCAGAATTTGCACAATCATTGCTTTTATCTTTGTTTGTTAAGAAATGCGCCTGTAATCATCCTTAAATCGTCGTCATTTTATTTGATCCAATATGACAGAAATAAAGGTACAAGCAGAGAAGAACTCGATGCCGTCATATTAGCAATGCCCAGTCGGGTCCCCTAGATTCATCACAATTATTGCTTTTACCTTTTTTTCATTAACAAAGGCGCCTGAAATCATCCTCAAATTGTCGTCATTGTATTTGATGCGATACGACAGAAACAAAGGTAAAAGCAGAGAAGAACTCGATGCCGTCATATTAGTAAGATTCATTCGGGTTCCCCAGATTCATCACAATCATTGCTTTTACCTTTTTTTTATTAACAAATGCGCCTGAAATCATCCTCAAATCGTCGTCATTGTATTTGAAGCAATATGACAGAAATAAAGGTAAAAGCAGAGAAGAACTCGATGCCGTCATGTTAGTAATGTCCATTCGGGTCCCCCAGAATGAGCACAATTATTGCTTTTATCTTTTTTTATTAGCAAATGCGCCTGTAATCGTCTTCAAATCGTCGTCAGTGTATTTGATGCGATATGAGAGAAAGAAAGGCAAAAGCAGAGAAGAACTCGATGCCGTCATATCAGGCCTGTCCAATTGGGTCACCCAGAATCGACACAATCATTGCTTTTACATTTGTTTATTAACAAATGCGCCTGTTATCATCCCCAAATCTTCTTCATTTTATTCGATGCGATATGACTGAAAGAAAGGTAAAAGCAGAGAAGAACTCGATGCCATCATATCAGGCATATCCAATCAGGTACCCCAGAATCATCACAATCATTGCTTTTATTTTTATTAATAAATGCTCTTATAATCGTCGTCCATGTGGCGTATCGAATTCCCCAGAACCACCATCACCATTGCTTTTACCTTTGTCAATCAACAAATGCGCTTGAAACCGTCCACGGAGCGTCTCGATACCCTTTGACGCAAAATAACCGAAAGTAAGGTAAAAGCGAACATAAGCTCGGGACAGTCATATCGGGGATTTCCGAACTCATCCCCCAGAACCATAATCATCATTATGGAATAACTGGTTTACGCCTTCAGAACCATCGCAGACATGTATTAATTATTTATTGCGTAGATAGAAATCGAATCGGCGCTCCAGGTAGAGGCACGGTCAACTTGTCTGAAAAAAATACCAAACTTGTTTTTGTTCCGATGTTCGGTACTTTTCAATTAATCATTAAAAACACCTTTTTCCGGTACGTAGTTGTGTTTTCATTTACGTCTTGTGAACGCAAAAAAGACAAAGACACGTACTGTAGATTTTTATTCGAATCGAAATGTTAAATAACTCTAGAGATAATCGCTCGCCGTCTCGAATCATGATTTTGCACATCCAAAATGGCAAACAATCATGGCCGGCGATATCACGTAATATCAAATCACGCGCCAAACAGTGCATTTCGGCAAACCTTCAATGCGCGTGCTCCCCATTTGCCCAAGATGTCAGAAATTAATAGCAGACGATTGATGAAACGTCAAATCACGCGTCAAATTTGGCGTTTCGACGACAGTTCGACGTGTGTGCGCTAAATCTGCATATCCAAGATGGTATCAGCTGACAATATCAGCTGACTAATCCGAAACGTCAAATAACGCGTTTTGACGTTTGACGATGCGTTCGGACCGAACCGCGTAGCGTGCTCTCCGAACCCGAGGTCAGAGCGCGCTCGAAACGTGGCAAATGTCCACATTACGCACACGCGCGTGTGCACTCGTGCATCCTCATGCACGCACACGCTCACACAATGCTCGCAGTAATGAATGTGGGAAAAATAATACGCGTAATGGGAAAAAGTCTGTAAATTTTCCCTAATCTGTGTTAAAGTTTTTTTTTTCCAAATGATGTGTCCAAGAGCTGGAAACGAATTCCAAATTATTCAAAATATTATTTGCAGTACATGGAATTTTCGAACTTTTTCGAAATTGACCATATTCTCTGCAATGGACGCGGATGGGTACAAATTCAGATCCCTTAGCTCATTCGCGGGTCAAGGGATTCTCAACCACCTTCGTGTGACAGCCGAACATTCGGAAGTTGCAGCTGTAACGTACCAAGCTAGGACATCCCATAGCACGATCGCGTCTGACTTAAATCGCTTGTTTCACGCAAATTGCCACTTTACGGTGTATTTTTAACAATTTTTTCCACCATGATGGCGGGCGCAAATCAAGTTTTCCGGAGTGCATTGTATGCGGAATTTAAAAAACTTCAATCTCATGTGCTCGGAATGTATTTTGCATTTTTTTTCGCAATGCCTTATTTCTTCTGGCGTACATTTTTCAAGACAAAAATCTGCCGTATTTTTTTTCGAAAAAGGCTCAAAAAACCATTCAAAATCATATTTTTTTCAGACCCAAAATCTTCGCGCAAGGCCCTCAAAAACAGCATGGCCACATTATAATTGTCACCCTGTATATATTGAAACGTTTCGCGATTTTTGACGAAAGCTTTCTTGTCGTTTTCGAGGATTCATTCATACGGACACTCGAGAGAACGAGGTTACACGGCGTATGGTTTAGCCATACAATAATATTGGGGTTCCCGTAGCCTCCTGAAGGGCGATGTACCATTTGTGTGCCTGGAATGATGGGATGGATTTTAAGGTGTTTGTGGAGATGCCTCAGTGGGTTTGAGGGTCTCGGAGACGCCTTTCTAATCCGTCATCATTGGCATTCGATGTGTCGGATTATCGTCGGGTTAATTTAGGATGGATGAACAAATATAATTGTTAGTGAGTTAATATTGTGAGATGTGGCAACGTTTACGAGGATGTGGAACGGGCGGCGAGAAGCGCTGTCTTTGTTGGCGTGACAAGGATAGGACGAGTATGTACGAGGTGTAGCGCACACGCGTTTCCGCGGACGCGAACTCTCTCTTTGTCCCTCACTCTCTCTCTCTCTCTCACTCTCCGTCTCGCTCGCACTCGCACATTCCGCGAGCGTCGTCGCGTACGCGTATGATCGGTATCGGGATCGCTTCTGGAATGAGAAAGCGATATCCCGTTGAATTTGCTCTGAGTCGGTTATTATGGCGTCGATTTCGGTTGGTACTGGTTGCCAAAGTGCAACTGAACGCACGGGTGCCACCCCGTATCGCTCACGCGTTAGTGAGGCTAACGTTCATAATAATGCGCCACCTCGAGGACGAGAACGTCTCCTCGAGAGCGCATAGCGGGGCCGTCCGGAAGGGACGGCTGATCTCCTCGGTGCCAGGCGAGGAGAACCAAAAACCTGCACACTCCGAGAAGTATGCGTGGGTTGGATGGAATAGTGATCCAATGTCGTAAGGACAATGGATCGTAGTTAAATAAAGTTCCCTAACTAGCAATCACCACGTTTACTCTATTCCCGAGGTCGGACTTCCAGAGCAATGCTGGGGCTTCCCAAGGAAATAGAGTTTCTTACCCGAAGCTGAGGTTATTCAAGGATGGGACCAGGGCTACGGCAACGAGGCCTCCATCCTGTGATCCGAGGTTTCGGATGACGGTGACTCCACGTAATAAGCAGAGAATTTGCGAAGAGTGCCGCTCGAGCTCGTGCATGCCCTTAAATAGCCTCAGGCCCGTCAGGAGAATTTCCATTTCTCTCGCGATTCTGGAGGACTAGGTAAGGAGTCGCGCCGCCGAGGAACACTCTGTTGGTGGGGTGACAATGCTTGGTGATTTTGAGGACTTCGCATACTATAGCCATTTTGAGGGACAAAATATACCCGGTTGTTCCTCTCCTTGATATTAGGCACACATTAGGTGTGAGGAGGCGTCAAGATGAATTTAGTTCACACTTTTATTCTGATAGGAGTGGTCAAGGCACGGGAAGCGCGAGATGTACGACTGAGGGCGGGGACTCCCGCGAGTCCGCGGTGGTTCTGCTCCTCGTGATGGGCGGAGCCCCTTGCGAGGTGTCGCGGGCTTGCCCCAATTTCTTAGAGCGAGTGACCCGCCCGGCCGGCGGCATGGCCGGTCGCTCCGAACGCTGGCCAGAATACGCAATTGTCTCGTAAACGGGTTGAAACTGTCGTATTCTATGTGACGGAGGCTTACCTGTGTGGCCGAACCGTTACATCGCCCTTCCAAGGTCGAAGTCGCCCTCTCTAGGGCACGACGACCTTAGTGCCTTTTCCCCGTTGTAGGACGACCCCGTGCACTCTTGCGGGTGCATGCCTCCTCGATGGCGGGGTCGTCGGCAGGGCGCTTCTTCGAGGGCTCTGTCGTGGTGGGTCGCCGTCCCCAGAGGATCCGCATCCCTTCCGGGGTGCGTACCGCTCGTGGTCCATCCCGAGCCGGTGCTCTCCATTCAGGAGTGGGCGGGGGCGTCGGAGGTGTGGGGACCACGTACTTCCTTTTAATCTTCGTGGTGCCGGGCTCGAACCGGCTAGGCAAACCTTCCGCTATCCCCAGCACCTCTCTCTGTCGCGCCTCGTCCTCCGCCATGTGCTGGAAACACCAGGGCTCGGTCTGGGCCTGCTGGCTTTTCCCGGTGATCGGGCGATGCGCGTTCCTCCTTCCCTTTTCCTCGGGAACGTAGGGTCGCGGGGAAACCTCGTGACCCTCCCGATCGCTGCGCGTTTGTGTGGCTTTGTCCATGGTCTTTCGAAAACCAGAGTGATGCTCGGGAGAGCTGGCTCTTATCTATCCTTCCCGTCCCGATGTTCTAGTAGAGGGGGTTTTCCGTGGGTCGCCGATAGGGGCGCAGATCGCTTTGATGGAATAGTCCTCGCTCCTTGTCGCTGTCCACGTGTTTGAGGATGTATGATGATTGATGGACTTTTCGTGATATGACGAAGGGCCCTTCATAGATCGGCAGGAACTTGGCGATCATGCATACTGCGGGTCGTGATACGGCAAGGGCTCGCGCAAGTACTTCGTCACCTACATGAAATTCCCTTGTCCGATGCTGTTGGTTGAATTTTTCCGCTTGCTTGCCTCGGGCTTTCCTCATCCGTTCAGATGCGGTAAGTCTGAGGTTTTCGGGCGTTTTTGGTGTCTTTTGACCCTTGCCCAGGATCTTCTGCCAGGGGCGATCCACCTCTTCCCCGAAGTGCAGCTCCCAGGGCGTGAAGCCTATGGTCTCATGATGGGTCATGTTGATGCACTCCTCGACGACGGGTAGCCATCTGACCCATTAGTTGTGTTTGCCTTTTATCAGGGTTCGGAAAAATCGAGAGAGTTCTCGATTGGTTCTTTCGACGGGATTGGCTTGTGGATGACGGATTGATGTCCAGATCTTTCTAATCCCATTTTCTCGCAAGTATGACTCCCACCTCTTTGCTGTGAATTGGGTCCCTTGGTCGCTGAGTATGGCCTCGGGTTTCCCAAACTTAATGAAGTAGTCGTCAGCCAAGACTTTCCACGTGGCGTCTGTTGTAGCCTTCCGTAGCCCATATAGCCGAGTGATTTTAGAGAAGACATCGATCACCGCCAGTATGTAGCTTAGACCGTATTGTCCTTTGGGAAGTGGCCCATAGTAGTCCAAGGACACCAGCTCTCGGGGTCTGGAGGGCAAGATGTTTTGCTGGGGTGCAAAGCTCCCTACGGTGTAAATTTTATTTCTTTGACAGCTGTCGCAGCTGGCCAGGATTTGACGAATTACATGGTGGAATCGTGGGAAGTAGAAGTCTTCTTTGAGCATCAGGTGGCACTTCTTTGCACCAGCGTGGGCGTAGGTGGTGTGACAGTTCAGTATAAGCTCCCGTACTCCCGCGGCGGGCACCCAGACCCTCTCAGTCCCCTTCGTTCTTCTGAAGAGGAGACCATCCCGGAGGAGGTGTGTGGGGTCGTCTGGGTTTTGCTTAGCCTGCTCCATGAGTTTCCCACATACGGGGTCGCCCCTTTGCAATTCCTTGAGACGGGATATGGCTGCGGTCAGGGCTTCCACCTGATCTTCTTCCAGTGTGGCTATACGTATGTGCTCCTTTTCTCGTTCCTTATCAGGACGGCTCAGGAGGTCCGCAACGAGATTTTTCTTTCCCTCGCAGTACTCTACCGTGGGGTTATAGTCTTGGATAGCGAGGATCCATCGGGTCAGCCGTGCGTGAGACAGTCGGCATTCTTTGAGGAAGGTCAGGGCTACATGGTCCGTCACGACAATCACCGGGGCCCCCAGTAGGTAGGTCCGGAATTTGGTGAGTGCCCACATGATCGCCAGTAGCTCTCGTTCCGTGACGGTATATCTTATTTCGGCTCCCTTCAGGGTGCGGCTCGCGAAGTGGAGAACCATGTTTTCGCCATTGTCTGATTTTTGATATAGTACGGCGCCGAACGCAAGGTCACTGGCGTCCGTCTGTAGATAGAACGGACGGTTTCTCAGGGGATACGCCAGGATTACGCTCGCGCAGAATTTAGTCTTGATGTTTGCTAAGGCGTTTTCCTCATTCACACCCCGTTGCCACTTTTCCCCCTTGCGTAGCAGGTGGAGGAGGGGCGCCGTTGCTTCGCTGTGTTCCTTGGTAAATTTGCTATAGTAGTTAATTAGTCCAAGGAACCCTCTGAGTTGTTTAATGTTTTTCGGAGGAGGGAAGGCTTGGATGGCTTCCACTTTGTCCGGGTCAGGTCTTATCCCGTCTCCTGACAGGATGTGCCCTAAAAACTTAGTCTCCTGCTTAAAGAAGTAAGATTTTTGTAGGCTGAGGGTTAGTCCGTGTTCCAAGAACCGTTGGAACAGCTCCTCAAGGCATGTGAGGTGTTCCTCAAAAGTCTCGGAGGTGCATAGAATGTCGTCTACGAAGTTAGTCACGTCGTGAAGCCCCTGAAGGACCTTTTCGAGTCCTCTCACCAGACTGGCTGTGCTGGTGGAGAGACCAAAGGGCGTCACGCGGAATTCATATCCTTTTCCTCGGTGGGAGAAGGCGGTGTATTTCCTTGATTCCGGGTGTAGAGGAACCTGCCAGAAACTGGCACGCATGTCTAGTGTGGACAAAAATGAGATTCGGCGGCATTCCTGGAATAATTCCTCCGCAGTCTCCATGCGTTCATGATCCGGTTCCAGGATCTGGTTGATCCGCCTCGCGTCCAGGCACAGCCTGACTCCCCCATCCTTTTTCCGGGATATCAGGAGTGGGCTGCTGTAAGGACTTTTCGAGCGTTGAATTATCTTCTGATTAATCAGTTGCCGTATTTCTTCGTCTACTGCTGAGCGGTAGGCGAGGGGTACGGGGTAGCTCATCGCCTTGAAAGGTTCACGCGGTTTCACCTTCAGCACGTGTTCATAAGTTAGGAGCAAACCTGGTCTTTTATTGAAAACCCGTTTGTATTTAGCGAGAAGGTTCCTAAGGGCTTCCTTCTCGTTTGTATCGAGGCCGGTTGTTTCAGACACCTTAAGGTCTATTTCTTGGTCGGTAATCTCCTCGGTGTCGAGGATCGATCGTTGATCGGACATGTGTGTGGCGAGGTTGGTGGATTGCAGGGCAATGGATTGACAGTGCCCATCCTCCTCCCTGCTGTCGAGGGTCAAGTTATATTGTCCCAAGTCTATTATCGAGCGTGTTCTTATGAGGAAGTCGATTCCTAAGATACACGGACTCGTGAGGTTGGGAACAATTAGCAAGGTATGAAGTACCTTCATCGAGTGGATTTCGATTTCGGCGAATATTTGTTTGGTTACCGGAGTCGGACGTCCCCTCGTCGCTCCCGTGACGGTGGTTCTTGTAAGTGGAAGCAGAGGACAGGACTGAAGGGCCAGATGGCTATTGAAAAGGTACAATGCGATAGCTGTCGCTTGGCTGCCTGTGTCCACAAGCGCAGATACCGGGATACCCGCGATCAGTGCCGCAACCTTGGGGCATTCTCTAGACCATTTTCCGCCATCAGGCTCTTCCGCCAAGAGATCGCCTCTTATGTCCTTGCCCAGGCCGAGCGTCACCTCCCTCATTGTAAAACGGGAGGAGGTGACGGCTGCTCGTTTCCCTGCTCAGGAGGATCAGTTTGTTCTGCGGTCGTCTCCCCTGGGACCTCGTCTATCTCCAGGCTTCGCATAACCTTGCGATTGTCGCGGAAATTTTCAGGAAGTTTCCCCTTATCGGGCGGGCCTCTTGGGTACCCGAATCGAGGTGGTTTATTATTTGCCGGATGGGATTCTTGGCGCGGTGGCTCCTTGTGGAACCCCGCGTAGGGTGGTCGAGATGGACGGCCCGACCCTTCCCTCTCCTTATTTCCCGGGCCTTCTTCATCCAGAGAAGACAGGAGGTCGAGGAAATTCGGAATGGATTCGATGCATTTCGCCCGAATTATCATTCGGACCTCCTCTGAGAAGTGCCGTCTCATTTTGTGGATGATCTCTTTGTCAGAGAGGGGCGGCTGAAGATCTTTCGCCAGCCCGATTAAGGAGAGAGCATATCCGAATCGGGATTCCTTATTAAGGGGGTCGAACCACCCATATTCTATTTTATTTTTGGCACGGTACTGCCGATCCTCACTCCAGAATCGCTCTACGAACATTCGTTCGAAGGATTCCCACGAGTGGATGTCGTTTCTGGTAATCTTCCACCATTGAAGGGCAAGATCCGAGAAGCATTGTGACAGTATGATTTTATAGTCGTATCGAGTGGCGTATACGCGATGGTATTCTCGGAGTTCAATCAAGAATTGCCAAGGAAGCTCGTGATCATGCCCTCCGAAGGTGGGGGCATTGATTTTCATAACTCCCCCGCTGTTACAGGGATGAGTTTCTTGACACGGAGCTGCTGACGCAGATGGTTGATGTGGTGTTGGGTTGTCCTTGATGGGATTCCCATGTCGATGCAGGATTTCTTGGGTATACGATTCCGGTAGACCCAAGTTACCTAGGTTAAGTCGTTTCCCCTCGGGGATCTGGTGCTGTTTTCCTTGCGGGACATCGAGTCCCCCAGGAGCAGGTGCGCTATGGCGCGTCGATGACAGGGGTTAATTACCCCACGGCTCCATAGTGGAGTTCGCATCAGGGGGCCTCTGCAGTAGTCTCCTGACTTGGACATTGACCGCGTCTTCAAGAGATTCTAATTTTTTTGCGAAGTTGTCGTTGATGGAGATGAGGGTTGCCGTGAGCGCCTTCGCATCCTCATCAACGCGCCGCTGTAAATTCGCCATAATCTCTTTGATGGCTGTCATCGATAGTAGCTCTTCTTCTGGTAGAGAACGAGCGCTATCGTCTAAGTTATGCGGGTCAGAAATGTTGGGGTTCCTCGCGGGAAGACCCCTCATTATCTTCCCGGCAGCGTCGTCCCTGCGACGAGCCCCCCTCTCACCTCCCCGCGGCTCGCTCCTCGCATTACTCGCGAGGGCGTCGGTTTCGGCGGGTAGGCCGGTCGCGAGGGCCGAGTCTTTAGCGGCTCGGGGCGGGAGGTTTAGCGGCCGCCCCTCCTGAGGAGGATTCCCTTTCCGGGCCTCGCTCATTATGTCACGCTACGCCTCGGTGCGAGAAGAGGGGAAGTATCCCTCGAGCACCGAGCAATACGTTCGATTTATTTTGGAGCTATTGTAATATTTCTGCTTTGTGGTAAATTCCGCTGTCCACGTCGCCCGTTTGGCCTTCGAGAAGAGCAGTCTCCTCTCTCGGCCTTGCGGACTCTGTTTATTGGTTTTCTATTTACGTCTCTCTCGCGACCTTGCGGTATATGAGGATTCCGATACTCGAGATACTTTTCTTTCTCTCCCGGTGTTTTTGCACGAGAATTCGAGTCGTGCGCGAGGTTCGCTAATCCCTCGCGACGCGCGAGCAAAAAAAAAAAATTTCTTCGCTCTCGCTCGTCGCTCGGGAACGGCGGTGGCCTTGCCAAAGCGTGGCCTGTTCGCACTCGAAATCGCGCGGTTTTTTTTTTCTTCGCTTGGTGAGAGCGAGACAGACGAAATATTTCGGATTTTACCACGAGAGATTTTATCGGCTAGCCAGAGAGAGAACGAGCATGCACCGTGTGCGAGTACTCGTTTCTCGTTGTTTCTACGTGATATTTTTGTATCGACGAAAGGTCAGGGTTTAAGCTCGAGAGATTTCCTCGGCTCGCACGAGAGAGAACGAGCATGCACCGTGTGCGAGTACTCGTTTCTCTTTATGCCTTTTCGTTATTTTATTATAGACGACCTGAAATTGGTATTTTACTCAGCATAAGCTGGCTATACGGTCTAGTGGTGATTGCAGCGCCTAACTAACTATCGTTAATAATGACGAAAGCGTGTATTCGATGCGTTCGGTAATTTTGTACATTTTCAGGATATTACCTAAGGCTTTCGGGCCCCACGTTGGGCGCCAATGAAACGTTTCGCGATTTTTGACGAAAGCTTTCTTGTCGTTTTCGAGGATTCATTCATACGGACACTCGAGAGAACGAGGTTACACGGCGTATGGTTTAGCCGTACAATAATATTGGGGTTCCCGTAGCCTCCTGAAGGGCGATGTACCATTTGTGTGCCTGGAATGATGGGATGGATTTTAAGGTGTTTGTGGAGATGCCTCAGTGGGTTTGAGGGTCTCGGAGACGCCTTTCTAATCCGTCATCATTGGCATTCGATGTGTCGGATTATCGTCGGGTTAATTTAGGATGGATGAACAAATATAATTGTTAGTGAGTTAATATTGTGAGATGTGGCAACGTTTACGAGGATGTGGAACGGGCGGCGAGAAGCGCTGTCTTTGTTGGCGTGACAAGGATAGGACGAGTATGTACGAGGTGTAGCGCACACGCGTTTCCGCGGACGCGAACTCTCTCTTTGTCCCTCACTCTCTCTCTCTCTCTCTCTCTCTCTCACTCTCCGTCTCGCTCGCACTCGCACATTCCGCGAGCGTCGTCGCGTACGCGTATGATCGGTATCGGGATCGCTTCTGGAATGAGAAAGCGATATCCCGTTGAATTTGCTCTGAGTCGGTTATTATGGCGTCGATTTCGGTTGGCACTGGTTGCCAAAGTGCAACTAAACGCACGGGTGCCACCCCGTATCGCTCACGCGTTAGTGAGGCTAACGTTCATAATAATGCGCCACCTCGAGGACGAGAACGTCTCCTCGAGAGCGCATAGCGGGGCCGTCCGGAAGGGACGGCTGATCTCCTCGGTGCCAGGCGAGGAGAACCAAAAACCAGAGAAGCTGGTTGGAATTTCCCTCTTCGTGCAGCGAAGTGCGATCGGCACCTCACAGGCTGCACACTCCGAGAAGTATGCGTGGGTTGGATGGAATAGTGATCCAATGTCGTAAGGACAATGGATCGTAGTTAAATAAAGTTCCCTAACTAGCAATTATCACGTTTACTCTATTCCCGAGGTCGGACTTCCAGCGCAATGCTGGGGCTTCCCAAGGAAATAGAGTTTCTTACCCGAAGCTGAGGTTATTCAAGGATGGGACCAGGGGTACGGCAACGAGGCCTCCATCCTGTGATCCGAAGTTTCGGATGACGGTGACTCCACGTAATAAGAAGAGAATTTGCGAAGAGTGCCGCTCGAGCTCGTGCATGCCCTTAAATAGCCTCAGGCCCGTCAGGAGAATTTCCATTTCTCTCGCGATTCTGGAGGACTAGGTAGGGAGTCGCGCCGCCGAGGAACACTCTGTTGGTGGGGTGACAATGCTTGGTGATTTTGAGGACTTCGCATACTATAGCCATTTCGAGGGACAAAATATACCCGGTTGTTCCTCTCCTTGATATTAGGCGCACATTAGGTGTGAGGAGGCGTCAAGATGAATTTAGTTCACACTTTTATTCTGATAGGAGTGGTCAAGGCACGGGAAGCGCGAGATGTACGACTGAGGGCGGGGACTCCCGCGAGTCCGCGGTAGTCCTGCTCCTCGCGATGGGCGGAGCCCCTTGCGAGGTGTCGCGGGCTTGCCCCAATTTCTTAGAGCGAGTGACCCGCCCGGCCGGCGGCATGGCCGGTCGCTCCGAACGCTGGCCAGAATACGCAATTGTCTCGTAAACGGGTTGAAACTGTCGTATTCTATGTGACGGAGGCTTACCTGTGTGGCCGAGCCGTTACAATATATATATTTATTCACAGTTACGTATCGTTATGATTGTGTTTTTTTTAATAGGTTATTATCATTATGCACATGTTACCGGTACGCTCATTCTTTAACAACTTTTTGATCGCGGGCATTTCAGTTATTGTTGCTGTCGTTCCCGGTGTCTGCTTCTTCTTGTTCGTCGTTATCATTGTCGTCGTCGTTCCTCTTTTCTGGGCTGCCCTCATACACCTCTTCACAGTCATCTTTCTCGTTTGTTTCGTTATCGTTGTCGTCAACGTTGGCATGCTCATCCTCGTCGTCGCTGGTGCCGGCGTCATAATCGCGATCACTTTCATTTTCTTGCAATGCTGCTTCATGTACATGAGTCTGTTTGTTCATTCTCTGCTTCTGATAGCGTATTACGTTGTACCGATTATACGCTAATGTTTTCCCTATCGCTTGCATCGTATCTTCCACAGTTTCAACTTCGTTCAACGGTAATTTTCTGTCTTTGGAGGTTGTAGCATACTTCTGTTAATGAAAAATCCGAAAAAGACTTAATAAATTCATATCGTAACGGAATGGAATTTCATTATCTCTTTAACGTTATCCTTACGATATATGCGTGTCGCACGTACACGCTTCAATGACACTGTAACACTCACTCCTTATTAATTTTGCTTCCTCAATTGACACTCGCTTCTTTCCGGCCGCCCCTTTGCCATCTTTCTTCGTTGTTAATTCCTTCCTCATTTCCTCGTCCCACAAGCTTCGTAGGAGGATGCCCATTCGATTACTCATGGAGTTCCTCAGTCCCGCTTTCGCAACAGTTTCGCGGGGTAACTTCCAGTTCGGAGCTACTTCGATTTTATCCTCGTTTTCGTCTTCTGGGCCAATTGTTTCGAACTCTGACTCGTCACTGCTTTCTACTTCGCACAATTTTGCAAACCTTTTGGCAAATCTGTTCATTTGTTTGACCAAGATGTTAAATTCTGTAGCCTGTGAATAAGGAATCATTCTTGAAGAAAATTATTATTCTACCGTTACACGCTCCTATTATCATCGTCGTTTCTTTGATGTCATTACCATTTCCCGTAACGCTTCCTTGCGTCTTTCAGAAGACGCGACACCGGTTGCAGTTTCTTCCTTATCTTTATCATTTTTACTGCCATTGGCGCTTTGGACAACGGTTCGCCTATTTTTATTGTGCGTTTTTTCTCTTCTCGCCTATGAATAAATTCAAATTCCATTGTTCATGTAATTCAACTTGCCATTCGGAGTTCATGACAGAATAAAACACGCTCCCTAGTACTCCAATTATTTTTAATTTCTTTATTATAGGTTAAAAATACTTACTGTTACCTGTTCTTTTCCTCCGACTGATTTTGTCTTGTTTTGTTGAGGAAAGCTTCTTTCTTTCACTTTTTCTTGTACCGGTAACGACTGTGTTCTGCTTCTTCGTACATTTACGTACATCTTCCTCACTCTCGTTGAACTCGAAAGGATCCTCTCTCTTCTTCTTACTTCCCTTCGCAGTTGCTGTCCCCTTCCCGATTTCCTGCAATCAATACCATTTTTTCAGGCTATAGTGCGAATTTATGAACATCGCAACATTTATCGTCATGAAATAAAGTGTTCTTGCAACCTGCATGGATGATGTTCCCGGTTTACTGAACGGCGGCGTTACTTTCTTCGTCACCTTCTTTATTCTTTTGCTGATAACCTGCAGTAAATATCAATTAATGATATCGTTCGCGTTTGTAATAAATCGTCACATTACTTGTTAATGCATTATTCGTACCGATAACGTTGATTTGAACGCATCACTCGTAGCAACGTCGCACGCTCTTTTCGGTTGTTTCATGTTGCTCTTTCCCGTTACGGCAATTTTCTCTTTTTTCCATCGCTCGACGACATTTTTTCTTTTTATTATCTTCGTTTAGAACGGTTTCCGCGCTTTCATTGCCCGAGCACTTGTCGTAACACCGGTTCCCTTTCTTTCCCAACCTCTTTCCTTTTCCTACTCCGTCAATAATGTTGCTTTTCGAATCGGCAATTTTCAAATATCTGCTAACGTGTGGCTTGCCCTTTCGCAGCGGAGTCTCTTGCGACTGTAAAACGAATACGTCAAAAATAACAATGAACATTTATCGCCTTCAATTCGTCTTTCGCCAACCCATTCCTTTCCTGGACGAAGCACGTCGGTCCGGGATGAGGTTGATACCGTTTCAAGTATTCAATAAAGCCAGCTTACCACTGCAGTGTTCTCACTGTCGCGTTGTTGCGCGATATGTGCTATTCTCATTGCATCAATATTTGCGCTTATTCCGGCGTTTGACGCCATTTTCTTTACCACAATTTTCTTATTCGCTTTTGGGATGTTCTTGGAGTTCTGGAAACTTTTCTGAAATTAACATAAACATTATTATTATTTTCTTACGGCTTACAGTACCCATAAATTTGCAATAACAGTCTTAAAACTTACACGCCCGCCGTCACGGGTTTCGTTAACAAAAGTTAAGACGCCCCTTTGCGCTTATCCCGGCGTATGACGCCATTTTCTTTACCACAATTTTCTTATTCGCTTTTGGGATGTTCTTGGGGTTCTGGAAACTTTTCTGAAATTAACATAACATTATTATTATTTTCTTACGGCTTACAGTACACATAAATTTGTAATAACAGTCTTAAAACTTACACGCCCGCCGTCACGGATTTCGTTAACAAAAGTTAAGTAGCCCCTCTTGGATTTTCCAATGTCTGCAGAGGTACGTACGCCGACCAATTTGTCCGATGAAGTTTTGAGCGTCAATCGGATTTTTCAATTTCTCATTATCTCTTTGTTCATCAAGGTTATGCTCCTTTGGTGGCGAGGCCTCATTACCGGTAATTTTAGATCTCTTTGCTGATAGCGTGTCCCTGTTCGGCCTTTTCATTCCTAAACTTTCCGGGGTGTCGGCTGTAATTGTACCATTATCGATATACGTATCACTGCAAGCATCCTCACAGTCCCCTCCTTCTCCGTTCTCTTCATCGTCCGGCGCCAGTACATGGGTCGAAATGAAGTTCTTCTCCGAACTTTCGCCCTCCATTTCAAGAGCAACTACTCTTTTTTGCTACCGTTTCACATCGTTACGTAAGAAGAAGAAGAATAAACAATTCGTATGCCATCGCACATGGTACTTTTGTTACTCAATCATTTCCCTCGACGTTTCAGGCCTACTCTTCACAATGAAAATACTGACGAAATTTTTCTTAACCCCTTCTTACAGTTCCTTGTTTCCTTTTCGTGTGATCTTTTTCCAATTGTTTGTCGTCTTTAGTATTCTCATGAACGAAACTTCGGTCGTCCGCGTGCGTCCGCTTCACAACCAACCGACCCTTCTTCGCGGAGCGAGTAGCATCTCCATCACTTTCCTACATTTGGAACAAAAATTATTATTTCATTTACACGGCTTGGAATACTCGCCAAGTTAACCGTGACAATTGCGATTACTTACGTCACAAGCGTCTTCGATGTACCCCAAGTCGTCGTTTTCCTCCGTGTGCGAACCACCCGAGTTACCCGCGGCGACGTCGCTTTCTTCCTGTGAATCATTTTCAATTTTGTCGCGACCTTCAGATTTACAGTTCTTCGTTTTATTCGTCTTCAATTCCGTTGGCGTCAACACCTCTTTACCGGTACCTATTCCCTCACATCCTGCCACGGTGCTGTCGTCGTGTTCTGCGCACTTCATTTCTTCCACCTGCTTCAATATATTTGCGATAATTTTGTAATAAATGTTGGACCAACAACCCTTACACTGGCTGCATTTTTTTCCATACCTCCTTCACATTTCGATCGTTGCTGTTTTCTCGACGCGATTCCCCGTTGCATACTTCCGAGCTTTCGTCGGTCCCCGTTTCACCACGCAATTCGACCTTTAGCGACTCGAGTTCTTTTTCTTCATCATTATCATTATATCCCTTAAATTATAGTCACAGTATGTACATGTCATGTTTTTACAACATTTGAATTAATAAAATTTATTTTTGTGTACAAGGCAATATCGTCAGATTGTAATAAGGGGTCGTCCATTAATTACGTAACGCACTTGGGGGGGTTCTGGCCAGGTGTTACAGTCCTGTTATTTGGAGGGGGGGGGGGGGCAAGGTTTGCGTTACGTCACGTTTTTAGAACTGTCAGACATTGGAAAACTCCTGCATGTTCAAGTTTTGAATTTAAATCTCGAGCGAAATTTTAGCACGGAAAGTTTCCATACGAAATCTCAGTTAAGGTAAAAAGTCACTGTGCAAAAATTTGCACGGTGGCTTTCCCCGGTTCTCAATTTTCCAAACCTAAATTTGAAGAAAATAATTCTTGTTTTTTTATAGTTCTCGAAAGGACAGATATTCAAAAATATGTTGGCAAAATTTGAAGATTAAAGTCCGAAAATTGAAGGAATTTCAGTCACTTTAGTGAGAACAGGTAGCGCGACCGATTACGATCGTCAGTCCCTACAGGTATAGCATCGTTCACTCAATAGATGAAGTGCTGGGTCTTATTTTGTGAAATATCATGAAAATGAAGAATCGTCACAGCGCTCGGGACTAGATACTTTAATGTAAGTAATGAATACTCAAGAACTTATCAAACGATTTTTAATTTTTTTTTTCAAATTGTAATCGCAGTGACTAAGGTTATACGTAGCCGATTAAAAAATGTTTAATAATTACTATTTTTAAAGACTGCTTGAGTACAAAAAGAGCCATGAAAATAGAAAAAAATGCTCAAACCGTCGCTATTTTGTAAAAAAAAAACCGCTACGCATGAGGATAGCTACATTTGTATAGATATCGATAAATGTTTGAGTTTTATTTACACATAATATTTCATCAAGGGGGCAATGAAAAGATTTCTTTATTGGATTGCCTTTACTATTCAGTGTTGCTAAAAAAGTTCGGTAAAGGCAGAATAATTATCGGTAAAAAATATTTGTCCCCTATAATAAGAAGATATATGGCAACACCGTAGAACAGTATTGTTCAAAATTTTGAGAAATAGAAATAATTATCGTGTTCCTAAAGTTGAAAACGTAAACGTAAACGAAAATGTGAATATTAATATTTTCTGTTGTTTATGTTATCTCCATTAACAAGTAAAAGTCTTGCTTTATTCATAACTAATTAAAAAGTTTGTTCGATAAAAAATTACTTACAAATAAAAATTTGTGTTGCAGTATTATTTTTAATATGTCGTTACGACCGGGGTACGAGTGTCTCGTAAACTAGACTTACCGGTACCGAACACACGCCAACGGATCGATACAGACAATCTTTTATCGCTCTCCCACGTCACGTCCTATTTCTTACTTACAAAAAGTTTGGTCCACATTCAAGCACGCTTGGCTTTGTCCGATCCTCAAATAATGTTTTTAACACTTCTCCCAATTGCTCCTTCGGTTGCACTAATTAAGGCCATGTGCCACACACCAGAAAGTTTCGCAGTTTTTAGCTACGACTGACTACCGACGGATGGCGCAACGCTCGCGAATTTGGTCCCGATACTTCGCACTGGGACGAAGAGTCGAGGCCGCGTAGTCGACGATCGCTAAGCGCGCGCGCGCGTGTGATTGTGTGTGTGTGTGTGTGTATGTCGATATGCCGGCCGCGTGCACAGAGCACAGGCGAGGATCGCTAAGCGCGCGTGTGTGTGTGTATGCACACAACTACGCTTAGCGACCATGGTACGCTTGGAAGCATGCGCTCGCTCGGCAGGAGAGCGGTGAAACATTGTTACAGTTTACATTGTATATACAAACGGCCTCGGACCGATTTCTTTTTTTGACGACGGTCATCGGTGGAAATTTTATTCGATTGAACTTTCTGGAAAAGGGGATCCGCATGAGACTCGTCTTGTGGAAGGATGCTGGCATTTACCCATGCTTTTTAATTTCAACAAATAAGCTTGAGCACTATTTGTAAACTCGATGCCGATTATCGTCGACGAATTCAATCTTTGCCAAAATCTCGAGTGAACGAGATTGCCCGAAACTCACTCTACAAGAGAGTGCCAAAATTTTACAATGCTCAATGTTTACATAAATGCGTTCGGCATTTTTATCTCTGCCAGGGTTCATCTTCGACAGGTTCTCGAAGGGTCGACTTTTCGAGCACTAAATATCGCTAGGCTCGCTCTACGAAAGAGCGGTGAAATTTTTCGATCGCTAATTGTTTGAACAAATGGCCTTAATTGATTTCTTTTGTCGACGACGGTCATCGGTGTTAATTCCATTACGGTTGAACTTTCTAGCAAACGGGGTGTTTGCTAGAGACTCGTATTGTGGAAGGGTGCTGACATTCTGCCATCCTTTTTTAATTAATTTAAACAAATAAGCTCAAGGACTATTTTGAATCTCGATGCTGCTTATCGTCGACAAGTTCGATCTCGGCCAAAATCTCGAGCGAGCGAGATCGCTCAAGACTTACTCTACAAAAGAGTTGTAAAATTTAACAATGTCATTGTTTAAACAAATGAGTTCGGAAATTTTCTCTCTGCCATTACTTTTTTTCGGCAGGTTGTCTGCGGCCGACCAGATTCGCGAGCGAACGAGATCGATCGAGTCTCACTTTGCGAAAGAGTGGGGCAATTTTATAATTATTGCTAAAATAAATACGTTTAGAATTTTTTTCTCTCTGCCGGGATTTATCTTCGGGATTTATCTTAGCAACCAATGATTGCACGGGCAGGTTTGAAAACTTAAATAAATTTCCTACACGACCCTTTCGTTGATTTTTTAGAAAAAAACATTTTTTTCACCATTAATAACAATTTGAAAAAGGACAAAAAATTACTTTTTATCGTTTTTTAGTAAATGTACTACTACTTTATATATTAAAGAAAGACTAATGTTGCCCGGTTATTTTTCTGCTTAATGTGCCCCCAATAGCCCTGTAAATTTTCAATTTGACCCATCGAACCGTTTTTTCGGACCGATTCATGAAAGTTTTATAAAACAAAGTATTGTTCCTAAACATCGTGTAATCATCATCAGAATGAAAAAAAAAACAATTTCCTTCGACTTTTTTCATAATTTTGCATTAGTTGCTTGTTAAAGTCAAGAAAAAAATCGAAACATTTCATTTTTTTTGTCAAATTTGTCAAACATTTCAGGAAACAATACTGACTCATTTTTTACACGATTTGACCTTTGTGCACCATAATTTCACTCATATTTAATTGCATTAATTAAAAGTTGATACCCCCAAGCTGTATTCACTAGTCGATCTGAGAACTTGTATGAGATTGATTCTCGATATTTTCTGCGAAGGTTATTAGGGTTACAAAAAAAACTTTCTTTCAAAACTGATCTTTTTTTTTAAGAAAAAACCAATTAACATTTTTTCTAAACTAATCTTTTTTGTTAATTTTTTTCTATGTTTTTATAAAAAAATAATCTAAAGTTGTTGTAAACTTTACCATTTTTCAATTTTTGTTCATGCCTAGTTTGAAAAAAAAACTGTTCTCAAGAAACCTTAATAACCTTCGTAGGAAAATATCAAGAGTTAATCGCATAAATGTTGTCAGATCGACTATTGAATACAGCTTGGGGTTATCAACTTTTAATTCATGCAATCAAACATGAGTGAAATTATAATGCGCAGAGGCCGAATCGTGTAAAAAATGAGTCAGTATTGTTTCCTGAAATGTTTCACAAAATTAAAAGAAATATTTTTAAAAAATTGCAATTTTTTGAATTTTTTTTCTTAAATGCTTATCGAAGTGATATTATTTGACAAGTTTCAAATCCGAATGTTTTCTAAATTGAACGCAATTGACGTTAATCAATTTTCCGGTGCGATAAGCAGTTACATTTTCTTACGGTTGCATTATACCTCCGATCATCAGTCAACTGTACATTCATTTGAAATACAAGTGTACAGTCGTCACACAGTGCAAAATTTCCGCTACGCCATTTCTACTTTCCTTTTGAGCGCAAATTCTTTGACGGAACAAATATGTAAAGGGCGATAACATCTTGGAAAGTTGATTCACTGGTAGGCAACATGTATCGGTACATCGATACAGAAAAGGTTTTATTCTTTCTGCATGTCACGCGTAATTCTCCATGAAGGAAAAGTTTGATTCTCATCGTCTGACGACTCATCTGAAAATACAAAAAACTTCTCACGCTTACCTTCTTCCTCAGCAGCTGCTTTCCCATTACCTTAACGCTGTTGTCTTTGCTACTTATAAGGGCCGCTTGACCTCTTTCGTAATTCCTTTTCCTTTTAGTGTGTCCGGCGTGTCCATGTCCATTTTTTTCATAATTCTTTTCCCACGCCCCAGCGTCTCGTTCACCTTAATCTCCGTCTCATCCCTTGATTCTTCATAACCTGCGAATCACAAGTATGCCTATGAAAATGTTTCCTTTCCTCACGTCGTCCACTTCATCCTCGCAAATGTTCATTTCCCTTTTTTGTCCATTGTATTCTCCCACAAAACGTTTCAATATTATTATTATTCTTCATCGCCATCACAAAAATATACTTGTAACGCATTAATGCGAATAATTAACTTACCTCCGTAGCCAACGATGCGAACTCTCCTGAAAGAAACCTCAAAATTTTCCCTGTCGTTATCATTACCGGTAACTCGATAATGAATCGTTGTCAGCGCGTTCGGGTTCGTCATGTAATCTTCCAAAGAATGTTCCGTACACTCGACAATTTGATCCTTTGTGTCTCGATACATCAATTCCTGTGGGCGGACCACTTTTTTCACTGTGGGGCGACCCTTTTCTTGCCACATTATTTCGTACTTTTTCTCCATTGTTCGATCGTCTCCACGCGAGCAAGCACAACATTTTTCCTTAATCAGGCCTAATATTTTTCTTGATTCAATTATTTCGCGACACGAACGAAACGATTCACTATTCGTGAGTGAATATAACAACCTCGCTATTTTTTCCAAACAATTATTCACCTTTAAGAACGTTTTATATCGTACACTACACCGACACGTGCCGTGACGCCTTCGCCATTGTTCTACCGTTCGCTTTGTCTCTCGCACGTGCCCTTTTTCTTTCTGAGTTACGCCGCGATCGAAGTGCCGCCTGGCAACGACGCTACGCCGGTACTTTAGTACAACGCGTTTTCTTAATTATAATTGAATCTTTCTTCAACAAACTTTCTTAGTGAATAAAACATGTATCGACATTTGTTACGACCACCAAACGATCGAACGTTCATTCGATATTCCTTTCAATCAAAGTTGAATTTTCATTGGAACAATCAGGAAGACTAGACGTAAGGAGTACGAACGCCTGTGGCGAGCCCGATCCAAAAGCGTCCGTGAAACTGTGGATTTTAGTAGTTAGTGTGTTGACGGCGTGTGTCGCTAGTGCATGACCGTACCGAAGTGATAAGCGACAAGAACACAACCGACGTCATGTGTCATCAATGATTCCCGCTCGTCGTTCGTGTTGGCATAAAGCGTGTTCGGGCTAACCAAGTTTGCGAATTGTGTTAGATGTAAAAAAAAATAATTGTATCTCGGTATAAAATATATTTAGTGATCTGCGGCGAAAACAATCAATCTTCGGTAAGACAAATAGTACTTACATTCATAAAAAGGATGATTTCGTTTTATCGGACCATTATCGTACCGAGTGAAATAAAAATTATCACTAACGCGAGACACGGAGCAAGTGTCCCGTCGATGAGACAAAACGTGCAATATATGGATTTTTCATATATTGCACGTTTTATCACTTGCGCGTTTTGTCTCATGTCTCGAAAATAAAAAAAATGTTTATTTTTGAGGCGTGAAAATGGGAAGTGAGTGGGTGAGTGGGTGAAATATCGATTTTCCATTTTCATAGAAAGTCAAATTAAATACAAGCTTGTAATATTGTTTGAATTGTTGCTTTCAGTGCGCGAACGCGAGACAAACTTGGAATGCAGCGATCGACCGAGAACTGACGTTAAAATCAACAACCTCCATCAATTTCTCGACAAAGTTGCGGACATGAAAAATTTGCAGTAAGTGGGATGCCAAGCACACAACGAAGAGCTCACGAAGAGAGTGATAAACTATTATCTCGTCATGAGAGGACATTTTCTAGCGACATCGATCAACGAAAATAATCACGCAAGGAAAATGAAAACGAAAGGCAATAGGAAAAAATAAAAACTGTAAGATCGATTTATCTGTACAGCGTATCACAATGTGTGAATATAATGTGTGATAATTTGTGAAAATTTGTCTGGATGCAAAACTTTTATGATTTTCCTTGTGTCTATAAATAAACTTTGTTTGTTACGGTTTCCGTAACCAAAAAAAAACATATTGACTTAATTCTGTATTTCGTTATTATTCTTTTTCTGTACAGCGTGTCATAATATGCAAATAATAATTTGTAAATCTTTTGTTTGAATTCAAAATTCTTATGAATTTTCTTGTGTATAAATACATGTTTTTACTTCTTTCGCAAAGAAAAAAAAATATTGACTTAATATCTGTATTTCGTTATTATTCTTAATCTGTACAGCCTATCATAATGTGTAAATATGATGTGTGATAATGTGTAAAAATTTTGTCTGGATGCAAATTTCTTATGAATTTTTTTGTGTCTATAAATAAATTTTGTTTGTTACTGCTTCCGCAACAAAAAAAACACTGACTTAATTTCTGTATTTCGGTATTCTCCAAAACAATCTATATAAAAGAACTCTATCTATCTATATAGAAATTGCCTTGACCAACTGGTTGGACAATTAATTTTATGAAATGATCACTCCGTATGAAGTAGCAAAGGGTGCTTTTTGCATATCGTACGGCACTGGTTTGTTGCTGACTTTACTTCGGTGCGGTAGGAGAGCAGCGCCGCCCTTCTCGTCCTCGTTTTTGCGGACGTTTCGACGACACGGCGTCCGTACTCCTTACCTCTAGTCTTCCTGCTGTACGCGCTCGAATCCGTTCAATCGGGATATATATACACCATCTTAATGTTTTACTACTCAGTTTCTTTTCTTAAATATAATTAACGGCTGTGTTTTTCGCTGGAACACTGGAGCTTCCCTGGAGTCAATATTTAAGAAGTGATTAATATTGCGCGCGTGCTTATTCATTCGTGCAGTGGTTAACGAGAGGTTAACGTGTTAATCGTTATTCGCGTTCTCATCGCGTGGGTTTCACTTGTGTGTGCATTCAAACGTGATTTTAAACCCCATCATCACGTACCAGTATTTGCGTTTTTCTCATGTATTCTGAATTTTTTTTCGTATTGTCGTCAACGTTTACGGTTAAAAAAAATGTCTAACATATATCGTCACGTATCCTTTCTGAACCCACCGTCTTCCTCTTTGAGTTAAATTTTCTTTAATGGCGCGCATGTGGCATATTATGATGAATTCATGTCGAAAAGTTTACAGCCCTGCTTCTCCTTTGCCTCGCATGTCCGCGTTTCCGTTGCAGTAGTCGGATCACGTTATCGCGATTTTGGTCACAATATCGTGCCATCCGCCATATTCGATTTTTACAGTCTCTGCTTTCCTCGCGCTAACATAAAGTATCGCGTTCTTAATTTATTGCCGACAAAAAAGTTTGAGGTTTTCGTGAAAGCAGTTGTATCATTTACTATGCATATATGTGATCATTCGCTAAAAGCGTCTTACAGTGTGCGATATAAGAATCGTGACAAATTTGTATTTCACTTTCTTTTTACATATCGCAGTAGCGGCATTTTTACCAAATTTCTGACCGAGGCTACTTTTACCGATATGTCAAGATGAGGATTCGTACGCGCCTCAGATGAAATTCGTCACTGGAAGGAAAGAACTAGAAAAGGAATAAACTTCTGTATTCGCTTCGGTCATCGTTGCATCGGCAATCGTCGGACATGCAAGGTTAGTTGAATTTATTCCAAACCCACCTCCACTTTTTAAAATTTACACATTTGCCACGATTCACAATAACAAGTTAAATAATTATGTCGTACGTCGATGATAAAACATTGAACGAATTCAGAAGATCGAATTTCGTTAATTTGCTTACTTGGTAGAAAAAAATACACGACGCAACGATGGAATGAGAAATTTCAAGATTTGACGATAAATGTTATGTTTATTTCAGTACAAGTAATTTTCACTACGGATTCGTGAAGGATATCAGTTAATTCGCCTTTATTGGTGCTACAAGAGAGGAACGCGGTACAATCAGGAATGAATGAAGGTTTGTTGTGTGTCTGTATCCAAGGCAAAGAAAAAAAAAAGTAAGTGCCGAAGTTGGAACGGGGAGAACCTAGTAGTCCTCGGGTCAAAGAATTGACTGTGAGGTAAAGACAAATTCCCAACAATAAATCTCGATTTTCATGTACTTATATCTCTTTCTCCCTCGAACGGAAACAAAGACGTTCGCAGTAAATTCAGTTGAGGAATGCACGTTGAGAGGTATCTTGACAATTTTATGAGAAATATATTTGCGCGGTAATTAAAAAAAGCGTCGTAATAAAGAAGAGGGCGTCTCTCCGTTAACAATGTTTATTTCTTTCTACCGGTAAAGTTTGCAACGTGTTACGGGGCGAAATGATAATTGCGATTTTTTATGTAATTTACAGGAAAATCCCTGTAACGAGGAGTCGGCTGGGTCGTCGCTCAAAGAGGGAACATCGGAAACGTGTTGCACCTGTGAAACCAGTGCCGAAGCGGTGAGTTACAATTTTTTCAAATTTAAAGTAACGGGCAAGGGAGTTTCAAAACAAAATTCGTAATACTCCCGGCATTCTCGATGTTCCGTTAAATAATTTCTTCGTTCGTCAATGTCGATGCATATCGCGAAGAAACGAGAACGAATTTCGTTATTTCCTGGTGTGGTAGGAAAAAATATACGCTAAAACGATGGAATGAGAAGTTTCAAGATGTGACGATAAATCTCGATTTTTTGTACTTATAATTCTTCCTCTCTCGAACGGGAACAGAGACGTTTTAAGTACATTCTATTGAGAAGCGGACGTTGAGAGGTATCTTTTAATTGTATAAAAAATATATTTGCATAAGAATTTTAAAAAGTAGCTTTAAGGAGAGCACATCTCACCTGAAACCATTTTTTTTCTACCGGTACTCATGGACCTTTTGAGCTCCGTAATGCGAATGGCGACAAAATATTTTCAAACATTTCCCTCCCTTACAACGCACGACGAGTTAAAGTGGTAATAGCGAATTTGTATATCATTTACAGGAATATATTAGCGTTCGAGAGTCAGCTGAAGGAACGCAGAACGACGGAACCTCGCAAATGATTTGCACACGTGAAAAAAGCATGGAAAAGGCGAGTAAATTTTTTTTTAAATGTTTAAGATGTAGATTGGATATCGAAAATAAAATTAACACTTGTCCCAGAATGTTCAAAATTCCCTACAATAATTTCATCGTACTTCAATGTTGATACATTTGAAGAAGGGAGAACGAATGCTGTTATATCGTTGGTTGTGAGGAAAATATAATAGCCGATACGATACAAAAAAGAAATTCAACAAACAACGGCGTATCTTCGTTTTTTTACTTGCATTTCTTTCCCTCTTCAACGGACGCGGAGACGGTTCAAGTCCTTAACAGTTGGTTTCGTACATTCAGAGTTATTTATTCGTTATTGCGAAGAAAATATCAGGTTGATAAAAAAGTTTTGTCGAAAAATTTTAAAAATGTCTTTTTACGTATTAACGCAATATGACATCAAGCTATGTCGAGAATATTCTAGAATGTTTTCTACTCTTCCGCGTGACAGGGTATAAAAGGGCGAGCGCGCGTTCTAGTGGACAGAAATAGCTTCGATCTTGCAGGAGCAACATCGAGCGATCATTTTTTACGAGTGGCGGCGCGGCACGAACGCAAGCACAACTGCTAAAAATATACAGGATACATTCAGCGAGAACGTAGTTTCTCATCGAACAGTCCAGCGTTGGTTCAATCGTTTTAAATCTGGAGACACAAGCCTTGAAGATAAGGAACGTTCCGGACGACCGTCGACCATCGATGATGAAGCATTACTCCGCTGCATCAAAGAAAAACCGGAAGCAAGTACGCACGAGCTAGCAAGAGAACTTGGCTGCACCCAACCGTCAATAGTCAATCACTTACACAACTTGGGATACAGGAAGGTTCTAGCTCAATGGATACCACACCGTCTCACCGACGACAATAAGAACTGTCGCGTGACCATCTGCCAGTCTCTCCTGCTTTGCCACCATCGCAAGGAGTTTTTAGAAGATCTTGTCACGGGAGATGAAAGCTGGGTCTTGTATGATAACAGAACGCGTTTAGCCTACTGGCTTCCTATCAGAGAAAAACCGCCACACCAACCGAAATCTGATCGTCACTCACAAAAGGTTTTGTTGTGCTGTTTCTGGGACGCAAAGGGAATGCTGTTTCACAATTTTATCCCTGTAGGTAAGACGATCTCCTCTACACGATACATCGAAAATCTCCAGGAATTGGCAAAAGCTATAAGAAAAAAACGGCCAAGACGCGCGACTGTGCACCTTCTCCACGACAACGCGAGACCCCATGTCGCAAAGGAAACCCACAAAACAATCACTGAGCTTCACTGGAATACCGTTCCTCATCCACCATACTCTCCCGACATCGCGCCATCTGACTACCATTTGTTCAGACATTTGAAGGCATATTTGAGAAACAAAACTTTCGAAAACGTCGACGATCTCAGAAGGGATATTTCAAATTTCTTTGAGTTCCAGCCGCCGCAGTTTTGGGCAAAGGGAATAAATAAGTTGCCAACTAGATGGTCGAGTGTCATAGAAACCGATGGCGATTATATTGTTGATTAGAAATGTTTTGTATAAGACATATAAATAAATAAATTATATTGAAATTATTGCGACAAAACTTTTTTATCAACCTGATATTTGCACTAGTATTACGGGGAATATTTAAATGAACGAGCTGCTTCTACAAATGCGTTATTTCCTTCTACCGGTACTCGACGACTGTTCAATCGCCGTTATGCAAATAGCGATTATTTTCCTTCAAACATCTCCCTTCTTTCCAATGTACGACGAGACAAAATTGTAATTGCGGATTTCTTTGAAATTTTCAGAAAAATACAAGTTTCCGGGTGACTTCCGAATCATGTGTCGTCGTGCCAGCCCCTGCCGTTCTATTTACCGGTGAAAACAGTGACGAACCTGTTAGTTACAATATTTCAAATGTTACTAAAAAAACGAAAGAGATTTTGAATATGAAATGTTACATCGTCCCACATTTCGTCCCGTTCCATTAAATAATAATCTCTCACGTAAATGTTGAGACAAATTCCACGAAAGAGGAAAAAGTAATTTTTTCGTGTCCTTGGTTAGTGGAATGAAAGAATTTCCGTAACGATGGTACAAGTACATTGAAGATACGACAATACTTTCGTTCCCTTTTCTTCCTCTTATTGTTTCTCTTTTAAACGAGAAAGAACATTTTCCAAGTGTATTAAAGTAAAACATGTAATGTCACGGTTTTTACAGGATTTTTTTTCGAATATTACTTCATCGAGGATTGTAGAAAATATTGTAATTAAGAAGGGCATCCAAACACGTTGAATTTGTCTATATTCTTTTCTACCAGTATTTGTGTAACCATACACTGTCGTTGCGCTGATCACAACGAATTGTTGTTCGGGATATACTCCTTGTGCAGTGTAAGAAAAGCCAGCATCGTAATTTCTGATTTCTTTTTCGTAATCAGGTGAGAAATTCGAGTTGCCAGGAAGCCTCTGTATCGGCGAACGGCGTTGCAGCTCCTTACCGCGGTCTTGCGTACACACTGTTCGGCGAATCGGCGAGTATAAAGGGGGTAGCCGGTTAAGGGGGGTCTGACGGCCCCCACCGAGTTTGATCGAATCGACCCAAAAACCTGAAAGAGGGCTGAAAAACAAAATTTTAGAGATATTTTTTAACCCCCTAAACCCTTATGAAAACACCATAATCGCAAAAAATGCGTTTTTTTGATGTTTAATTTTTTTTTGAGCTTTCAAATGCATTTTAAAGCGGTTTTAACACAACCAAAATTTTGTTTCAGATGTGTAGACATGCCCTGAATTTTTCCAGATTTTTTCGTTAAGTTAAATCATGTGCAACATAATTTTAATGGCAAAAAAACCGTAAAAAATCGTCATTTTTTGTATTTAATGCTATGGTTTTTATTGACGTATTAATGGTAAAAAATCGTGCACCATAGCATAGAAAGCTACTATCTTCCTCTACAAAATGACGCTAATTGGGCTCAATTCGGTCGTCTCTAGCGTCCGAAAATCAAACTTGAATAAATTCCGTTTTTATAATTTGAGCATTTTCAGTTACGAAAATGACACAAAATCATATTTTTCAATTATTTTTTTTAATAAAAGTACATTTTGGGGTTTCTGAGGTCGCCAATTACAAATTTGATGTCAAAAATTAGTTTTGTCACATGACAGCTGTCAAAACGAAGAAAAAATATTTTAATTTTTGAAATTTTTTAAAAAAGCTATGGGAACGATATTAATAAGGATTTTTTAGGTCGCTGATTATAAATTCATTCTTATACACGAATTTTTAATCGTAACAGCTGTCAATAGTTATATTAACAAACAAAAAATTACGTATTATTCAGAAAAAAAATTTGGAATTCCCCGACTAAATTGTCACCTGGCGGAGAAAATCCCAACTTGTACCTTATTAAGCCACGTACCCGAGTGCCTAAGGCCACCGTACCCACGTGGGCCTTAGGCTCGTATGCCCCTCCGCACGGTACTGCGCATGCCCACTACGCACTGACGCATCGAGAACCCCGCTCCACGCGGTCTCTCTTTCTCTCTGTGTTCAGCCGCCGTCCAGTACACACGTCATGCGACGCGCTCTGCTCCGTTAAACAAATCTATTTGTTTTGTTAACAGCGTTTTTTTAATTTATCGTTTAACCTGCCTATCTCAACACGAAGTGATTGAAGCAGTATTCTAAGGTGAGTTTGAATATCAATTTAAATATCAATCAACATAAAAATTGATTTATAATCATAACCTCAATCTACGATCGTTTGCCTCATAGTCGACTTGAAATCGTACAGAAGGTGGCCGTCAACTTCAAGTTGTTGTTTAGTTCACTCACATGAAAAGAATTTAAAAAAAGCAAAAAAAAAACAAAACTAAGACGAAACGATATTTCAATAAAAAAATGATTTGGAATACAATAATTTATTTCTGTTTTGTTTACCCATGTTTTCAACATTTTTTTGTTTTGATTTACAATTTTTAATGTACTTTCGATTTTCGTTACTTTTGTTCTATTTGTTTTTTTAATTATGGTTTTTTTTTATTCCGGGTTTCAGTTACTTTTTTCATTTTTTTCAAAAAAAAAAAAATAATTTGTTAATCATAATAAAAAAAATAACAATGTTCTTTTTTTTTCTTTAGGAAAAACTGTGCGATGCCACCGAAAAAACGAAAATGTACGGCTGGTGAAAGGTGCATAAGATGCAACAGATTGTTGCGTTATGATACCGGAAAACAGAAGTCCATTTCTTCAGATGATGACGTACACTTATATACTAAACTACTAGGTAAACGAGTAGAGAAAGGTGACGTTTTATGTCATCTGTGTCGTTCCGCAATCGCTAAATCCCGAACGGTTTCACCATCGACGAGCAGTGATTCTGATCCTGAAGAAAATCTTCAGTTGGATTTTAATCCCGAAGAAAATCCTCTGCCAAACGTCAATCCCGAGGAAAATCCTCTGCCAGATGTTGATCGCGAACAAAATTCTGTCGATCCTGTAGAGAGACATTCATCAACACTCTCCAATTTGACAGTATCAGATGACACAGAACAATCTTCGGAACAGTCTTCGCAACAATTGTCACGGTCGGAGTCTGGATCTTCCACAGGACAGTCATCACAATCTTCTAAGGACCCTCCTTACGTTCTTCGTCCAAGAGAACCGGACTATGAAATGATCGAGATGCCTTTCAACAGAGTTACCGCGACTCACAAATGTTGTTGCGTATGTCTTACTCCAATTACGACATCTCCGGTTGTTCCGTTTAAAGCGAGGTTACAGGTATTTATAAGTTCACGAATTTTCATTCCAAAAGGCAATCGCTGTTGTCCTGTACATCTTATCAGTGAACGTATGTACGTTGACGAAATTTCAAACTTGAAAATATTTTCGAATACTTGTACTATCAGTTCTCAAGAGTTGGCATTATTTTTGGATGCACTGTCCAAAAAATGCGACAACAGTATTTTAGACAGAGTAGATGATTACAATTTATCGGCAGAGCGCATAAAATCGCTAACTGGATACACAGTTGCAGAAATCAAGACTCTAAAAAACATGTTGGTCACTTTGCGAAATTCTCAAAATCGCAGTATTAATCAAGCTCTTTTAATATTCCTTTTTAAATTAAGAACTGGAAATTCCAACACAATCACTGCGTCAATTTTCGATATCAAATCTGAACAACTAGTATCTGCTTATTGCAAATCGGTTTTGGATTCATTCGCGAAAGACGTCTTTCCACTTCGTTTCGGAGCTCGGGCATGTTCTCGCGAAGATTTAATTGCTAATCACACGTCGCCTTACGTAAAAAAATTACACGGATTTGAAGATCGCCTGCTCTTGATTGCTGATGGTTCATACCTTCGACACCAAAAAAGTAGTAATAATTGTTACCAAAAAAAATCTTTCTCTGGTCAGAAAAAGTGTCCACTCTGTAAACCCTTCACAGTTTGTGCCACAGATGGATATGTAATAGATGTTTACGGACCGTACGAAGCAATTGTGAATGATGCGAAAATCTTACAACATGTACTAAGTGATCCGAACGGCTTGAGATCAATCCTCAAAAAAGGGGATGTTTTTATACTTGACAGGGGGTTCACAGACGTCAAAGATTGGTTAGAATCTCAAGGGTTGAAAGGCGTTGAAAGGCGTTGAAAGGCAAAAGAAAGCAACTTCCAACAAATGAAGCAAACGAAAGTCGATTTGTTACGAAATTGAGGTGGGTGGTAGAGGCTGTCCACGGTATAATCGGTAGTAAATTCAAACTCTTGCATAATCAGTTTAACAACAACATGTTGGATTCAGCGATGCTTTATTGCAAAGTAGCGAATTTTTTGGTTAATGAGTTTGGAAAAAGACTGAATTGCGATACCGATTTACAAGATCAAATTGCCGAGCAAATGTTGAAAAGAAAAGACGTTGACAATTCTTTAGCGAAAGTTGTGGAAGAACAAAACTGGAATAGGAAGAAAAGGATCTTCAAACCGTTAACATCAAATGACGTATTAGACTTTCCGGAAATGACAGAGCAAGATTTGAAGATCCTTTTCACTGGCTCGTACCAGTTATCGCAAACTGTTTCATACTTAGCTGAAATGTATACCGAAGAAGGACTTTTGAATATGCAATACTTGTTGGAGGACGATACCATTTTGAAATGTGAAGTTAAATCAAGACATATAAACAAGAAAGTATACAGATGTTACGTTCAGTACGACCCTAACAGTATTGGATATAACGGTATAAAAAACTACGTATGTGATTGTGCAAATGGGCTAAGAACTGTTGGTTGCTGTGCCCACGTTGCAACAATCATTTACTTTTTAAGTCATGCACGGTATTTGTCCAAAATCATCCGCCCAGCTCAAATTCTAACGAATCTATTTCACGTTGATAATGTCGAACCTGTTATTGAAGAACACAGTGACGAAGATTAACAACATAACAATCATGTTGCAATGTATGTATTACTTGTGTCTGTTTAATGTATATATTAGATGAATGTATGTAATATTATTATAAATAAATAGATTTTTTAAAATACAATGACTTTTAATTATTGAAAAAACCGAAATAGCAAATACCATTTTCATTTGATGACATGTGTAATTTTTTTTTTTTTTGTTAGCTGTTTGACATCAAATTTGTAATCGGCGACCTCAGAAACCCCAAAATGTACTTTTATTAAGTAAAATAATTGAAAAATATGATTTTGTGTCATTTTCGTAACTGAAAATGCTCAAATTATAAAAACGGAATTTATTCAAGTTTGATTTTCGGACGCTAGAGACGACCGAATTGAGCCCAATTAGCGTCATTTTGTAGAGGAAGATAGTAGCTTTCTATGCTATGGTGCACGATTTTTTACCATTAATACGTCAATAAAAACCATAGCATTAAATACAAAAAATGACGATTTTTTACGGTTTTTATGCCATTAAAATTATGTTGCACATGATTTAACTTTACGAAAAAATCTGGAAAAATTCAGGGCATGTCTACACATCTGAAACAAAATTTTGGTTGTGTTAAAACCGCTTTAAAATGCATTTGAAAGCTCGAAAAAAAATTAAACATAAAAAAACGCATTTTTTGCGATTATGGTGTTTTCATAAGGGTTTAGGGGGTTAAAAAATATCTCTAAAATTTTGTTTTTCAGCCCTCTTTCAGGTTTTTGGGTCGATTCGATCAAACTCGGTGGGGGCCGTCAGACCCCCCTTAACCGGCTACCCCCTTTTGTAAGGAAAGAAAAAAGCGGCAAACGGAATTTTCGAAGTCAACGTTCAATTGTGACGCAATCAGCATTCTTCTCCTCGATAATTTTTTTCGTACGTCCACGTTTTAAAAGTTGAGGAAGGAAGCGTAACGGTTTTCGTTACTTCCTCGGTTTGTAGAAAAAATAATTTGTCACGACGAGTGAATGAATATATTGACCGGACTAAAGTATATGTAGAAAAAGGAAAATTTAATATGCTTCTGGCTTTAACGAGAGTAGTAAGGGGGCCACTATGGCGACCCCCACTCCTATCCCCACTCCTACCCCCACTCCTCGGTAGCCGAGGTGGTGGGGATGGAGTGGGGATGATCGTCCATATCCCCCCCACCCCTCCCCCTCTCCTCGGTATCCGAGGTGGGGGGGATGGAGTGGGGGGGTCCCTCGCCCCGCGGGGTGCGGAGGGGGGACGGCCGGAGTGGGGGGTTCGCCATAGTGGCCCCCTTTTTTTTGTCGCCATAGTGGTCCCTTTTAGTTAATTTTTATTTTCGCCGAAGCTTTTATATCTAGGTTTGAAGTTAAATATGAATAATGTTTTCAGGTAGCGAATTAAAAATAAAATTTTCACACACTCACTGATGGTCACCGCCCGTGGTTCCTTTTTTGAAAAAATAAATAAATTTTCGAAAATACACAATCATGCAGCACGCGAGAAGTATCGTCGGAAACTCGGATCAATCGGGAGACATTTTGCTCACTTCACACAATTTTTCAGAATATCACACTGTTTTTCAAAATATCACATAAGTTTATAAACGTCACGAAATTTTTTAAAATGTCACAGAGAAAGAGGTGAGGTCTACGCGCTTCGCGATTCGGAGAGCAACTGAAGCTCTGGAGCGAATAAAAAGCCCCTTTTGCAAATGTTGACACTTTAGCACTCTTGCCGAAGGCTCTACATGGTCGCGGTCATTGTGTGCACGAGTTTGAATCGTCCGGCACGGCGCACAACCGCGAGCTACTCTGTAGAGATCTCGAGTTATGCGTTTTTGCTGACAATCGCAAAAATGTCTCGACTCTGAACTTTGGATGACGCGTGTCTTCACCGAAAGAGACAAATTTCTTACCGATATAAATGATACCCCTATACAATTTTTAAATGCATTAGCAAGGAACGCGCGCGACGGTGTCTGAAGAGCAACTGAAGCTGCCAGTCGCATGAAGACCCTCTTTTGCAAATTTTGACAGGTCAGCATAATTGCACGTGTGCGAGGTAGCCGATGCATCGTTCTACGATGAGCTCACCCGACGGTGAGTGCGATCGTCTTACGATGAGCTCATCCGCCGGTGAGCACAGAGCTTAGATACCATAGATGCTCGTGTACAAGCTAAGCGATGCAATTTAGCTTCGCTTGCGCGTACACCGACGGGTACGAGCATACGTGTGTGGCGGCATCGGGCCGCTTGCCGGAAGTGGTCGCTCCGGTGGGGGTTTTTGACAACGTCCACGGAAAGTCGCTCGCTCCCGAAGTCCCACGGTCGAACTCCGCGGATCAGGCGATGGTCGATCAGCGGAATTCGATCGGGTACATCCGGTTTCACTACCGGCGTTTCCACACCCGACACCGCACAGAGACACGAGGCGACGAAGTCGTCCGTGTGTAGCGGCATCGGGCCGCTTGCCGGCACACGCAACACACACACACACACACACGCACACGAGCCCTCGTAGCAGCCCGCAAGGGAGAAGCCGTATTCTCGGCTTCTCCTCTTTGTGCGGATATTCGTACCTGCTATAGAGCGCGTACACCGATGGGTACGAGCATACGTGTGTCGTAGCATTGGGCCTCTTGCTACTATATGCAGTCGCCCACGTAGTGGCTCACCATGGAGAAGCTGTATTTTCGGTCTCTCCTCTTTGTGCGGATTTTCGTACCTGCTATAGAGCGCGCACACCGACGGGCACGAGCATACGTGTGTGGTGGCATCGGGCCGCTTACTGGCACGCACACACACACACACACACACACACACACACGAGCCCTCGTAGCAGCCCGCAAGGGAGAAGCTGTATTCTCGGCCTCTCCTCTTTGTGCGGATATTCGTACCTGCTATAGAGCGCGCACACCGACGAGCACGAACATACGTGTGTGTGTGTGTGTGTGTGTGTCGCCGGTCCGTTTGCTACTGCACACACACACGCACGCGCGTCGCTCACTGCCGTATGCTTTTAAAAATGAATAACAATTCAGAGATTGATCCGAATCCATATATACTTATATCAGAATTTCAGCCTACATCCTCGAGAACAACTCAGCTGAGGGATAGCCTGCATATAGCATAGCATACTTATACTCGTTCTATCTTTTTTAAATAGAGAGCGCAGGCCCTCAGAGAACGTTGAATTAGAATTCGACTATGATTTTTCTGGATTTGATTTTAACATGAAACTACTCCAGTAATAAACGCGCGACGGAGACGTTGATGAAGATACTTTCAGGAATGTCCACGCGTCAGCAAAAATGCAGCTGCGCGAAATATCGGTTTACACACTCGGAGAAATAAATCTCGAGATTTTCAAAAAGGTCTTGTCTTCGAATGTGCTACATGTATGTGTGATAAAACACACACACACACACACACACACACACACACACACACACACACACACACACACACTGCTCGTGACAATGCGAGCATTTGAACAATTAAAAATGCTGTCAGTAGTGATCTAGACAGCGTTCGATACATTTCTCAGGAGCAGCTATGGATAGACGTAATATCCGTACGTGCATTTTAGATCTTCTTCGCTTGGTCAAAGCGCGGAATGCACAGCTTCGCCGAAGGTGTAATAATAACTGGTGCACCGAATTGCGATATTTACCGGAAAATTCTCTCATAACTCGTTTGAAATATGTGTTATGGTGGTCTCCGCTGCGAGCCCTTGTGACGGCCTATAACAGAGGTCTGTTTAGAGGCTACAGGGTTCTCCTATGTGTATTTGAAGAATTACAACGTAGAAATCTCGAGACTACTCCGTGCACACGTAATCTCATCAATGAAATAAACGGTAAGTTGTGCTCCGTAGTGTGCGAGCATCTTTTTTAAGTGTGATATCGTGGTAATGCAGAAGTACCTCTAGATTATCGCCGGCTCTATGATGCGAGCTCCGATGAAGAAGCTGCACTCGTCGAGGGGGCGCAAGCCGTGGAGGAAGAAACAGCGCGAGATGATGAAAGCGTGCATGACGCCCATCTAGATTCCGTGCTTGAAGGACCATCGCGCAATAATTGCACCGACTCTGAAATGCTTACGGCTCCTGATCTACGCCCCGCGACCAACAATGAGGAGACTGTTCATAGGCTTCCTGATTACCTTCAGCTATCTCCCATATCAGATGTTGAAGAAGAAGAGGTACTACAGCAGCCGGTTCTAAGTCCGGCAGATATATTTGCGGATATTTCCGACGCTGAGACCCTTGTCCGACCGTCTACATCCAGTATGGGGCACCCGTCCGAAATATTTACCGGTAGTAACGAGCGTAAGTATTAATAATAATCCATTATCATACATTAACAATACGTTTTATCAGACATTAATAATAAAACACATGCAGATTTCAATCCTCGTTTTAACGAGAATAATCCCGAGTGCGACAATGACGACGACGACGATGACGACGATCAGGCTGTAAGTGAGAGAGGCAACATCATGCTGGAGCAATGGGCTCGCGAAATAGTCAACGACGCGCAACACCCTGCTGAGGAATACGAGCATAGGGACAACCAACTATGGATGTGGCCTTTTGGAGGTGACTCACCACAGCAGCAGGGTGAAAACGATCTACCGCACAATGATGATGATGATGATGATGATGATGCTGCTGATTACGATTGGCTAAATCGTCTTTTGAGTTCGAGCGACGACTTAGGTAAACAATCCCCACTTTATTACTCGCATCGATATATACATTATCGGTTTTGCAAAGCTAATATTAACTTAAAAGATTTTGTTTGCAAAAATAGAGAGTGAGCTATTATATTTTACGGCAGGTTATGCATCAGTATCTCTGCTGTTTGATGAAGACTCTTTGTAGACGTCCATGGTTAGAAGTAGCAATAACATCAGGTACATTTTGAGCTTACTTATTGACATGGTTAAGCAATTTTAAGCATTCCTACTCATTTTTACAGGCGTACAAGAAGGTTTCGGCCGTAGACAGCAGCACAATGAGTCCTTCGACGATGTACAACCGCCAGGCGTGCGTATTGAGATCATCGAGGAGGCTCGTCGGTACTTCAAGCGTTTTAAACTACGAGGCCGAGAAATCACCGTACGCATTCGTCAACCCCCGCTTGGTGGCCAATTATTACCATGGCTGGAAGGAGCGTTTCGCGACCTTTTGACGTATATCACAGCGTCTTGCGAGGCTGGTGATTACATAGGTATATCGTTTGCCTCGAGCAGCTTATCGCACGGCCCCGTTTGGCTCTCGTTTCGACCCGTTAGAGATTGCGCGTTCGATGATATTTGGCAGTTAATAATGAGCGTTGCTCAGAGTGCTGCATCATTGAATATTGACGATGCGTGCATAATCAAAGCCAGTATTGTCAGGGGAGTTGAGGGCACTGGCAGAAAACGCTTAACACATGAGGGGGTAGCAAAAAAATCCATTCTCACGATACGCAATACCGATACTCTGTGTTTACCGCGGTCACTGGCGGCGGCGCGCGCGTATGCCGAACGGGGTGAAATACGCTCAGGTAGTTTACACGCAAACTGGCAACGCATGAGACAGACTAATGGCTCATTACAGAAAAATGCTGCTCTTGAATTAACGAATGCAGCGGGAGTTATAGTACCGTCAAACGGCTGCGGTGTCTGTGAGATTGCTCTCTACCAGAATTATCTCGCGCAGCGCGGTATCGCTATAGTAGTTTATGAATTTTTGACGTTCGGGAGGGGGGATGCACCTTTGTTCGACGGTTCGCAACAAGTCTCAAATACTTTCGGCAAAATCGACCACACACTGCACATTTTATATTACGAGCGTTCGCATCATTATCAGCCGATATTAAATTTACGAGGCGCCGTGGGAAGCCGCGATTTTTGCTCCTCGTGTAATTCGCAATACCGTAGATTTGCCCATAGATGTTTAAAAAAAAAGTGTCCTCGTTGCATGACGTCACCACCGTGCGATCCCGAAGTAAATGCAGCTATTCGATGCGAAGCGTGCGCGCGCGAGTTTTACGGGCTGCAATGTTTCGAAAATCATTTGATTGTTAAGCAGTACAGAAAACGCAAATCAAACAGCGTGTGTGCCTCGTTCAAGCGGTGCCGCGAATGCCTGAAAATTGTCAGGCCTCTCGATAAAAGACGAAAACACATCTGCGGCGTGGCCTTTTGTAAAACATGCAGAGCGGATCGACCCTATTATCACATGTGCTTTATGAAGCCTATGCGCAGTGGTCAAAGCACGGGAAAAATACTTTTTATATTCTACGATTTTGAGACTCAGCAATGCACACAGGTACCAGGCGATGCGAATACTTTTCTACACGAGCCCAACTTGTGCGTAGCTCAACGAGTTTGCACGTATTGTTGCACTCGTGATTCGATGACCGAGTCATGCGAGTATTGCGACTCTCGACAATATGTATTTCGACAGCAGCCTGTGGGACAATTGGTCGAGCTTGCTATGCAGCGTGTCGAGCATTTTTCGCGTACTATCTGTATTGCTCATAATGCCGGTGGCTTTGACGCACAGTTCATTTTGCGCTATTTAATTGAAGAAAAAAAGACCCAGCTGCCGAGTATAATTATGAACGGTACGAAAATCATTTCGATGCGCGTTGAAAAACTTGTTTTTCTCGATAGCCTAAACTATTTTCACATGCCTCTCAGTGCGCTTCCTAAAGCCTTCGGTCTCACAGGCGCTATCGTTAAAGGTGTTTTCCCTCATTTGTTTAACAGGCCGGAAAATCAAAATTATGTGGGCCCCCTACCAGCCGTAGAGTATTATTCTCCCGACACGATGAGGCCCACAGAGCGCGAAAAATTCTTAGCCTGGTATCACGAATCTAAAGACAGAGACTACGTGTTTGACTTTTCGAAGGAACTCGTAAGCTACTGTACGGACGACGTCACGATCTTGAGACGCGCGTGTATGGCTTTTCGTGACATGTTTATAGCCAGCGGCAGGGTTTGTCCGTTTGACGAGAGCACAACGATAGCCTCGGCCTGCTTCAGTGTCTTTCGGAAAAATTTCCTCAAAGATAATACGATCGGTATTATACCGCTGGGCGGCTATAGATGGGTGCATACCCAATCAAAAAAGGCAATTTCATGGCTTGTATGGATGGAGCATACTCTCGAAAAGCGCATTATACACGCTGGCCGTTCGCGTGAATTTAGACTACCTCAAAATTTACTAGTCGACGGCTATTATGAAATTGACAATACCGCGTACGTATTACAATTTCATGGTTGCTATTGGCACGGTTGCCCTCAATGCTTCTCCCTCAATAGAGACTGCAAACAACGCGGTGATATATCAATGGACGAACGGCTAGAAAGAACTCTTGCTATAGCTAATAGAATTCGCTCGGGAGGTTATCAGTTAACGGAAATCTGGGAATGCGAGTGGGACAGGCTTTTGGAAACTAGTGCTGAAATTCGCGAACTCATACGGGATCATCCGATGACGGCTGCGGAGCCCTTAAACCCTCGTGATGCTTTCTTCGGCGGTCGCACGGAAAATATGGTGACGCTCTATGATGTAAAAGACACGGAGCGCATACGCTACGTAGACGTCTGCTCTCTGTACCCGTATATTTGCAAATTTGGTAAATACCCTATCGGACATCCGAAAGTATATATAGGCGGAGAATGCTTAGAGCTGACAGGACCCACTAGCGATCTAGCGCGTGTCGAAGGCCTGGTGAAATGCACTGTTCTACCACCACGCGATCTCTACTACCCTGTTTTGCCTGTGCGTATGCATCAGCGACTGCTGTTCTCTTTGTGCCGCACATGCAGCGAAATGATGAATGAGGAAGAGTGTATGCATGACGATCCGGATGAGCGTGTGTTCGAGGGTACCTGGGTTGCCGATGAATTGCGAAAAGCCGTCTCATGCGGTTACACGATACTCCACATTGCCGAAATCTGGCAATACGAGGTAACGCAATTCAATCGTGATACGCAATCGGGAGGTTTATTCGTCGAGTACATTAACACCTTTTTGAAGATCAAGCAGGAGGCGAGCGGATGGCTTGAGAACTGTTTGGGTGATGAATCCGCCCAGGAGCGTTATATCGCTAGCTTTGAGCAATCAGAGGGGGTTCGTTTGAATCGTCAGTCGATAACCAAAAACCCCGGCCTACGCTCAGTCGCCAAACTATGCCTGAATTCGTTCTGGGGAAAATTCGGACAACGCGAAAACCTGCCGCAAACAGTCGTAGTAACAACGCGCAAAAAACTTATGGAGTTATTAACTAATCCAGAATACGATATTACAGGTATGCTGCCGGTGAACAATGAAATTCTTTACGTCAATTATATTAAAACCGGTGAGGCTGTGGTACCCTCCAGTATAGCTAACGCTGTAATAGCTGCATACACCACGGCACAAGCGCGTTTAAAACTTTATGGTTACCTGGAGCGTCTGGGAAGACGTGCGTTGTACTGCGATACCGACTCCGTAATTTATGTAACGACAGAGCAACCTGATGCCTATGAGCCCCCGATAGGCCAATTGCTTGGCGATTTAACTAATGAGCTAACCACCTATGGCGAGAGCAGTTACATAAGAAGTTTCATTTCCGGCGGCCCTAAATTTTATGCATTCATCGTGCGTGCGTCTGGCGGGACAGAGAGCGAGGTATGCAAAGTTAAGGGTATCACGCTTAATTTTGCAAACAATGCGTTAATAAACTATGAGTCCGTACGATCCTTCATCGTGGGCGAGCGAGAGGATCCTATTGTACTGAGATACGACGCCATTAGACGTACAGAACTTCACCATGTTGTCACACGAGGTGAGACAAAAACGTGCAAGCCGTCGAGCATTAAGCGAAGACGTGATGGACAATATGGATCACTTCCCTACGGTTATCGTCATTTATAAAATATACTGTAAATATATTTTTACGTAAAACCCCGAAAAATCTTATTTAATATTGCCCTGAGCCTAAATTTCCTCATTTACCGCGATGGACACGAGGTGGCAACATCCCTGGACTTCTATGATCTGCGGACCGACAGGTTGCGGTAAAACGTATTTTGTTAAAAAAATTCTCAAATGTATCACGTGTATGAACAGCGAGCGCTTCGAGAGAATAATATTTTATTATTCCGAGTGGCAGACAGCCTATACGGAGTACGGTGATACTATAGAATTTCGCGAAGGATTACCCCAGACTGCCGATTACTCAAATGACCCCCGCGCGAAGCTCTTAATTATCGATGATCTAATGCGTGAAGCATCGAACAATACCGTTGTCGATCTATTCACCAAAGGCAGTCATCATAAGAACTTGAGCGTTATTTTTATAACGCAAAATTTGTTTCATCAGGGCCAAGGCCAGCGGGATATCTCTTTGAATGCTAATTATATCGTTATCTTCAAAAACCCTCGCGATCGTGCTCAAATTCAGCACTTGGCGCGCCAAATATGTCCCGAAAATCCACGATTTCTACAGGAGGCTTACTACGATGCAACATCTAAACCACACGGATATTTGTTGCTAGATCTGAAGCAATCAACACCCGATAATTGTCGATACCGCACATGTATTTTCCCTGATGATACTCGCCATTTCGTTTACGTACCGCGAAAGAAATTAAAAAGCGGTGACACACATGGAGAATTACCAGTTCTACACCTGTGATGGCACGCAGCGGGTCGTCTCTTTGCAAGAAGAGCGTTGCGATATTGAACGCTCTTCAATATCTCACCAAAGAACAGCGTGAGGCTATTTTGCGGAAAGCGGATTGTCGTATAATACGTTGCATTTGCGAGTGCGCTTTAAACGTTCTTCGCGGTAATATTCCTCTCAAAGCCAACCAACGGAAAAAATTGCGCCACCACGTACCCCTTCTCAGACGCTTAGCCGCGAATAGAGGCTGCTGGAAAAGTAAGAAGAAGTTTGTCATTCAAAGCGGTGGATTTTTGCCCCTGCTGCTTGCCCCAATCCTCGGTACCATATTGTCAAATCTAATTGCCAAATAATGGAGCATGCCAGGAAAATGGTTCTGGTACCCGAGGAGCGTCTATTACAACTAGATTCCCAAAAACGCAGCGTCAACGATAGTGACGCACGACCGATGAACCAAGCGGAGAAAACAATTACGGCGACTCTGAATCGTCTTGACATGGAGATGAGCGAAATTTTGAAATCTAACGCGTACGGTGACGAGCGAGAAAAATGGCTGGCGTATCTGCGTATTACAGCGTTATCTACACTTCGTCGATGGCGAACGAACACAACTGTATCATGATCTTGTGAAGGAACAAAAAAAAGACACACACCCCATGGAAAGATCAGCAACAGTAGCAGCAGAAACACGAATGAACGATTCCATTATCGTTGAGAGTGTACCTGCGAAATTCCGCAATAAAGCGAAACTCTTATTGCGACGACTACATGATGCGCCGCCCTCAGATTTTTCTTGGGATGCAGCCGGTGTGGTTTCTGTCAATGGAGAAACAATCAAGCATTCAAACATTGTTGATCTTGTGAATGACGCAATGCGTGCGAGAAAGATGGCCAAACCGACGGGTCGTAGAGTCTTTGCAAATTTTTTAAGGGCTATACAGGCCCCTCGTGAATTTGTGGGAAACGACGAACTGTGGCTGGAAACGCAAGCCAATTCAACATTACGCTCGCCCCACGGTAACAGCACCACCGACGCCGATGACGACGATGACGACGAGGACATTAGCGATACCAGTCATTCCGAGTTCTACAGCGGCAGCGAGAGCAACAAATTAGCCGCACAGAGCGGGCGTGGTAAGAGAAGGCGGCTCACATGGTCCTCTCTCAAACTGTCAGTATGAAAACACTTGAAAACATTTACTTTGATCCTTCACATGAGGCGTCTTTTTCCGGTGCTACTAAGCTGTTACGCGTAAGTCGTAAAAAGAAAATCTCCCCAGAAAAAACGATACAGTGGCTCGAAGCACAGGATGCTTTCACCAAGCATAGAGCGATACGCCGCCGATTTCCCCGGCGCATCTACAATGTGCAGAACATTGACGATGTTTGGGAGGCTGATCTTGTAGACCTTCGTTCACTCAAAAGTTATAACGATGGCTATACCTATCTTCTTGTGGTCATAGATGTGCTCAGTAAGTACGCGTGGGTTGAGCCGGTGTACGACAAGGCTGCTTTAACAGTGGCTAACGCTCTGGCTCGTATACTCTCGCTAAAAAGCACAAACGGCCGATCACCCGTTTGCCTACAATCGGACAAGGGTCGGGAATTTACAGGGTCAGTTTTTCAGACTTTCTTACAGAAGCATAATATTCAGTTTCGAGCGAGCCGCAACCCTGACGTAAAAGCAGCTGTTGTAGAGCGCTTCAATCGAACGTTGAAAGAAAGAATGTGGCGATACTTCACGTATTCGCGCCAAAAACGTTATATCGACGTTTTGCAGAATATAGTCTCCGCATACAATCGTACTATACATAGCGGCATTAGAATGACACCCGCATCTGTGACGTTGCTTACATCTGCCAAAGCGCGCAATAATCTAATACGGCGATACAAACAGCAGCATCCTGTACAGCGGTCGCCTCCTAAATATAAGTTGGGTGATATTGTCCGCATCAGTAGCGCGAAGGCTGCCTTTGCTAAAGGATACGAGAGCGGCTGGAGCAGCGAGCTGTTTAAGATACATCGTATATCCGTGAGTAGCCGGCCTATCGTGTACATTCTGCATGATCTCAACGGCGAGGAGATTGACGGCATTTTTTACGAACCCGAGTTATCTAGAGTCCAAAGGCAGGGAAAGAAAAAGTAGGCGCGATGAGTGATACCGAATTTTTTGTAGTTCTACCTAGCAATAGCAGCATGAAGTACTACCCTAATAACCGAACGACGCAATATACCACACACTTGCCACAAAGTGTAAATTTACACGGTAAATGGGGCGTTTCCTTAGCCGAAATACACATACCGATGACTGTTCTACACGTGCCGCCTGAAGGGGAAAAAAACTTTATCAGTTTAGTGACGAAGGCAGTGACGCCGGGCGTTGAGACCAATGTCGATTTTAAAAACGAGCGTGTTTGCGTACCATCGGGGGTGTACCGTAGCGTCTCCACGCTACTCGAATCAATTAATGAAATTCAATGTATCGCAGGTCATTTGAAATTCCAACATACTCTTAATGGCTATGTCTCGGTAGAGCGTGTCTGCACCGAGTGCAAAAATCTAGAACACGCTTTCCACTGTTCCCCCATAATCAACAACATTTTAGGCTTCACTCACAGCGAGGGTCTTGTGGTAACGAGGCAGTATATTGCGCCGCAGCCGTCTAGTCTCATGAATGGTATACCCAATATGTTGTTTGTTTATACGGATATTTGCGAGTCCTACATGACCGGTGATGTACACGCACCATTATTACGTGTCGTTCCCTTTGACATTGATAATAATTATAACTACGGCTCTGTGAAAATAAAAAGTTTTTCGCCACCGCGGTACATACCTCTTCTACGTACCAGCTTTCAAACGATAGATATCGATATAAGAGATGAATTCGGGCATTGGATGCCATTCGAGGGTGGAACGCTAACCGTGACACTCCAGTTCAAACGCCTAGCTTAGTTGTGGTAGAGAAAAAGAGAGAGAGAGAGAGAGAGAGAGAGAGAGAGAGAGAGAGAGAGAGAGAGAGAGCAACATGAATTACTACGATGCGTACTTTGACGCACAAGTGGGAGGAGGTAGAACAGGGTACAGGGGAATTAGTCAGGTATACATAGGGTCGCCGAACCAGCGGGGTCACGGTATTGGCAGTTTCCTTGGCGGCCTTTTCCGTCGAATTTTACCTCTCTTAAAACAGGGGGCACGAGCTGTCGGTAAAGAGGCTATACGATCAGGCCTTAATGTAGCGAGCGACATAATGGATGCAAGAATTCAACCTAGGGAAGCGTTCAAATCGCATTTGCGCGAATCGGGTGTGAGTTTGAAGCGAAAAGCTGAGGAAAAACTCAATAGTCTTATGCAGGGCTCAGGATATAAGGCCTCGAAAAATCACAAGCTTGCACATTCGCTCAGTAGCTACAGCGCGCGTAGCATCGGTCTAAAAAAGAAAACCGCCACGTTGAAGAAAAAACGTACAAATTGTGTTAAAAAGAAGAAGAGAACAGCTAGAAAGAGAACGCCGAAGAAGAAGAAGCAGAAGAAGTCGCGAGCTAGGACCGTATCAGATATCTTCTCGTGAAAATGGCATTCTTGCATGCCCATTCGTGTGAGTGTTTGAAGTCTGAGTTGGAACTATTCTCGCTACCACCGACTCAAACAACCATCGAGGGAACGCAATGGGTACACTATAAACCGATCTCATCTCTGACGGATGATTCACCAATAGAATTTGTGGTACCTGGTCAAGGTGACGAATACATTGATCTTGCTCATACCATGCTAAGCATACGTGTCCAAATACGTTCGAGTGCAGTGAAACCCGACCCTACCATTAGAGTGGGTCCCGTCAATAATTTACTTCATTCACTGTTCAATCAAGTCGATGTATTTCTCAATCAGAAGCTCGTATCTCCGCCCAATAATGCTTATGCATACAGGGCATACATTGAAAACTTATTGAATTATGGGCAGGGTGCGAAAAGCTCTCATCTTTCAAGTTGCCTGTGGTACAGTGATACGGCCGGTAAAATGGACGATGTAGCAGACGCTAATGTAGGCCTTGCTAACCGCCGAATGGTCCTCAATGACCGCAATGAGATCGATCTCCTTGGCCACCTCCATTGCGATATTTTCAATCAGGAGCGATTTCTTATAAATGGCGTGGAGATGCGATTACGTCTTGTACGTACCAGCGACGCATTCTGTCTTATGACTTCCTCGAAAGATTTCAGCATGCATATTACCGAGGCATCGCTTCTCGTACGCCGCGCTAAAATTGCCCCTGGTATACTTTTAGCTCACGCGCGAGCATTATCAAAATCTACAGCAAAATATCCTTTGACACGTGTCGAGGTTAAGTCTATATCGATGCATGCAGGAGTGCACGGCGATACTCTGGACAATGTTATACTGGGTCAACTGCCGAAGCGCATAATTATAGGGTTTGTCGATAATAACGCATTCAACGGTAACCGCGCATTGAATCCGTTTAACTTTCAGAATTATAAAATTAATTATCTCGCGTTATATGCTGACGGTGTGCAGATACCATCGAAAGCACTCCAGCCTAACTTTGACGACACGCATCTATATGTGGATGCGTATCATACATTATTCTCAGGGACTGGCATTCACTTTCTCAATCAGGGTAATTCAATTACTCGCACAGCGTACCCCTGGGGCTATTGTCTTTTTGCGTTTGATCTAACGCCCGATCTTTCGGCGAACAGTAACAGTCATTGGAATTTGGTGAAACACGGTAGCGTGAGACTCGAAGTACGCTTCGGCGAGGCAATAACTTCAACGGTGAATTGTGTCGTGTATGCGGAATATGATAACGTGGTGGAGGTTGATGCTTCCCGGCAAGTTATTGTAGATTTCAGCGGTTGAGCTCTCCAGTTCGAGCAGAGCGCTCACAGCAGACCCATCATGAGTATCGCGATAGACATACAAGGCTTAACGGATAAGCACTACAACTTTATACCGAAAGAAGTGGCTGTTGCATCAATCGATTCATCGTGGCACGATCATTGGATCGTCGCTCCACCTCACACATACAGACAATTACCGTCGGATGTGAAAAGAACGAACGAGCGGGTGACGCGGGAGCATCACGGTATAAAATGGTTCGAGGGTCATACACCATTACGCTGTATTGAGAGAGTTTTAAGGGCAATTGCTACCGATTCCACGCGGATATTTGCACGAGGTGTCGCTAAATCATCCTATTTAGCGCAACTCACCGGCTACTATATTATAAATTTGGAGGAGGACGAGGATAATATCTCATTTCAGCATCTTCCGGGGGCCGGTACACATTGCTCATATCACGCCGCTATACGGAAAAATCAATCGTATAAGTGTGCCCTGGATAATGTGATGAGGATTAAAACGCTGCTCTGTCAGAGTGAACGTCGCGAGACGCTATGGGAATATAGGACAACAACAGCGTTATCGGTTGGCTTGCCCTGCGACGAGTCCTGCTATGAACAGCCTTCAAATCCTCGACTCTCTACGTGATATAAAAAAGCACTCTGTTGGTGTATACCCCGCAGATCGCATACCAAAAGTTTGGACAAAACCAACGGCTATTGTCGCGAATACTGATGGACATAAACAGCCCGGTACCCACTGGATCGCCATGTACGTCGATCGTGACGGATGTGGATGGTACTTCGACAGCTACGGACTACCACCAATCATCCCACAGCATCTCCGACGACTCCGAGGAAACTGTAAACTCTTCCGATACAGCACTGATCAGCTTCAAGCTGCGGATTCGCAGTGCTGCGGACAGTATTGCATTATGTTTCTTCATTATATGTGTACTGGCTTCGGTATGCATAAGTTTAGAAGCGTATTTTCAAATGATCTATCACGCAACGATAAAATAGTTGGCGATTACTACAAGGCATTTATCCGTAAGCAGAATAAATCTACGCGTAAAATGTTCAATAAGGGTCTGCCCACAGGAGGCAGCAATTCCTTCAATCATAAAAGTTTACATTGTGTACAGGGCTGCTGCTCCCGTAATCGCTAACCGTTCAATAAAATGATGACATTTGAAATATTTCTCCGTGTCTCGAACTTTATTCAGCGGCGCATAGCAACGACATCGTCAGCAATTTTACTAGAGGCTCCGTCTCGCGCTCTTCGACATCAGCCATTTTGTTTTGCGCGACTCTTGGCGAAACGCGGTGGGGGAAGCTGCGGGTATGGTGGGTGGGCGTAGCAGAGCTATAAGAGATCAGTCATTCTCGGGCGGCAACAACAGAATCATATGCAGAGGAAACGGTGCGAATTAAAAGTACGCGTTGAAGCATTCTTGCAAAACTTAGCTGCTCTTCAAATACTCATCCAGAGAAGAACAGCGTTACAAATTTTAACCCGTGAAATTCAAAAGCTCAATATCAGCGATGGACTTCTCCCAAATCAACAAGATCGGAAAGATGTCGGACTTCCTGCCGACGAAAAAACTGTCGGAGCTTTCGCTAAAAACCGACTACAAGATTTCTGATGTACGGCCAGTAAAAACACGCTTCGGACCCCGAATCATTATTGAAGTGGACAGGGAGTTCACGTGCTTTCTACCATCCAGATTTACCAAAGTTCTGCAAAACGAAACACTATTCCAGCAGATGGTAACGGCTGCGCACGAGAATAATCTTCTCATGGAGTTCTTCGGGGACGATTTTAACAGTCTGGAATTCAAGCCAGTCGCCGAATAATGCAGCGTCTGCAGTTCCCGCGAAAGACAACGTCATCTCGCTTGCGTGATTCAGTCTACCGAGAGCAGCCATGGCAAGCGAAGCTTCCGATAATCGCTGCTATAAACCGTGCCCGCTGCTACTACAAATATCCCATAATCTCAACAATTGCTTGACAAAAAGTGTGCGGTTGGGTATTGAAGTTATCGGTGCTAATCAATTACACCCCATCGTGCGTTTCACATGCGACAGTAACGGCTGGACAACGCTAAATACTCCGTCGTGGACGGATTTTCGCGAACGTCTCTCTACGATCACAGCGTATCTCAATGGCGAGGGAAACACTCCTACGGCCCACACCGTGGTTTCCTGCGATAGTTACAATTTAGAATACGGTGAACATCTCAACCGGCCTGCCGTAACTATCCAAAACTGCAACGACTACGGAGTAAACGCTATACACCGTGCAGCGCCATTCTTCACCTTCATAAAAGATGACTTCGTCGTGCTGCAGCTTTTGGAGGAGCGCATAAACGGTTACATGGCATGGCTTCATCGCTCCACCGAGGATGTGACAAAGTGTAAAAATGCACTTGTCAGCGTAATCGCAGCCGAAATATTCAGCATGACAAAGCGTCGTTTACGACGACGGATTCGTAAGAGGAAGACGAAAATTCAGGAAAGCGTTCAACGCACCCTATCCTGTATTCCCGGCGAACTCTCCGCACGCGCCAGAACAAGCGTCACCGATAATCTCATAAACCATCAGTTGAAACGGTTAATTAACAGCGATATCATGTACATATCATAAAAATGTATACTTTGTAAACATATTTTAATAAAGCAAAAAAAAAGGGGGCCACTATGGCGAACCCCCCACTCCGGCCGTCCCCCCTCCGCACCCCGCGGGGCGAGGGACCCCCCCACTCCATCCCCCCCACCTCGGATACCGAGGAGAGGGGGAGGGGTGGGGGGGGGATATGGACGATCATCCCCACTCCATCCCCACCACCTCGGCTACCGAGGAGTGGGGGTAGGAGTGGGGATAGGAGTGGGGGTCGCCATAGTGGCCCCCTTACTACTACTAACGAGATTGGGAGACTCGCAAAATGGATTCCAGTCGGAAACGCACGTTCACAGATGTTTCATAAATATTATAAAAACAATGTTTAAAAGATTGGAGGAAGTATTTTAAGAAACGGGTCACCCTCACAGCTTTCGCAGGTTGCTTCTCTTTTCTACCAGTATTTGTGTAACCATGTATTATCCTTACGCCGATCGCAACAAAATGTTGTTCGAGACCCGTTCTGCTGTGTACGACAAGCCAGCATTGTGATTGCTGATTTCTCTTTCGTAATCAGGAGGGACTTTGGAGTTGCCAAGAAGCCCGTGCATCGGCGAACGATGTTGCATTTCCTATTATGAGCGGTCGTATCTATCCACCGTTCGAGAAATCGGTGAGTATTAATTTTGTAAGGAAAGAAAAAAGCAGCAAACGGAATTTTCGAAGTCAACGTTCAATTGTGGGGCAATCAGCATTCTTCTCAATAATTATTTTCGTATATTTCGTATATTTCGTACATATATTGACCGGACGACAGTACATCTAGAAAAAAGAAATTATTCTATCCTTCTCGCTTTAAGTACATTCGAGTAGGAAACGCACGTTCACAGACGCTTCATAAATATTATTCAAACAATGTTTAAAACATTGCACGAAGTATTTTGAGAAAGGGGTTATGCGATTGTGGCACAATGCATTGAACGACAAAAAATTTTGTTTGTTTCAGAGTAGTAAAAATTGAAGTGATAGAACGCGGAGTGAAGGGAAAGTAGTACGATTGAAGGATAAGACCACGATCGGAAGGAAGTAAGAAAAGCATTAATTGTCTACAGCAACGTTCACTGAGGTAAGTGATGACATGTGCAACGGTGGAACTGTTTAGGAAGAGAAATATAAAAACTTTTGGCATTTAGGGAAGAAACATTTGTTGCAGAAAGTAAAATTACCGACATCGTATTGTCTGGCGATAAAATAGAAGACTGCCGATTAGTTTCAAGGAAGGCAACATTGTAACGATGAATGAAGGAATACGAAAAAAAGTACAAAGACAAGAAACATTTGCGATGGAAAAGAAGAAAATTTACACTGGAATTTCTTAAGGTGTCAAAGCGTCTTCCCGGGCCGAAAGATTGCCCTTTTTTATTAAAGGAACAAGAGGTAAGTGAAGAAGTATATTCATGCTAATTACGATAAATACCAAACGATGGGTTCTGTTGTCTTATGAAATGCGCCCTTAATGAAATTCCCGGGGCAAAAATATCGAAGTGGGAAGTGAAAATTGAATTTTTTTACAGCATTGCAAACTTTTGAAAAGAACAATGCAGCGTGTCTAATAACATCCTATAAGTATAAAATTCATGTCGTGTTATTTAATTGTATCGTGAAAAAGGACTTGTCGCATGAATTCATCTTTGTAAGAACGAGTAGACGAAAAGACGTTTTCTAGTACCGGTACTAGGGAAAAATAATAATTTGAAAATGCGCAGACATGATTGAGCCTGGGTCGTTACCAACTGAAATGTTAACATGATGTACACCATGTATTGTAAGGGCGCACATCGTTAATGTTGCAGAACATGTTACTTTGTTTGCAGTCACATGGAGATTCCACGGAGAGTAATTGCAGTGCTGGAATTACCGGTATCAAATGCGAAAGAAGCTTGCTCCGCACCGAATGGAGAAACACACAACGAATGGCATGACATCGACGCTAAAGATGAAGAAAATGCGGCAACTATTATCGATTCGTCTTATGCTGATTATGGTAATAGTGATGACATGAATTTAGATATCGCCGATCTGAACGGTGTCCCTGCGAGCCAAATTATCAGCGAAGACGACGACGACGAGGTCAATGACGAAGACGACAACAACGGCTGCAACGATGATGACAGCGACGACGGTGGCTGGTGTGATGGTGATGAAAGCAGCAACGACGACGACGACGACGACGACGACGACGACGACGACGACGATGGTGGAGGCGGGGGCGGTGGTGGTGGTGACGGCGAAAACAATGACGGCATCGACGAAGAAGATGAAGACATAAGTGCTTTCTCCATTGAACAAGGACCTCTAATGACCTTAAGACCGGGTGTACGAGGAAACCATTTTCTCTGGATAATGATGGCAGAAGCTAGTCGATACAACTTGAGTATCGAAGCAACTTTAGGGATATTAAGGGGAATAAAGAAACTTGCTAACCACAACACCCTACCGTTAACGAAAAAGACTCGGTGGAAAAGAGTTGGGTGGAAGGAAGAGACAACGCAAACACGTCACATGTACTGCAAGCTGTGTAAAGGTATAGTAGGAATAGGGAAGGTACCACAAGAGGACTATCCGTGCGGAATTTCGGGGCCAAACAAAGAATTGTCTTTATAAAATTGGACGTGAAGAAGAAATTGCGACGGATTTTCCAGACCCGAAATACCAGGTGTGTAAGTATGAAACCGGAATTTTTGTACAGAAAAAACACGTTTATTGTAATGATATGATACAAAGTAACTGGAGATGGCTTCTCGGGTCACCTTTAACTGATCCGCCAGTTGTTGGGGTGTTTGAGCGTTGTCTTCGGCCAACAAGGCTTGCAGGTCAGCGTCTTCAAACTTTTTCGGTGGTCTTCCAAGTTCTTCGTTCCTCACGTCAAAATCGCCACTTTTGAACCGTTTGAACCACTCGAAACACTGTGTTTTACCGAGAGCATGCTCATCAAACGCCTCCACAAGCATTCGATGCGATTCGGCTGCGGTTTTCTTCAGATGGAAACAGAAAAGTAGTGCTGTCCGTAAATCGTAATTTGTTGGCACAAAACTCGACATGTTTATCTCTAATAAACTAATGCTACTGAATGAAACTCGTGTTATTGTGAGTTGGAAATCTTTGTCGGATATCAATACAATAACAAGACACCGCTGACGTGATGTGTCGGTAACTGCATCGACATCTAGCGCCACCTATGGGCAAATTCCGGTTTCATACTTACACACCTGGTATAACTCAACTCCTAAATTATCGGAATACGCGGCAAAAAATCAATCCAGAAGGAATAGAAGATGTCTTCGATGGAAGATGCTACAAACAGTTGCAGAAGGAAAGTCGTTTTTTAAACTCGAATTGGAATTTTTCATTGACTTTGAATACGGACGGATGCCAAGTAGGGAAATCTTCAAAGCAGAACGCGTGGCCGGTATTACTCATGCTGAACGAACTTCCTCACCATGCGCGAAAACATTTCATTATCATAGCGGGAATTTGGGTCGACGAGGATCAACCGAGCTTTGAGGTATACATGGAACCGATAATTTCGAAAGTGCAGAATTTGTATATCACCGGTATTAGATGGAGTCCTGATGGAAACGGGCAAGTGACCAGTAAATTTGTTACCACGATTTGTACTCTTGACTCACCTGCCAGAGCGAAGTTGCTAAATACTACTAGCTACAATGGTAAATATGGATGTAATTTTTGTTATGCGACCGGAACAAGAATGGAGAATGGTTCCAGGAAATATGCGATGGAAGAAATAATAGATCGAACGGATCAACAAATTCGTAGGCATGTGGAGGAAGCACAACGCACCAGAATAAGACAGGTAGGTTTGATAGGACAATCGACGCTGAGATTGTCCGACGACTTACCACAGTTTGATCTGCGACTCGGAGTTGTGGTCGACTCGATGCATTGCGTTGACATTGGCGTTGTTAAGAAATTGACATACATGATCGTCTTCGAGCCGCTGCCAGATATGGAACAACCGAGCGCAAGAATGCAACGAATAATTGGCGTACGTTTGTCGATGGTCCCAACACCAAGCAGTATTTCCAGAAAACCAAAATCTATAAAACTTTTCAAATTGTGGAAGGCCAGCGAGTGGCGCAATTGGCTGTTGTATTATTGTACGGTATGTTTGGATGGGCTGATGCCCGAGAGGTACTTGACTTTATTTACAACTCTGTCGGACGCTATGCACACGCTGAACGGTGACACATTCACAAGTGAAGAACTGGAAATCGCTACCGAAGTACGAAGAATTATTTGGAATTCAGCACATGACAACGAACATGCACCTCCTGCAAAATCAGCCACGTTCCGTTAAATGTTGGGACCGGTATGGGCGCACAATTGTTACGCATTTGAAAGTTTCAATAGCCGCATATTGAAGTCACTGAACAGCAGTACCGGTAGACAAGTGCAAATAGTGAATAGATATTTAATGACAATTTCGTAAGAAATGTCCGCAGCGATCCGATAGCAAACGTTTTGACGAAAAGAATAGTAAAAGAAATGACAAATTCCGCCAAAAAAGTGCAAAACCGGAATGACGACGATTACGAAGATTTTTATAATTTCAGAGACTACGGGAAAAGTACAACGCGAGACTTGTTCGGGTGGGAACGAAACATATTGGCCGAGGAAAGACTGAGGTGCTGTCAGAGAATGACTGTTTTCGGAAAAGCCATTTTTAAAGGAACAATGTACACGAGCAGAGATACCGATAAAGAGTATACGCGCAGTTGCAACAAGTTCATTTTTACGAAAAAGGGCGAATTCGCTGAAATAATAAGAATTGTCACGTTCATAACAAACGAAGGAGATGAAATTAACGGATTCTTCGTATCGTAGTTTGAAAATACCGATGATGAACCTCCGAGCAGACAGATGCACAGCTTACGCATTTCAAGAAGAGGATTTGTCAAAGTGCAAGACGTACGGCTACCGGCGATAATAATCAAAAAGAATGCGGTGATATACGGGATAAAAATTGCTAATACTTGGGAAACCGATTAGGACGGCGTACTGAATACCAAACAAAAAGAAATCGACCGCGGACGCGACGTCGTTTTAACTTCAGTGGTTAGGGATGACTCCTTCCAAGAAATAGCTGTTGATGAAACGAAATGTAATTATTGACAAGTATCCGCGACGTATCGCAGGGTCCCTAACCGTATACACTTAACTTGAGAATATATTTACGTTAAAGTTTATAAAGTTATTAAATTCCCTATACGTAACAATGAATAGTCTGTTGACGCAATTTCGGTTTTAATTCAGAGTGTGAAAAGGATACAGGTTAAAGAATTAAGACGACACTCTTTTATTGTAGAATCGATTATTTAATTCTTTATTTCATTATCAAGGGGTGAAAAAACTCATTGCAAATGTAATCTTGCTTGATGGAATTGCCTCATAATAATATTACGGAGTATTGAATCAACAGTTACAGTAATTGTTGTAAGCCTTCGGTAAAGCGTTTGGAACTTGAAAAATCTGAGGATATCGGTAAGAAATACAGTTTGGACAGCAGATAAAGCGCAGCATTCGTGAAGAATCACACCGTATCTTTAACAAAGATCAAGTTATTCCCAATATTCTTTTTGACAGACCAAGTTCGAGTTTATACACGATGGCGAGATTCGGAAAAAAGTTTAATTTATATTGAGAGGTAAAGAAATACGGTGGGAAGTAAAATATACACTCTTCAAGACAGAGAACACAGGAAATACGATTGAAAATACTCTCTGTATGTATAAATAAAAAAATTGTATGACGAAAAGAAAAATATAATAGCTTCTGATACCATTTCCCTAAACATCCGAAAATCCCTTCCGTCTGTTCAGTTTCATCCCATTGTTTATTTATGTTATGGTCTCTGAGATATTAAAAAGAAATGAAAGATAATCACGACCGGAGCAACTCGATTGTAGCGACCACCGAGCGGGGCCGCGAGAATGAAAATACCGGTAAAAATTAGACGTAGCCATAATGAAAATACCGGTAAAAATTGGACCGGTAGCGAGAATCGAGAGGGGCCGCGAGAAGCGAATAACCATCCCAAATAATACTGGTAGCGCGAATCGAGCGGTGCCGCGAGAACCGGATAACCATCCCAAATAATACTGGTAGTGAGAACCGAATAACCATCCAAAATAAAAGTCGTAGCGAGAATCGAGCGGGGCCACGAGAACCGAATAACCATGCAAAATAAAACTGGTAGCGGGAATCGAGCAGGGGTGCGAGAATCTAATAACCATCCAAAATAAAACTGGTAGCGAGAATCAAGCGGGGCCGCGAGAATCTAATAACCATCCCAAATATTACTGGTAACGAGAATCGAGCGGGGCCGCGAGATACCGAATAACCATCCCAAATATTACTGGTAGCGAGAATCGAGCGGGACCACGAGAACCGAATAACCATCCAAAATAAAACTGGTAGCGATAAATGAGCGGAGCTGCGAAAACCATTATCATCCAAAATATGACTGGTAGAAACTTACCAGTCCAACCAAAATCACTTCAGTCCGATGCTGGAAAAATGGATTACCAGTCAATACTTGACTCCAAGTTTTCGACCTTACCACTTTTAGAGTTACCAATCAAATTTTGGCTCGCACAACGCGCTAGGGGCCCCAGGTGTAAATTTTTCTCCAAATTTTTCATAATTTCTCATATTTTAGTCGTATTTGAGATTTTCGGAGAAAAAATGATTTAAAACACATTCAAGTTCTGGTCTATTTCCCAAAAACACATTTTTTTTACTGAAAATTCATGATTCTTCATTTTTTCCCGGAAGTTTTTCTTTTTCCTATGACCTGAGTGAACGGCTGCGGACATATCCGGAGAAAAGTTAAAGATGAAAAGAAATGAGATTTTCGTAAAAAAAAAACTTATTAATATTATTTTTTTCGGAAATTTCCCTTTTTCAATATTACCTGAGTGAATGGCTGCGAAAATATTCGGAGAAAATTTAGAGATGAAAAAGATGAGATTTTCGTAAAAAGAACTTACATCTTTTTATCCCTCATAATTCTGAGAAATAATGAATTTCCGAAATGTTTGCAAACATTATTTTCCTTAAGGGGTAACACCACTGTAACGGCCTGCCACGAAGTGTTTTAGACAAATAATACTTGGGGTAATTATTAAGCATATATTGAAGTATATTGCAAAAAAAATTTATGGGAAAATATTACAAAATGACGACACTGCAGCAAATTCTTCCGAGGCATGTTGAACTTAAGGTGCTATGCGTCACGTAGTATAACCCGTGCCAATTTTAATATGGACAAAATATATTTTTTTTAATCTAGATGAGTGTAGCTAGTGAACCACGTAGGGGATTTTAGAAATATTGATTTTTGAGTAATTGCCGAGTATTTAACGAAAAATGTTCATCTAGACCTAATAAAACAAAATTCTTTTTTATATTAAAACTGGCACAGTTATACTGCGTGCCGCAGAGTTTCGACATGCTTCGGAAGAATTGCTGCAGTGTCGCCATTTTGTAATATTTTCGGATAAAAATTTCTAGCAATATACTTAAGTATATGCTCAATAAATACCGCAAGTATTATTTGTTTATCACATTTTCTTCCGCCAAAAAAAAATATCAAAAAATACGCTTCCTGTAAGGCCGTTACAGTGGTGTTACCCCTTACTGTAACGGCCCGTGTAACGGAACTGTAACCTCTTAAGGAGTAACCTTCATATAATTTCCGACATTTTCCCGTGATCGTAATTAAAATGATGAAATATTCGGAAAAATTCGAAAAAGTTCGGAGAAATTCGGAGAAACTCGGATGTTTGCGTAAAAATAATTGCCCGCAAAACTCCGAATTCTTCATATTTTTTCCAATTCATAGAAAAATTCGGAAAAATTTGCTGGAAAAAATCGGAATTTTTCGGAAAAAACTTTGCACCAGGGGCGCGGGATCGTCCCCAGCGCTCAGTGCTTTTTTATCTACTCTTTTTCTACTCTTCCGCGTGACAGGGTATAAAAGGGCGAGCGCGCGTTCTAGTGGACAGAAATGGCTTCGATCTCGCAGGAGCAACTTCGAGCGATCATTTTTTACAAGTGGCGGCGCGGCACGAACGCAAGCACAACTGCTAAAAATATACAGGATGCATTCAGCGAGAACGTAGTTTCTCATCGAACAGTCCAGCGTTGGTTCAATCGTTTTAAATCTGGAGAGACAAGCCTTGAAGATAAGGAATGTTCCGGACGACCGTCGAGCATCGATGATGAAGCATTACTCCGCTGCATCAAAGAAAATCCGGAAGCAAGTATGCACGAGCTAGCAAGAGAACTTGGCTGCACCCAACCGTCAATAGTCAATCACTTACACAACTTGGGATACAGGAAGGTTCTAGCTCAATGGATACCACACCGTCTCACCGACGACAAAAAGAACTGTCGCGTGACCATCTGCCAGTCTCTGCGGCTTCGCCACCATCGCAAGGTGTTTTTAGAAGATCTTGTGACGGGAGATGAAAGCTGGGTCTTGTATGATAACAGAACGCGTTTAGCCTACTGGCTTCCTATCGGAGAAAAACCACCACACCAACCGAAATCTGATCGTCACTCACAAAAGGTTTTGTTGTGCTGTTTCTGGGACCCAAAGGGAATGCTGTTTCACAATTTTCTCCCTGTAGGTAAGATGATCTCCTCTACACGATACATCGAAAATCTCCAGGAATTGGCAAAAGCTATAAGAAAAAAACGGCCAAGACGCGCGACTGTGCACCTTCTCCACGACAACGCGAGACCCCATGTCGCAAAGGAAACCCACAAAACAATCACTGAGCTTCACTGGAATACCGTTCCTCATCCACCATACTCTCCCGACATCGCGCCATCTGACTACTATTTGTTCAGACATTTGAAGGCATATTTGAGAAACAAAACTTTCGAAAACGTCGACGATCTCAGAAGGGATATTTCAAATTTCTTTGAGTTCCAGCCGCCGCAGTTTTGGGCAAAGGGAATAAATAAGTTGCCAACTAGATGGTCGAGTGTCATAGAAACCGATGGCGAATATATTGTTGATTAGAAATGTTTTGTATAAGATATATGAATAAATAAATTATATTGAAATTATTGCGACAAAACTTTTTTATCAACCTGATATACGAGCGGAAATATATTTATATTCGTATTATTATATTCATTCTCATACGAGGGGGGACCCAAAAAAACGGGAATTTCGTCATAACTTCTTTATTTCTCAATATTTTTACACCAAATTTTGATCACCTTCAAAGTATTCGCCATTGACCACAACGCACTTCTCCAAACGATTCTTCCATTGTTCAAAACAGTTTTTAAATTCACTCATCGGGATGTCCTTTAAGCCTTCCAGCGATTTTTGTTTCACCTCCTCCACAGTGGCAAAACGCTTTCCTTTCATATTCCTTTTGAGTCTGGGGAACAAAAAGAAGTCACAGGGGGCTAGATCCGGTGAGTATGGGGGGTGGACAATCGGTGTCATGGCGTTTTTGGTCAAAAATTGCTTCACGGAAAGGGCGGTGTGGGCCGGCGCGTTGTCATGATGAAAGAACCAATTTGGCTGCAACCCTTCTCATGTGCAAATCTTAGGATAAAATTCTCTGAATTGAACTCCATGACATTCCCGACATCTCACAGAGTTGATCAATGGTTCGGCGACGGTCTTCACGAACGAGGGCATTGATTTTGTCGACGTTTTCATCAGTTCTTGACGTTGAGGGGCGTCCTGAACGAGGTTGGTCTTCAATAGACATTTCTCCATTTTTAAAACGTGAAAACCAATCGTAAACTCTGGTTTTACTTAAGGCAGCATCCCCATAAGCAGTCTTAAGCATTACAATAGTTTCCGCGGCCGATTTCCCCAACAGGAAACAAAATTTCACAGCCGCGCGTTGTTCTCGACAATCTGCCATTACGTTTTCGCCGAAATGTAAACAGTTGTTTTACAAAAAAAAATCTTACAGCCGAACCGATGCACTCACAGCGGCACAACTTTGCACACTGACGCAGGTGGCGTGACACTAACGGACATGTGGTCAAAGAATAGGTTCCCCCACTCTCCCTCCCCGCCACAGCGTAATTCCCGGAACTTATGGGTCCCCCCTCGTATACATTCATCAAGCGATAAAGCATTATGACAATGCTTTATCGCTTATAGACGGGTGTGAGTAAAGGGCAAAAAATTTTTTGGAAGTTGTAATTTAGATTTATTATTATATTAGAATTAACGTACAAACTATTAAAATAAGCGGCCAGAGTGCGCGATACATTTTTCGACACTAAAAGATAACTAATTAAAATAATAATGATAACTAATAAAAATAACTAATCAAATAAGAATTAATAGTAATAATAATTTTAAAAAAAATCACTGAGTGCGGGGAACGATCCCGCGCCCCTAGTGCAAATTTTTTTCCGAAAAACTCCGATTTTTTCCGGCAAATTTTTCCGAATATTTCATCATTTTAATTACGATCACGGGAAAATGTTGGAAATTATATCAAGACTTTATGAGGTAACACCACTGTAACGGCCTTACAGGAAGCGTATTTTTTATATTTTTTTTGCGGAAGAAAATGTGATAAACAAATAATACTTGCGGTATTTATTGAGCATATATTTAGTATGTTGCTAGAAATTTTTATCCGAAAATATTACAAAATGGCGACACTGCAGCAATTCTTCCGAAGCATGTCGAACCTCTGCGGCACGCAGATAACTGCCAATTTTAATTAAAAAAAAAGATTTTTGTTTTATTAAGTCTACATGAGTGTAGCTACTGAACCACGTAGGGGATTTTCGATAAGTTAGTTTAAACAATATTTATTAAAAGATAAATGTCTTAAAAAACAAATTGAACATATTTAGTCAAATACCCGGCAATTACTCAAAAATCAATATTTCTAAAATCCCCTACGTGGTTCACTAGCTACACTCATCTAGATTTAATTTAAAAAAATATTTTGTCCAGATTAAAATTGGCACAAGTTATACTGCGCGACGCAGAGCACCTTAAGTTCAACATGTCTCGGAAGAATATGCTGCAGTGTCGAAATTTTGTAATATTTACTTCAATATATGCTTAATAATTACCCCAAGTATTATTTGTCTAAAACGCTTCGTGGCAGGCCGTTACCGTGGTGTTACCTCTTAAGGAAAATAATGTTTGCAAACATTTCGGAAATTCATTATTTCTCAGAATTATGAGGGATGAAAAATGTAATAAGTTTTTTTTACGAAAATCTCATTTTTTTGTTATTGGTTTTTTCCTTAGGTACACGCTTTTCGCGTTTGTTACCTATTCTTTCCCCTCATTGTGCCCGTTTCTTTCCTCTACTGTTTTTTACTCCTTTTTTCTCCATCTTTCTCCCTGTTCCCCGCTCGTGCGGCCGCAGCCGACTTCCCCCTCTGTATTATATTCATCATGAAATTTCTGTCATGGGTATAGGGAAACTGCGGAAAACCTACACCAATACAGCCGGTCATCGAGTTCGCCCCCCAGTCGTGGAACTAGTCTTATTTCGCTGCGAAATGCCGAAGAAAAACATTTCACAACGAAATGTACGCCACTGGGATTCGAACGCTAATCACTAGACCATCGCACCGGTAAATACGAAAAAGAAAAAGTTCAGGAAAAAAAAATAATAACAATTTTTTACGAAAAACTCATTTTTTTCATCTTTAAATTTTCTCCGAATATCTTTGCAGCCGTTCACTCAGGTAATAGGAAAAAGGGAAATTTCCGGAAATAAATAACAATAATAAGTTTTTTTTTTACGAAAATCTCATTTTTTCTCATCTTTAACTTTTCTCCGAATATGTCCGCAGCCGTTCACTCAGGGCATACGAAAAAGAGAAATTTCCGGGAAAAAAATGAGAAATCATGAATTCTCAGTTTAAAAAAATGTGTTTTTGGGAAATAGATCAGAACTTGAATATGTTTTAAATCATTTTTTCTCCGAAAATCTCAAATACGACTAAAATATGAGAAATTATGAAAAATTTGGAGAAAAATTTGCACTAGGGACCCCTACGGACCGAAGTCAGGAACGCTACCAACGGGACCATCTCAGCGCTTGTAGAATATGTACACTTTCTGGTACTTAGGATTCGCGGCCGGATGGATGATTAGCTTGTTTTTGGGGATAATGCTTTATCGCTTGATGAAAGTATGAGAATTAATATAACAATACGAATATAAATATATTTCCGCTTACTTTTATGAATTATAATTTATTTGACATAAGGACGGGTGTGAGTAAAGCGTAAACAATTTTATATAAGATAAATAAGTTGTAATTTAGATTTATTATTATATTTAAATTAACGTATAAACTAAAAAAATAAGCGATCAAAGTGCGCGATACATTTTTTATACGTTAAGGCGTTGCCCCCACTTGTAGCGCAAAAAAAGGCCTTTTTCATGAATTTTTTAAAAGAAAACTACAAAACTTTTTTAAAAGATCAATATACCATCTTAAAGAACACATCTTGAAGAACGATCAGTAATTTTTTTATTGAAAAATATTACATTGTTTAGTGGCAAATGGCCGTCAATGACATAATGTTTTTATATACACGGTTTGCGGTGACCAACATTGCGGCGAAGTGGATCATCTGAAAAAAAAATGCGGATGGATTTAGTCAAATATAAGTATAAACTAGTCTTTAATCGAAGGATTTTAAAAAATATTCATTTTTCACAAAATGGCGGACAGTCATAGTTAATGGTTCGATTTTAACGAAAAAAACGGCCGTTTTTTGGCTATAAAACGGCCATTTTTTTCGAAAAAAAAATCGAACGAATAAAGACTACATTTTTATGTATCAAATAAGCCTGCAAAATTTCAAGAAGATCGGTTCATTAGTGTTCGAGTAATCTTGGTCACCGACTTCAGAAATGCCATTTTGAGAAAAACGCGTTTAAAGTTTCAATTTCAGTTTACACGAAGAAAATGTTTTTTTTTGTAAACTTACATAGAGTCATCTATTCCGGGCATAAAAAAAAACTGCACTTCAAAAAAATGCAATAAAAAAATTGATTTTTTCAAAATCGCAAGTTGGGGTAACCCCTTAATACCGCAGGGAATCAAGAGCTAAATAAGCATTGAAATCATCTAAAAGCCTCCCGCGTGCCGTCGGGTGAAGTCACGCGCGAGTCGTGCTCAGATTGCTTTTTCCCTCGAAGCCTTCGTTTCGGCTTGGCCGCACATGAACGTGCTCAGCATCCATGTGTTGGTGTAGCTGCCGAAGGCGCAGTCGGGAAACTTCGACCGTGCTCGACTCTTTCCGAAGACGTCCGAGCGTCGCTCGCTCACGGACACGCGCTACTATGATTGTGTGATGGGCGCGTAAGAGACTAGAGAAGGGGTAACTTTTACGCGCGATCTGGCTGCACTGACTGACAGTAATACGTCACTGTATGTATGTCACAAACACTGCTAAGCCGGTCCTCACGCACCTATCCTATTCGGTACCAGGCGCTGGAATCGCTTGCGGATATTTTTCGAACTACAAGATCTTTCATCACTTTCGCGATCCACTTTTCCAGGGAGACTAGAGAAAAGGAGTGGACACACAGTGCTTACGAAACGGCCACAAAAACGCAGCAAATAAAGAGGCGCTGCGATCGTCTATGTCCGATCGATTAGCTCCGCCACTAGCCTCGTGCTCTTAGCGTGCTCTCGGTTGCTGTTGACAGCACATTCAGGGACCTAACTGTTGCGTCTACCCCTCCTACTTCGCTGTCTTTCTTATCGTTGTAAAGTCATAATAGCAACTCATAATTAATTAAATTAAGTGGTGAACCAACAATGCAGGTACACGTATGAGCCAAAAGCTTTGGTCGAAGCGTACAGTAACATCCAATGCCTATACGACGCTGTTGGTTGTAAATTTTTGACAGAGCTTGTACCCTCTATATGTCCCACACATTCGCACCTCATGCATAGATAGGTCTCATAATCGTATAGAGAGCGGCGCTGAGCTTCCTCAATCCGTTTTTCGCGAAATATTTTATATGCATTTTAAACAAGCATGAAAATGTCAACCCAAATGCAATACAAAGGAAAGTTTACAAGAAAAAGGGCGCTTGCTAAAAGACTGAAAGCTGTGGCAGCCATGTGTCAAGCAAATGCGGCTAAACGCGATGAGAATAACCATAACCGCAACGATCGGCAACAAATATTCGCTGTCAAAGGACATCGGATCGTGGGTTTCCAACATCTTGCCGACAGTGTAAATTGTATTCGCTGTAACAAGGGCAAATACATGCATAAATTGAACAAATTAAATTTGTTTGCAGAATAAATTTATTTCACATCCGTCTCAGAATTACTGGAACTCGGGGAAAAAATACGCTTCGCTTTTGCGGAATAGCTACAGCATACACTGTTGATATTCCGTTAAAAATGGTTGGGCCCGAGTTCGGTGTTCGGAATCGGCATGATGTGATCAAAAATGAGCCTCAAAGCAGAGCACACAAACACATCGAAATCAAATTCTTTTATTATTTGTGCGCATGCGTTAAGTTTGGACTATTATAATTATTCGAGACGTTATCGTCAGGAGAGCTGCTAGTGGCACAGTCTGGAACTATTGAAGGTCGGACTTTTTAAGACGCTGGAACTACGTATTGGCCTATGCTGTGTCCACTCGTTCTCTCTAGTCTCCCTGCACTCTTCGACGATTCCGCCATATGCGTTCGGGCTCCTTTACCAGAGATTAGTAGGGAGATGCACAACGCTCCCCTTTCCGGCATGCCTCGTAAATGGCGCTAAATCGCGGCGGCGAGTTCGGGAGTATGATTTCGTGATCATCGCCTCTGTCGAGGTTGCAGATTCCCTTGTAGCCGCGCGAGTCCTTGATCACCGCTCAAGTCGGTATCGCAGCCAACGAGAACACGAATGGGTAGCTCGGTGGGGGAAAAGTCTCTGCCCCTCGCAAATCGCGCTCGCTCGACAGGCGTACGGAGCGAGGTTTTCCGTCCGATCGAGTTCGACATATATATGTGGCCGTACTGCGGATTGGAATATGCATTAAATGAATTTCAAAGTGAAAAGCATGTATCGAGATCATTGTTTTCTCTCGGTTGCCCGTTTATGTCGAAAATGCGGGTTAAAAAAAATAACGAAGAACCGCGTTGAAAAATAAAACGCCGAACGACCGTGGAAGGTTCAAAAAGAAATCTTGAGCCTTTGCCGCGATCGTTTCGACATTTTTTTTCAACAGCAAACATTATGAATAAGGGTGTATCATAAATGTTTCTCTATCTGCAATGAGCCCTTGTCATTTTGGTCAACCGGTTGTAAAAGACAGTTGAGTCAACGTAAAAGTTCAACGGTTGAATTTGGACAGCTTCTCAACTATTCATCTTTGAAAGTCGACCATCCTGCGTTTTCTGTGGATGGTTGACTCGACGGTTGACTGGATGGTTGACTCGGCGGTTGATTGGATGGTTGACTCGACGGTTGATTGGATGGTTGACTCGACGCAATATATTTAATGATTCATCAAATTATACTGTCTTGATAATTAAATTGATAATTTGCGGAGAATTGAGTAATCAAACACAGGGGGGGGGGGGGGACGAGAGAATATCCGCAGCAGATTGTGCGACGGAGTGAGACAACCATCCAGGGAAAACAATATGGCCGCGGTTAAACAACCATTGAATTAACCATTAGGATTTTTTTTGCGGTCGACTTTATAGTTGTAAAGCTGTCCAAATTCAACTGTTGATATTTTCGGTTGACTTTGCAGTTGCTAAAATTGCTAGGGGCGTCGTGGCTGAGTTGGCAGCGTGACGGATTAACGATGCTTACGGTTCGGGTTCAATCCCCGGTGAACCAACTTTTTTTTTTCTTTTATATTCAGAAAATTTCGAACTTACGCTCGCTTTAACTATTCTCGCCTGTTCAGGCATTGTTTAAGATATTTAATTCGTATATGCTTAATAAAAAAAACAAGACATTGCTACCGGGGGAGTGCAGCCAGATCCAGTGCAGCCAGATCGCGCGTAAAAGTTACCCCCTCTCTAGTCTCTTACGCGCCCATCACACAATCATAGTAGCGCGTGTCCGTGAGCGAGCGACGCTCGGACATCTTCGGAATGAGCCGAGCACGGTCGAAGTGTCCCGACCGCGCCTTCGGCAGCTACACCAATACATGGACGCTGAGCACGTGCATGTGCGGCCAAGCCGAAACGAAGGCTCGAGGGAAAAAGCAATCTGAGCACGACTCGCGCGTGACGTCACCCGACGGCACGCGCGAGGCTTTTAGATGATTTTAATGCTTATTTAGCTCTTGATTCACTGCGTTATTAATGTAGACAAAAAAATGTATCGCGCACTCTGATCGCTTATTTTTTTAGTTTATATAAGGAGTACAACTTTGCAGTGACCGTTTTTTTCAAAAGTTTAAGGCTTTATTATAAAAAAGTGGCTACATATTTTTTAATCAAAGTACTGCCCGTCGCTAGCTACGACCTCGGCCCATCTTTCAGGTAGCATTCGAATCCCGCGTCGATAAAAGTCTTGGTCCTTGGAGGCAATCCAGGAATCGACCCAATTTTTGACTTCTTCGTAAGTACCGAAGTGCTGGTCAGCCAAATCGTGTGCCATTGACCGGAACAAGTGATAGTCGGAAGGGGCAATGTCTGGAGAGTACGGCGGGTGGGATAAAACCTCCCATTTCAGCGTTTCAAAGTACTTTTTCACGACATTTGCAACATGGGGTCGGGCATTGTCATGCTGCAGTATCACCTTGTCATGTCTTTCGTTGAATTGTGGCCGTTTCTCTTTGAGTGCCTTACTCAAGCGCATCAACTGACGTCGGTAGAGTTCCCCTGTGATGGTTTCCGATGGTTTGAGCAGCTCATAGTACACAACGCCCAGCTGGTCCCACCAGATACACAGCATCACTTTGGATCCGTGAATATTCGGTTTGGGCGTCGATGACGGAATATGACCAGGCAGTCCCCATGATTTTCGGCGTTTAGGATTATCGTAGTGAACCCACTTTTCATCTCCAGTCACAATCCGGTGCAAAAATCCTTTCCTTTGTTGTCTTTGGAGCAGTTGTTCACAGGTGAAAAATCGGCGCTCGATGTCTCTCGGCTTCAACTCATGCGGGACCCAGTTTCCTTGCTTTTGGATCATACCCATATCCCGGAGACGTTTTGAAACTGCTTGCTGGGTTACTCCTAACGTCTCGGCGAGTTCCTCTTGAGTTTGGCACGAATCCTGGTCCAGCAAGGTCTCCAATTCTGCGTCTTCAAAAACTTTCTGCCTTCCGCCACCATGCTTGTTCTTGACCTCAAAATCTCCACTTTTGAAGCGTTGAAACCACCGCCGACACGTTTTCTCACTAATAGAATCCTCCCCGTAAGCATCTACAAGCAAACGGTGGGCCTCAGCCGCAGATTTCTTGATGTTGAAGAAGTAAATCATAACCTCCCGCAAATGCTGAGAATTCGGTTCGTCGGTTGCCATGTTCGAGTACCTATAACTTTATAATGCATACACGTATCCGTTAGCTTTTTTAAATTGTTTACATTGGCAGAGCCTCTAGTTTAAAATGCCACTTTTTTATTGAGCTAGGGCCACTACTTCGGCCGCAGTGGCTCTCTAAGTAAAACGGTCACTGCAAAGTTGTACTCCTAATACCATTACAGAACGACCTGAGCCGCAGATTTTGATATCGCTAAGAGATCTGAAAGCTTTGAGTGGCGAAAAATCGAAACCCAAAATAGTCAAGTAGCGTGACGAAGTTCGACGAAAATTAGACGCCGTTACAGATAAAGGAGAATGGGGAACCGACGATGTCATCGAGTACCCTGTCTATCACGATTATACCCTCCCTCTGGTTATGGACTAGTTTATTACGCGACAGGTTTTTAAATTTTAACTGGTTTTTCATGAAGCAGGCTTCTTATTAACTCAACGTAGGTAGCCGTAGAATAAACTAACAACTCTCATAGCACGATGATAGAATCGTCGAAATCATCATCCCAGTACAAAGAATTGTTTTTAATTCTTTTGCTACTATTAGCGAATTAGGACGTAAGTTAAATTTAAATAGAATTTTAGATTTGAATACAATTTTTCGCACTTCGCAGTGTTTATGTCCTGTGTTTGTCAATAAATTAATAAAACCATAACGTGCATACTTTCAGAGAACTTATGCAAGCAAGTTCTGAAGAGATATGATGCGTGTGTCATCGGTCGCGAAGGGGTCTGCTGCTTGAGTTCTAATAGCTCACCTGCTCTTTCTAAATTGGTGGATATGAGATCTCGTGGCGGGTTAATCCATGCCAATTCAAAATTCTTCAATCTAATACACTACGTTGAAACGTGTTTTGCGAAGCATTCCTCAAAGGTTAACGTGTTTGATTTAACACTCGAAGATGTATTAACGGGATAAAGTTTTCCGTTCCATGTGAAAAACATGGTTCGGATATCTTATTATACGCGATAATTTATTACATTAGGTTGCGCATGAGGCAAAACGCCTTTCAAGAAAATATGAAATAAAAAAAATTCGTCGTAAAAAAAAAGATGTCTAAATTAATAAACCAATGAACGAACGATCAACAAAAAGTAAATAAAGGTTTGGTTGCAGAACGATAATGACTAAAAATCTTCCTTATTGTCATTATAAGACGCTATTATTTGAATTCTAAGGAATAAATAATTGTTATTATATGATTGATAAACGCGAAATTATATTTGCACTATAATATAAAATGTTATCTCCATACATAGTGTTAGGAAAAACAACAGATGATGAACACGTAATACGTAGAAATATTTGCAAGTAGTAACTCCGATAAGTACTGCTTGCAAGCAATGGTGAGTGAGAGTGAGTATTGTTGTCTCTCTCGCACACTGACTCCTCGATTGCAGCGCCTCTCGCGGCGAACTTCAGCAAAAGAACCATGTGAACTAACGGAGTTTCCAGACCTGTATGTAAAACCGTGAGATCGAGCGCGCTGCGATCGATACCTCTAGGGAAAGAGGACCGCGACAGACAGCGCCACGCGCAACCTAGGGAAAGGCACTCAGTAGACTCCGCGCGCCGTAGGCGAGAGCGCGCCGTAACTCACGCACACCGCGAGCGCCAATACGTGTAGGAGAAGGGGGAGAAAATCATCGACCCACGGTAAAGCAATCGCGTTCCAACACACTTACCCTCCGAGCGAGTCCGCTATTCGAGTATTGTACCGACCGAGACGCGAGACATTAAAACACACAAAACACACTCCAGCGACACATTAGAACACACAAAACACACTCCAGCGACACATTAAAACACACAAAATGTACTCCAGCAATACATTAAAACACACAAAACATACGCCAGCGATACATTGAAACACACAAAATACGCTCTAGCGACACAAGCAATACACCACATTTGTACACCGGAATTTTTTTTATATCGAGTTAAAATACTGAATAAAGGTCATTTTATTACCAAATACCTCCAAAACAAAGAGTTTCAACTAATTTCTTCCCTAATCGAGTCCCGAATAAATAAAATTAATTGTGACGAATTCCAATCCGTTACAATATATATATACAGCGCCACGCGTAAATGTATAGACCGCGTAGGCAGCTTAAAAATGTATACTTAATGTACAACGATTTTTCAAGAGTATGATTATATACATATATTAATATACAAACGTTGGCATTTTCAATTGAAAATACGGGTTACTGCAATATATATTCAAAAAATTTTGAAACTTATGTTTTGAAAATTCCATGGTGCATCTATTCAATTCTATATCCACGTTAGAATTTCATGTTCCTGTTTTAAATTTACGGTACAAGTGTCTTAAATTCAATTTCATTTACTGAGTTCGTAAAATTCAATTCTTTTGTCCCTTAAATGTAGTGTAAATGTAATACAATTTTCACGTTGTTTCATGTGATTTTCATCAGCGTTTATGAATGCTTTTTTCAATTCCAGTTTCGCACTTTTAAATAAATCTGTTGTGAACATGCATTGTACGTATCGTAAAATTCAGTTTCACATATATTATATTTTTCAGGCAGCTGTTAATAAATTTCAAACTTGCTTTGTATTTTCAATGCTCTGTTTTTTATAGTTGATTTATTATACATCTGTAGTAATTTTCAATTGAAGACACGGGTTAATGCAATACATTTTCCACAAATTTACAAACTTGTCTTTGAAATTCCATGTTCCATCTATTAAATTCTATATCCACGTTGGAATTTCATGTTCCTGTTTTAAATTTACGATACAAGTGTTTCAAATTTAATTTCATCTACTGAGTTCGTAAAATTCAATTCCTTTGTATCTTAAATGTATTGTAAATTTCATATCTTTTTTTACAGTGTATGAATTGGAACAAATATGAAGAATTCGGAGTTTTGCGAACAATTATTTTTACGCAAACTTCCGAGTTTCTCCGAATTTTTTCAAATTTTTCCGAATATTTCATCATTTTAATTACAATCACGGGAAAATCTCAGAAATTATATGAATACTTTAAGGGGTAACACCACTGTAACGGCCTTACAGGAAGCGTATTTTTTGATATTTTTTTGGCGGAAGAAAATGTTATAAACCAATAATACTTGCAGTATTTATTGAGCATATATTAAAGTATATTGCTATAAATTTTTCATCCGAAAATATTACAAAATGGCGACACTGCAGCAATTCTTCCGAAGCATGTCGAACCTCTGCGGCACGCAGTATAACTGTGCAAATTTTAATCTAAAAAAATAATTTGTGTTATTAAGTCTACATGAGTGTAGCTACTGAACAATGTAGGGGATTTTCGATAAGTTAATTAAAACAATATTTATTAACAAATAACTGTCGTAGAAAAAATTGAACATTTTTAGTCAAATACCCGGCAATTACTCAAAAATCAATATTTTTAAAATCCCCTACGTGGTTCACTAGCTACACTCATCTAGATTTAATATAAAAAAAAATGTTGTCCAGATTAAAATTGGCACAAGTTATACTACGTGCCGCAGAGCACCTTAAGTTCAACATGCTTCGGAAGAATTTGCTGCAGGGTCGCCATTTTGTAATATTTTCCCGTACATTTTTTTTTGCAATATACTTCAATATATGCTTAATAATTACCCGAAGTATTATTTGTCTAAAACGCTTCATGGCAGGCCGTTACAGTGGTGTTACCCCTTAAGGAAAATAATGTTTGCAAAAATTTCGGAAATTCATTATTTCTCAGAATTATGAGGGATAAAAAAATGTAATAAGTTTTTTTTACAAAAATCTCATTTTTTTCATCTATAACTTTTCTCCGAATATCTCCGTAGCCTTTTACTCAATAGGAAAAAGAAAAAGTTCCGAAAAAAAATAAGAACAAGTTTTTTTTACGAAAATCTCATTTTTTTTCATCTTTAAATTTTCTCCGAATATCTTCGCAGCCGTTCACTCAGGTAATAGGAAAAAAGAAAAATTCCGGAAAAAAAAAAATAATAATCAGTTTTTTTTACGAAAATCTCATTTCTTTTCATCTTTAATTTCTCTCCGAATATCTCCGCAGCCGTTCACTCAGGTCATAGGAAAAAGAGAAATTTCCAGGAAAAAAATGAGAAATCACGAATTTTCAGTGAAAAAGAATGTGTTTTTGGGAAATAGACCAGAACTTGAATATGTTTTAAATCATTTTTTCTCCGAAAATCTCAAATATGACTAAAATATGAGAAATTATGAAAAATTTAGAGAAAAATTTGCACTACGGGCCCCTGCGGACCGAAGCCAGGAACGCTACCAACGGGACCATCTCATGGCTTGTAAAATATGTGCACTTTCTGGTACTTACGATTCGCGGCCGGATGGATGATTGGCTTGTTTTTGGGGATATTGCTTTATCGCTTGATGAAAGTATGAGAATTAATATAATAATACGAAAATAAATATATTTCCGCTTACTTTTATAAATTATAATTTATTTGGCATAAGGACGGGTGTAAGTAACAACAAGCGTAAACAATTTCATATAAGATAAATAAGTTGTAAGTTAGATTTATTATTATATTTAAATTAACGTATTCGCTCTGTGCGAGCTGTTGGAGGGGGTAAGCAAATCTACCCCAGCGACGCTGGTGGCGGAAAGTGAAAGCAGAGTGGGATATTTTTCAGACGATTGCACACGATTAGCATTGAATTATTCAATAAGTTGGGCCATCATACTTGTTGTGTTGTGAATTGTAAAAACAATGGTGTTCGCAATAAGGAGTGCAAATTCTATAAATTTCCACTATTGCAACATAAAGTGGAACAGAGAAAAAAATGGATCGCAGCTGTAAAGAGGAAAAAGTAAGTCACATAACCTCACTTTATCGCGTCAGACGCAGAAAAGCAAGCACGTTGTACGTGATTTTCGTGATCACATAATTATATAAATGTACGTGATTATATAAATACGTAGTATTTAAATACTACTTATATCATTATTATCTACTTATATCATAATCATAATTATATAAATGTACGTGATTATATAAATACGTAGTATTGAAAAAAGTAAAGAAATTGAATTAATTTCCAGTCCAGATGGATCACCATGGTGTCCAAAGCGGTGGGATCTGCAGTGCGCATTTTATTGGAAATAAAAAATCGGAGGAAGAATCAAGCCCGAGCTACATTCCAACGATATTTCCTCCTGCATATAAGGCAAAAGTAATGGATCAAACTGGAGCAACGAAGAGGTATACAACTTTATATACAAATCAAGTATACCAATAATTTCAATTTTTTTTGTAACTTTTGTAATTATTTAATCTTTATTGCAGACATGAGCGGTTCATGAAGCGGCCAATTAATAAACAAGAGCCAATAGTCACAAAAGCACCGGAACGAGTTGTCGAAGAAGTAATGGAGCAGCCGGAGCTGGACAACGATAGTAATGCCGGAACAAATCAAAGTCAGCACGAAAGAAAAAATTGCGATCAGGAGTGTCAAGTGGATATTTTTTCACCCCATTTAACTCAGCCAGAAAAAACCTTCATCTGCAATAGATACATCAACAACACAACTTCTTACTGTGATGTTGAGATCCAAACGGAAATAACAATTCCAAGCCGCATTATCGTACCTAATAGAAAACAATTTAAAGACAAAGGATGTGGTACGCCACAAAAAGTATACGTAAGTCAGTCAGTTGGGCCTGATATTGAGAACGACGAAAGTACTACTGAGAGAAGTTTTGCTGGCATTTCATCAATCAAAAATAATGAGCAGTTCCTAGATCTTGCTGGTGTAACACAAGAGCATTTTCAATTTTTATTAAAAAGAGTAGATGCTGCAGATAATTGTCAAATTTCCAAAGAAAATCGGCTTTTAATATTTTTGGTCAAAATGAAAACTGGGTTAACCTTTTCAGCGCTCAGTGTTTTTTTTACTGTACATCGCACGACGATTTCAAGAATTTTCTTTTCAATTCTGCAAGACTTGTCTAATGCTACAGCTAATTTAGTATTTTGGCCAAGTAAAGACGTAGTACAGGGGACAATGCCTGAATGCTTTCAGCCTGATTACAGTAACACTCGGGTTATAATTGACTGTACCGAATTCAGAATCGCAATTCCTTCCAGTGTCGATCAACGGGTATATACTTATTCCCATTACAAAAAAGGTTTTACTGCAAAACTCCTTGTTGGAATTACTCCAGGAGGTTTCATTTGTTTTAAATCAAAAGTAGCTGGTAGAAGAAAAAGTGATTTACAAATGACCGTCGAATCTGGTTTACTAGATTTATTAGAAGATGGAGTCATTGTTTTGGCTGATAAAGGCTTTCCAGAAATTCGACGAACCATTGATCAAACTGGTAAAAAAGTGGTACTTGTGATGCCACCATTTTTAGAAAAAAAAATCGGAATTCACGAAAGAACAAACCGAAGAAACGTACAGCATCGCAAGGGTTCGCATCCATGTTGAAAGAATCATGCAGCGACTAAGAACTTACCAGATTTTAAACAAGATACCTGAAAATTTATTCCATTGTATTGATGATATAATCCACATGTGTTGTGTTTTAGTGAATCTGCAGGCTCCTATATTTTCGGATAAAAACAGAGATGAAAATAAATAACGCTTGTATAATTTTTAAAATAAATATGTATTTGTAAATAAAATATTTCGTGTGCTTTTTATTACGTTTTCTTTCTTTGGTTTTCCTCATTATGACATAAGTAACGCACATAAAACATTGAAATGTTCAGGTTTTTGTAAATTCGATACAAATTATACATACATTACATTTAATTAGCAATGTTCACTCCAGTAAATTGACGAGGTTGTTTTTCTTTTTGTTTTACTGTTTTCGTGTGCAATTGTGGCAAATAATGCTGGAAATAGAAATTCTCACATTTGAGGATGACTGTTTTCAAGAATTGTTCGTTGCGATGCACTGGAAAGCAAAAACTGCCATTTTGAACTGGTGAATGTATGAATAAATCACAAACGCTTAATCCAGATACGTATAACTGAATTTGGCACTGTGTATAGTACGGCCCACTTTCTTTGAGTTGTACTTCATCAACTCGAAATTGCAAGTAATTGACATTGCACTTTTTTAATTCGTAGTCAACAATTGGTTGTTTTGCACAACTGCTGGGACACTTGAACTCGACGATTTTACAAACAGAACCGTCCTTAACAACCACCCCATCGAGACTAGCACAGAGCCACGGTTGTGTTTCGCTTACAAAAAGTCCAACTTTTTTAACCTCTGTACCATACATTTGTTGATACTCTTTTGCAGCATCTGACTCGTGATCCCTTCCGTATCGAGTAGAAGCTGTGTCGACAAATTTTGGGAAAAGCATTTCTGTGACTAGTGACTCCACAGATTTCTTGATCCTACTTTTAATACTGTGGGCATTCTTACTTGCAGACACTCTTAAGCTTCTAGCTTCGAACCATTTTTGGCATTTTGATTGCTCTAGCGTATCACAGCACAATTCTACAATTTCTTCTTTCGACATAACAATGACCCTCGTATTAAACTCTTTCAATTCTTCTTTTACGACTTGAATATTCGTGTGTACCGGCATGCTCTTACATGAAACGAAGAAAGAGTTGACACACAATTTACAATCGTCTTTCTGCAGAATAACGTCAACTTGTGTCAACATTGATTCCATCAAATTTTTAATCGCCTGGTCATTCTTATCCTTGTTAGTTTCGAGAATTATTGTTCGCAGAGCCGAGGGTCCATTCAATTCCGAAATGTCTACGTCACATGGTTGGCGTTTCGGTTTTTCTTTAGGCGGCATCATCTCAAAGAAATATTTTCCTTTAGAGTACTTCTCTTTGGCAAATTGTCGGGCCGTTGGCTTCCCCCACTGCTGCTCGTAATCGGTTTTGGACAAACTCGCCTCGTTATTGACATAGTGGATCAAAGCTGCGACGTGTTTACATTTTCCACTTTGATTGTAAACACAGTTACATGATACACTAGTAATTTTGCGACTAGTGTCAATCTGTAAAAACGTATATTATATAAAATTATCTATTTTTTACAATTACAATGAAAAAAATTCATTCAAAACTTACGTTCAGCTTTGTCCTGTATGGTTCAGACGTTACAGAAGCTTGCCTCAGTATTTGAGCTTGTAAGAGATAGCTCTGCCCATTTTTGCGACACTCATCAACGTTGTAAACGTGATTCGCTTTGACTAGCTCTTTGTCCTTTGGCACCGTCTCAGGTTGGAATGAAATGTCATGAGTTACTTTTTCAAATCCAGTTTTTATGACCATGTCAATGTCCATTTTTAGGACGAGAAAATGCCTCCTTTTAACTGAAAACAAAATTGGGCGAATATATTCATTAATTCTTTGTATCTCGTACCCTTCGTGTACATAATATACACAACATCATATTTTATATTCAATCAATTAATTATTCTCATTTTTATTATAGAACTTCTAACGCTTGTTTATATTTTCATTCAGTTTTTCTTTTCATATAAAAAACACAATTCATATGCTTACTGCATATGAACATAACCTCACAATGCATCATACAATTGTCAAAATATAAATCTTAATGATACTTTACTTACTTGTTTTTTTTTTTCATTGATTGTAGAACAATCGCTGCTATCACTACATGCAAAAGTTATTCCGAAAAAGACTCCTATTTTAATCAATTGCACTTTTCGTTAAATTTTCAACTCAAATCACAGCTACACTATCCCACCGTCGCACGCTTTTCAGCTACCAGATGTCGCCACCACTGACTTGCACACAGCGAATAAACTAAAAAAATAAGCGATCAAAGTGCGCGATACATTTTTTTGTATACATTAATAACGCAGAGAATCAAGGGCTAAATAAGCATTGAAATCATCTAAAAGCCTCGCGCGTGCCGTCGGGTGACGTCACGCGCGAGTCATGCTTAGATTTTCCCTCGAAGCCATCGTTTCGGCTTGGCCGCACATGAACGTGCTCAGCGTCCATGCATTGGTGTAGCTGCCGGAGGCGCGGTCGGGAAACTTCGACCGTGCTCGGCTCTTTCCGAATATGTCCGAGCGTCGCTCGCTCACGGACACGCGCTACCATGATTGTGTGATGGGAGCGTAAGAGACTAGAGAGGGGGTAACTTTTACGCGCGATCCGGTTGCACTGTGCGCGGGTTCGATCCCCGGTAGCAATGTCTTGTTTTTTTTATTAAGCATATTCGAATTAAATATCATAAATAATGCCTGAACAGGCGAGAATAGCTAAAGCGAGAGTAAGTTTGAAATTTTCTGAATATAAAATGAAGAAAAAAAAAGTTCGATCACCGGGGATTGAACCCGGACCGTAAGCATCGTTAATCCGCCACACTGCCAACTCAGCCACAACGTTCATTGCAGATAAACATTTATGCTACACCCTTATCCATAATGCTTACTGTTGAAAAAAATGTCGAAACGATCGCGGCAAAGGCTCAAGATTTTCTTTTTGAACCTTCCACGGTCGTTTGGGCATTTTATTTTTCAACGTGGTTCGTCGTTAATTTTTTTAACCCGCATTTTCGGCATAAACGGGCAACCGAGAGAAAACAATGATCTCGATACATGTTTTTCACTTTGAAATTCATTTAATGCATATTCCAATCCGCAGTACGGCCACACATATATGTCGAGCTCGATTGGACGGAAAACCTCGCTCCGTTCGCTTGTCGAGCGAGCGCGATTTGCGAGGGGCAGACTCCCCCCCCCCCCCCCCCCCCCCCACCCCCCGAGCTAACCAATCGTGTTCTCGCTGACTACGATACCGACTTGAGCGGTGATCACGGACTCGCGCGGCTACAAGGGAATCTGCAACCTCGACAGAGGCGATGATCACGAAATCATACTCCCGAACTCGCCGCTGCGATTTAGCGCCATTTACGAGGCACGCCGAAAAGGGGAGTGTTGTGCATCTCCCTACTAACCTCTGCTTCTATGTACTCTTCTATGTACGTCTGAATTCGTTGACCATGGAGCCTAGATAGCAGGAGGTTCAGCGGCAATGCAAAGGGGCTGAAAAAAGCGTCCCCGAAAATGTCCCGAAGTGATGGCGCTGGGGTGCAGCGGTACCTACATATATAGTAATCTATTGGTCAACGCGGTGAAAGTGATCGGACGAGTTTCTAACCTCACGACAGACCGATCGTGACATCAAACGTCGAAATATCCGCCGATTCATAATTTCCTCATGACGGTTCGGGAAAAAAAACGCAAAAGCGAGAAAAGATCTCAAAGTCAAACTCAGAATGGCGGCGATACGGCCCATCTAGAAAAACGTGTTTTTTTACATATAGCTTCACGGGAGAACGGTTTTCTCGTAAAATATAAGACCTGAAACAAAAACCAGAAAAATGATAATTTATATATTATTAATTATGAGACTACCTAGAAATTTACTGCCATCAATAGTTGAAATTTGTTTTATAATTCCTACCTAGAGGGTTTACTTTTTCCCTTTATCACATTGACTCGCGAGGAGACATCTCCATTATTGTACACATAGTTCGACAGCTGCTGTGCTGGTGTACACGACAGATATTTTTGGGTTTGACAGACGCAAACAATTTTGCCGCCATAACACGGTCAGTTTCACCTTACGCAGTTTTGTATTACTATATATTATGGGCTCTGAGGAACACTAGCGACGCCTGCGGCGGAACTGAGCATACACCTCTGCGACCGATTGAAAGAACTGTTGGAGGCGGGAGCGTCTACTCCTTCTCTCCAGTGTTGCCAGTTCAGTACAATTGTACTGAATTCAGTACTTTTTCATTCGATTCAGTACGTCAGTACGCCTTCCGTGAATCTAGTACGATTTCACGTTTATGGTCTTTTCACCTTCTTTAAAAAGGTACAAAACATATATAATAGATGGCTTTGGGATGCATTGTCCCATCTGGCCGACTGTACTGTGTACATATGAACACTTTCTCCTACCTATCCTTATTAGTCGTTGCCGTTGCCATCTCGAGCGTTGAGCCAATCGCAATGCCAGGAAAGCATTTTTACTAGCTTTCCTGGCATTGCGGTTGGTCGACGCTCGTTTATCACTGCTTATGAAATGCCAGCTTAATGGTCTCTGCACACTGCGCGCGATTTGCGATGAGCGATGCGCGATATCCAATAGGAGCTAAGGTATTCCAGGAACCCCCTGGGAAAGTGAAGCTTCCATTTTATATCACCCGTTGCTCGTCACAAATCGCGCGCAGTGTGCAGAGGCCATAAGACGGTTATGCTGTATAGGATGAAACTTGGGATCTTCTTGCTCGAACATTCTCGAAACTCCAGAACCTAAAACCAACCCATCGAGAAGCATCGTCTTTATATTTTCTCGTGCAATAAAATTAATAAAACTGCATCGGAGATCGCAATGGAAAGGTATGTATAAGATGTATAATTTATATCAGAACAGCATATGATTCTCAAGATTCTCTAGTTGTAAAAATGAATCCGTGAGTGCTTGCCGGGTACGAGGCAAGTAGGTGTGAAGTTATGTTTTTTTTTTTATATCTGCCATTTACATCTGCTATGTACAACACTCGTGGAAACAAATTATTTTTACAATTTGATAAATGATTTTATATTTGTTTATCATTATCTTCAAGCAGTTATTATGAGTTAAAAATCTTATAGCATTTCCACATTCCCACTGGTCACACCAACATAAATGCGAGGTTACTTGTGCTTGCATGAAAAACGACTTGATGCACACTCAGTCTTCCAATGGAAAACGCTTTTAGTATTTCATCCCTGTTTAATTACAGTTCGATTTTTTTTCAATCTCTTATTTCTCATCCGTTCTATAATTATAACTTTTTTTTCGTTACGACGTGTCTGACAGAGCGGCGGATGAAGTCTACAATTTAGTAACAAAATTACACTATATATACTTATTATTTATTGTATTATTTCATTCTTGCAGGTTTTTAATTAAAAAACCAAAAGGTACAATGAGTGTGCCGTTGGCGGCCGTTTCAAGTGCTCAGGATGACGCAGGCACTAATTCGTCTGTACGAGAACTAGCTTGTGAATTTTCAACCTCGAGCATCGATTCGCCCAAAGGGGAAACAAATGAAAAAAGGTAAAGAAAACTCGGAGCACATGAATCAACTCGGAATAGAAAATTCGTAATCATGCGTATGATTAATTTATATAATTTATGATTATTAGGGGTGTGCGGGTTTCAGAATTGGTCGGGTGGGGTAATTAGACTATAATTCGGATCGAGTACCCGAATTTTTCGGATACCCGATAGGGTGATCGGACGGGTATACTCGAACTTTATCTAGTACTCGTCTCACATTGGGTACTCGATAAGCCGTGTTGCGGGATCAAAATTTCAAATTCTGTTTCATAGTAGATAGCACCACAAAAATGTACTAAAACGGACGAAATAGACTCAAGCTTTATGTTCTCTATCCTTCGCTGATAGGTTGGAGATCATAGGAAATACAAATAATTAATTTAATAATTTTAGTATTTTTTTTATGTGTATATTTACAATTTTTCCGGCAAACTTCTTTTAAGGCACTTGCATTTCAGGAAATAACGAGATATTTAAACGTCGAAAAACTGAATAAAAACAAGATTCTTCGTCGAATTTTCATTAACTATTTCTAGTGCTAACTAGTAGTTTCGGCGATTCTTTCTTTTTAATTTAATTTTTGTCATTTTTTCCCGGAAAAAAATTGTTCTTCAAACGCTATATCTCTCTGAAACGCTTCTCAGAGCGAAATCTCTTCAATCGCTATATATCTCTCTGAAACGCTTCTCAAACGAAATCTCTTCAAACGGTATATATCTCTGAAACTAATCAAGATATTTTCAATTTGAAAACGTCAAATGGAAGATACATTCCTCTCGCTTCGAATAAACGCAGGGCGTTGAATCTTGGTCTTTTTGCGGTTTTTTCCTCATTTAAAACCCACGTTAAAAAATTGAAAACTTTAAGGCGTTTGCCGGAACAGAAGATATTTATTGTAATTTTTTTCCTTTCGCCCACGTTATAGTAATGCGAAAACGCAATTTTCCCGCGCTATTACGATACGATCCGCCAAAATTGATCTTTTTCACTCCGCCCTAACACACACACCCACACACACACACACACACACACACACACACAGAGAGAGAGAGAGAGAGAGAGAGAGAGAGAGAGAGAGAGAATAGAAAAGTGAGACGAAAAAAGATTTTTACAGTATTATCATTTATTCGTTTTATCGCCTTCTTGGAGTTTTCGTTTTCTCCCATTATTCGATCGATACACCTAGATAAATAATAAATATAAATATAAATAATAGATATGGATCTCCGAGTCGTTGACGAATATTCGAAGTTTACGAATACCCGAAGTTTAAGAGTACTCGACGTTTACGAGTACCCGAAATTTGAGAGTAGGGAGATAGGGGCTACAAATAACAGGGGTAAGAAGTAACAAGCGAGTTGCCGCCTAACTATAAACATTGTAGCTACGTATTAAGAGTATTCCAAATCTTTGAGTCGTCAAAGATTTGGAATATTGTTAATACGTAACTACAATGCTTATTAGTTTGGCGCCAACCCGCTTGTTACTTCTTACCCCGCTGTTACTTGTAACACCTATCTCCCCTACCCCATGACCAAATTCGGGGACCCAGTAGTGGCGAGTAATGCAAAAATGTAACCCATCGGGTACGCAACCCGACCCGAACATCGGGTACCCGAGTGAATCGAGTACCCGCACACCTAACTAATGATTATCATGTATTGAAAAAAATCTAATAAGGATATTTTTTCAGACATCCTGGTGTAAAATCAAAAAGGAAAATGAAGGCTGTTATCCCTGAGAAAAAAAGGATCATCGTAGCGAGGTATGTAACCCTAAACAAACCCAACCTAATACAACCCAAACAAACGCAATCCAATACAACCCAAAATCAACCCAACGCAACCCACTAAATTTTTATTCGAGGAATGGGTTAGTTGGGACTTTGTCATTCGACAAATTATTATTCGATCAATTAGTTTCGACCAGTAGCAATTCGATAAATTTTTATTCAACGAATTGCTATTTGACGAATTGTTTTACCAGGAATTGTTTTTTCGATCAATTATTTTCGAGAATTGTAACTTCAGTAAATTGTTTTCGATGAACTTTCCGCAGACGGTCACTTAGTTACAGTATCTAAGTATAAAATTAAATTTTTTTATATGTTTATAAAGCGATGTATTAATATGGAGACCGCTCTCGGACGCGTGTTAGGTAGAGAAATGGTTATTTTGTATTATATTAATTTTAAGCAATGCAAAATAACCATTTCTTCACCTAATACGTGTCCGAGAATGGTCACCATATTATACATGGCTTCATAAACACATAGAAAAATTAATTTCCAATACTTAAATCTCTTTATTTAGACCTCTAAGTGACCTACTGCGGAAAGTTCATCGAAAACAATTGATCACAAAACAATTCGTCAAATAGCAACCCGTCGAATAAGAATTTATCGAATTGCTATTGGTCGAAAGCAATTTATCGAATAATAATTCGTCGAATGACAAAGCTCAACTAACCCATTCCTCGAATAAAAATTTAGTGGGTTGTGTTGGGTTTCGTTTGTTTGGGATGTGTTGGGTTAGATTGCGTGTGTTTGGGTTGTGGTGATTCGCTTTCCTTCTGTTATTCTACGAATCGATTCCGACGAATTTTCCGCAAATCTATTTAAACTTTTTTCTCATTATTGTCCACCTCTAGATTCTAACGTGGAGTTAACTTTTTTCTAAAACGAGAATTGTCGAATGAAAGATATTCATTATTGTTTTACTTTGTTTCCAAAGGATACCGGATATTACGCCCATTGACATAGTGGGAGTAGCGGGGCCATCATCCTTGGTAACGAGTGAACAAGCACAAAACGACTCTTCAGTTGACAGCTTCGATTCGACGGGAGAAAAAGAAGGCAGAGAAGAAAACAAGGGCAAGAAAAAGAGAAAAAATTACAAAGCAAAATTCAACGAGAACTGGACATCAAAATTTTCCTGGCTCCAAATGAAGTCGAATCAGGCATTCTGTAAAGCGTGCGTTAAATTTATCAGTGGAGGTAAATCGCATCTAAAAAGGCACGAGGTCACAAGTTCCCATCAATCGAGGATCAAATCCGCTGAAAAAACCGTCGAGATACAGGATTTCTTGGGAAATGAACAACAGCAGGAGCAAAAGAAGATCGTCAAATCCGCGGAGCTTAAGATGACAATGTTTCTTCATGAACATAACTTACCATTTCTCCTGATGGATCACCTGCCAAAATTCATCTCTTCTGTTTGTCCGGATTCGAAGGTGGCAAAAGCGATAAAGTGTGCCAGAACAAAAGCTACGAGTTTAACGAAAGATTGTATTGCTGCCCAGCAAATAGCAGAAATTTCGGACAAATTGCGAAACGGCATATTTTCAATCATAATCGATGAGACAACGGACGTAAGCTCAGAAAAATCTCTGGCGATCGTAACGAGATTTTACGACGAGGAAGAAGAGCAGTGTAAAGATAGATTCTTTAGCTTGATCAAAGTGACATCCTGCACTTCGGAAGACTTGTTCAAAGCGATCGTCAAGTATCTTGACGATCTCGAGATTCCTCTCATCAATATGATCGGATTGGCGGCAGATAATGCTTCCGTAATGATGGGAAACATCAGTGGGGTGCAGGCTCGATTCAAGCACGTCATACCCAACTTATTCGTTCTCGGTTGCGTATGTCACTCGTTCCATTTGTGTTCGTCGGCAGCAGCTCATCAATTGCCTCGCAGTTTGGAAGACTTGATCCGAAGCATTTATAACTACTTCTCTCACAGCAGCAACAGGTCGGCGAGACTACAAGAGTTTCAAGTTTTCGTGGAATTGAAACCACACAAGATTTTGCATCCAAGCCAAACGAGATGGCTTTCTCTGCAAGTAAGTTTTTGAGGTTTTGCTTGAATTTTGGAGACCCGAGTTATGTATGCGATCATGAACTATGGTGGATCGAACTGGCCGGAGAATCAACCGTCTCGGATCTCGGATAAATTTTTTTTTTTTCCTAAGGTACACGCTGTTCGCGTTTGTTACGTATTTCCCCCCACTGTGACTGTTTCTTTCCTCCATTGTTTTTTTCTTCACCTTTTCCCTCGTCCGTGCGAGAGGGGGAAGTTGGCTGCGGAACTTCCCCCTCTCAGGGTGTCTACCGACCTGAAAAGTCATGAAAAATCTTAAATGTCATGAAATTACACTCGACCCTGAAAAAGTCATGATATGTCATGAAAAATTACCAGTCTACCTGAATAATTATACCCTACCAAATTATCGTTGAGTCTATATTCAATGTGAACTAACTTTGTGGTACTTGTCGATAGAGAAGCGAATATCGAATCGATAGAAAATAAAATAGTAAATGAAAATTATGCGTTATCTCAACATATATTAGTTTTTCTTTGTTATTCGTGTAAAGCGACTAGATGATATTACTCAAAGTTCCTAAATGTATGTAATATTTTTCGAGATGTTCCCAAAATATATTTCTTTACAGCAATCTTGAAATTATGCTTGTCTCACATTTTTTACTACATATGGAATTGTACAGTTTGGTGACTTTTCGTTTATTCCGTATACTTTTTATTGGCATACAACACACATCTGTTTGAAAGAGCAAAATAAAAATATAAAAATTTAGAAAATCGGTCGCACTGTAGAATCATTAAGTATACTTCTATGCCAGAAAGTCATACTAAGAGTCATGAAAAAATCCCCATTCCTTGCCTTAAAAATCCTTAAATGTCATGCAATTTCAGTTCTGGTCAAAATTAGACACCCTGCCTCTGTATCATATTCATCATGACATTTCTGTCATGGGTATAGAGAAACTGCGGAAAACCTATACCAATACAGCTGGTCATCAAGTTCGCCCCCCAGTCGTGGAACTAGTCTTATTTTGCCGCGAAATGCCGAAGAAAAACATTTCACGACAAAATGTACTCTGTAGAACATTTTTCTGTGTCCATTTTTTCCGAATCCTCCATTATTCCAAAATTTCATTTTTTCCATGTTTCCTGACATCCCTTCATTTGCAATAATGAATACGCGTACCATAGGCTGCAGTAGATCGCGTGATTGAAAACTGGGAAGCGCTGATTCTCTTCTTCACCAACGAATGTTTTGAGGATAACTTATCTTCAACGCAGACTATCCTAGGTCAACTGAAATCTCCAATATTCAAAGTATATTTCACATTCATGTCGTATGTTTTGGATCTCGTAAACAAATTGAATATTGAATTTCAAGCCGAGAAGCCCAAGGTCTATCTCTTACTAAGTCGAGTTCAAGGTTTATATCGGACTATTCTCCGAAACTTTATTGAGATCAGTCATCTAGAAAGCGTTCGACTGCAAAAAATTGAGCCAAGTAATCCGAAGAATTTCATTAAACTAGAAAACGTTTACTTCGGGGTTAAAACTGATATCTTATTATCGAACGAAAATATCGATCCGCATGAAATTCACAATTTTCGGACGCATGCCCTTGGTTTTTACGTTGCTCTCTCGGAGCAAATCAAGAAGCGGTTTAATTTCGATGATCCAGCTCTGTTATTTGTCAGCCAATTTAATCCCGCAATCGCTCTGTCAGGAAGCGTCGCGAGCGTTGCGGCAGATGCTTTAAAATTGTTTCCGCAACTTGTCGACAATATGGAAAAACTCAATGGTGAATGGCGCCTACTGGCTGATTTAGAGGAACTTAAAAGATATAAAGAAAGTTCGATCGAAGATTTTTGGACCAGCATTTTTAAAATGAAAAACGAATTGAAAGACCTTATGTTTCCAAATCTCGTGAAGTTGGTGAAAGGAGTTCTCTGTCTACCGCACTCATCGGCAGCCGGGGAACGCGTTTTTTCTCAATTAAATTTATTAAAAAATAAAACGAGAAACAGACTGCACATTGATACGTGTGAAAGCATGCTTCACGCGAAAGAAATGTTAGGCAACAATACGTGCTACAGTTGGCAACCAAGTTCAGAACTTTTAAAGCGAAAGCCGGACTTTCCGGGAGTAACAAAGAGGAATAATAAAATGTTTAACCTCACTAGTTCTCGTTCTTCGAAAACTTCGAAAATATGCGCTATCATTTTAATGAAGATAGAGAATACTTAATTTTTTAAATATAGTTATTATAACAGACAAAGAGCATATATATATATATATATAAAATAAAATAAAATAAAAATATCTGCGATATTTATAACGTTTAAAAGTTATTTGTAATACAACTTTTACTATAGACTGAACACTTATTTGAACAAAAAGTATTATCTATGATATAGGTTTAACGAGCGTTGATTTTTAAAAAATCAAAAAGATTGTCTGCGATATTTGTGATGTTGAAGGAGTTATGTATCTTAAATAATAAGTTGTACATCTATTATTCCTGTAAAGTCAGCAGAAAACTAATAAAATGTGAACCCAAGTACACTTCGAATGCATTCACTTCAATTTGAACTTGCCGCTGAATTTAGTACGTAAATCCCACTTTCAGTACGTTTTGGCGCTGCTGTCTAGTACGCAGCCGAATTTTCTCCTGGCATCACTGCTTCTCTCTAGTCTCCTTGACATGGAGTTTCCATGAGCGCGTATTTGCATTTAAGGGCCATAACATCGAATTTCACAAAATGTATACATTTTGATTTTGAATCAAGATAATCTATTTATTGCTACCTCTATTATGAAATACGATTTTTCTAATTTTTGGTTTACCCGTAAACTCGATTCCTTGGAGAGAAAAAGAGTTCATTGTTTTTTTATTTCCAAAAGCAAGTTTTTTGTTATTGTTGATAGCAAGAAGAAAAGATACGTTACTTTTTTGGCTTAAAATAATAGTACTATTCGCAGCTTACGCAGCAGTATTGTACACAACATCAATCACGATGTCTCGGATCGAAGTAGCCGAAGTCATAGACCTTGATTCGGACGAGGATGCCTCATTCAGAACAAAGGATAATAAACCAGCGAAGACATGCAGTGATTGTATAAACTTTCAATGCTCATCGGGAGTCGACTTAAAGACTGCGCCTTCGTTTGCCTGTGCTTTTTATGGTGTTAATCCTGTGAAAAGGAGAAAACGCTTGATATGTCAACAGTGTTTCAACACAGCAATGGAACATCAGGAGGTAATGATTTCCTTATATCTCAATGAACATAGGTAGTCATTCCGTCAATAATTTTCCAACCCTTGTACACACCGCATTTATAATAGAGTCGATAAAATTTTTTATTCTGCAGAAGTTGGCTGGTGCTCTGCACAATAGAACACCAATCCTACACTGTGAATTTCCCGATCGCACAATGGAAGTTGAGATATCGGACAGTGAAGAGTCTGATGAAGAAAAGAAAGAAAGTTCAGACCTGCGTGGTAAACAGTCCTGTACCTCTGATAGATTTTGCTTCCTCTAAAACTTCTAGAGAGTTTTCCCAACAATTGAACAGTCATCAAATTCATAATTTCAGGCGATTATTTGCATGAGGATTTCCTACTGGACATTGAAGAAAAAATGGACACAACTCTGGCTAACATTTTTAAGAAATATGACATAGATTTTCAATTGACCTCTTCTCACGACATATTGAAATCTGAATGGACGTTGATCAATGGTTAATACTTATTTATCCAAGAAACACGAAGACCCTGCACTGTGCGACCCCTGGTATTAATTTTTGCAATTTACACTGGTACAGAAAGCAACAAGGCTTTAGACACAGATATCATGGCAATGGAAAAGAAGATGGATTCTTTACGCAACAGATTGTACAGCAGTTGTGTGTCGGACATAAAAATGCTGGAGGAATTGCAGATAAGCGATCCACCTTTGACAAAACAACCACTTCTAGCAGTGGAGGGTTCACCCGTGATCCACCAAAGTTCTGGTTCTGCGATTCCTGCCACTGATTCCGAAGTGATGCCGCTCCATGCGATTAATCGAAGTTTGGGCTACGATCTTCCTCCGCAGGGAACGTTTACCAAACAAATACCGGAAGTTGAGAGCAAAGTTTTTATCATGAAGCATCCCCTTATGCCGTGGGTCAGAGGCAAAGTTCAACAGGTCATCACTCGTACGCCATTGCAGTGTCGTGTCAAATTGTCAGGACGTCGCAGTAATGGTGCTGTACGAACTGTGATCGGTAAACACATGGCAAGCGCTGTTCCTAGCTCGGTTGTCATTCCGGTAGCAACGAGGGTCGTCGCGGTATTTCTTGATGCGAATTCCAGTGACTATTACAGCGGAGTTATCGCCGAACCACCCAAGTCAACTAACAGATATAGGTGAGAAGATTATAATCATAGGGACCGCAATCACATGGCTGACTTTCAGATTCCTATTTTCTCGATAAAAATTATGCAGATCGAAATTCTATTAGGTTGGTAAGAAAGTATTGCGACAAAAACGACGCCTTTTCTAAATAAACATAACATTTTATTAAGATAAGATTGATTTATAATAGAGTCTCGCTCTTCATCTACAATTCGTATCCAGCGCTCTGGTAAACTGAATGCCAGCCGTCCACAAATCCTTAGGTCTTGAATTTATAAACTCTTCAAGGATGTTTTAAAGATTCGTTTGATCATCAAATTGTTTATCATGTATATAGTTTTTCAAAGCCCGAAATACATTATTATATCCCATTATAATTCTGAAATAGTTTTTTGTGTCATTTTAGCTACGTAGGGCCGAGCGTTGTCGCAAAGACAATTATGACGTTTTTGTTTAATAATTTCAGACGCCTTCTGTGCTTGTGTAGAGAAGATCTCGGCATTTATTAAGGTGTTAGGCGGAAAAATTTATTTATATAACAGGCCCTCGAAATCCCGCTAACAAAGTAAAAGTTTTCTCTGTTCACGGAATGATTTAGGAGTTGATTTTGATTTTTTCCCGTGCGGTAGCCACTGCAATATTTAACCGAGCACTTTAGTGTTGCAAGACTGTCTTACCAACCTTAGTTTTCTTTTTTAGGTGATAAGAATTCGGAATTGGGTTCCCGCACTACAATCGAATTGCTGGACCGATATTTTTCATGCATTCATTAATTTATCTTCAGATATCTCGTATTTTTCGATGATGGCTATGCACAGTACGTCCTTCACAAATTCATCTGCATAGTGTGCGAGAATTCGCCGCGTGTGTGGGAAGACATTCCTGCGGAATCCCGAGACTTCGTGAAAAAGTATCTCGAGACGTATCCGGAGAGGCCGATGGTGAAACTATTGCCTGGTCAAGTTGTGAAAACCGAGTGGAATGGTAAATGGTGGATCGCACGGGTGGTGCAGGTCGACGGTAGTCTTGTGCAGATGCATTTTGACGCAGACGATCGGACCGAATGGATTTATCGAGGATCAGCGAGACTTGGGCCACTCTATCTTGAACTGTTGAAAGCGAACGCGAGGCAACAGGGTCATCATGCCTCGGCCAATACACCCACTCGGCATCGCCTTCCCCTACCGACCAATGTCAGTATCGCAAAGTATTTACTAGCCATGTCCACGTCTCTGCAAGTCCATTGATCGAAGCTAATTATCGTTTACAGAAAAGCAACGCTCCATATGTAGAATATACGTCGTTCAATCCGGAACTCGACAGTGAACAGTCCATGGCTGAATCATCGAAATCCCAGATGTCCTCCGGCGGAAAATCGGTTGCTGCGACCGTTGCTACACTTGCGTCAAGCCCTACGACACCCGCGCCTCAGCAATCGCGAGCCGTTGCTAAAAAGAGGACAGCTACAAAACCGATTACGGTGGACACCGAAGCTCCCCCCGGAGGGGGAATATCAGCATCTGCCGCCGCCGAAAAACAGCCATCGCACAGTATTGTCGTGAGTTCCTAACGAACCTATACAGAAATCTTACTAGATATTTATCGAAATGCTATCAGTAAAACTCTTCGGGGCATTGCTTCGCCAATCTATGCCCAAATGCGCCAATCTAGCCTAACACCGGTCGTTGTAAATTTTACAGTATTATCAGACGCAGAACAAAATTCAGACCCGTAAATTCGTGGTGCACAAGTGCGGGCCGGATTGCGTAAAGGATATAACGTTTACACCTGACGATCTCAAAGGATATTCACCGCTCTCGATACCACTATTGTGTGGATGGAATAGGCAATTGTGTAAATTTCCAAAGGGCAAAAAAGTTACTCTATATCAGGCGCCGTGCGGCGTACGTCTTCGTAATATGGAGGAACTGCACAGATATCTTCGAATAACCGGAAGTCCCATGTCCGTCGATCTGTTCGATTTTGACTATTGGGTACATTGCCTCGCCGAATTCGTTCTCGACAAGTGTTTTGTGAACATCAAGGATTTGAGTTACGGAGTGGAGAATGTGCCTATACCGTGCGTGAACGAGATCGATCACGCTCTTCCCGATACCATTAGATACAGCACTCAACGGGAGCCAACGGAGGGCGTCGACATAAATTTGGATCCGGAATTTTTGTGTTGCTGCGATTGTACGGACGATTGTCAGGTATTAAACGCAAATAGCTTCATGATAAATTAGCAATATCTGATCCATTCGTAACAAGACTCGTAACACGAATTCAAGAATAGTAGTTTATAAATCTGTCGTTTCTGTCTGTTTGGAAGAATAATTATTTGTCCAGGATAAAACGAAATGTCAATGCTGGCAGTTGACGATACAGGGTGCGACCCTCGGTGGCCAAGTTCTGAACAACGAGGTTGGCTACGTCTACAAACGACTACCTGAACCCGTTACCACTGGAATTTACGAATGTAACTCGAGATGCAAATGTTCCGTAAAAACGTGTCTCAACAGAGTCGTTCAGCACTCGTTGACGCTGAAGCTACAAGTGTTCAAAACAGCACAGCGGGGGTGGGGAATCCGATGTCTAAATGACATCCCCTTGGGATCTTTCATTTGTATATACGCTGGAAGACTCCTCACCGAACAGGTCCCCAGTTTTCTTTCATGCGTTTCCCACTATTTCAAGAACGCAAGCTACATTTTTCTAGAATATTTCTTTGTCAGGGAGCGAACGAAGGGGGAAAAAACTACGGGGACGAGTATCTCGCTGAGCTCGATTACGTTGAAGTCGTGGAAGGTATAAAGGATGGTTACGAGAACGATGTATTGGATCCCGAGGGTCTGATGCAAGATGAATCGCCGAAAACAGGCAAGTTTACAACAGGTCAAAGCGACGACGAGTCGTCGGAAAGAAAACCTAGTGGTGAATCAGACGAGGATTTCAACATCAAACTTCACAAAAGATTCGCCGACTTGGAGTTGGATGTGGAACCATCCTCCATAAGGTAAGGTTCCTGCAAATAACGGTCTATCGCAACATGTTAATGATGACTAAAGATTACGTTTGGAAATAATAGTTTAACGATTATCATAATGTATGATACTCGTTGCATTATTTGTGTAATTATGTATATATGTAATTATGGGTATAAACCTCCTGTCGTTAATAGAAAGCGGCTGAGGAAACGCAAGAAGAGTGAGGAGAACAGTGGTCAGGATGGATCGGAAGATCGTAGCGAGGACGGTAGTGTGTCGAAGGGCTCGGAATCTTCTATAATTAGAGCAACCGGTCAAGACGCACAAGAGATATTGATAAGTGATGATGAGGACCCTAATAATACGATAGGGCGACGAGAACCGAGCAGATTCGAGCCTAATTTCGAGCCTACGGAAGTTGCGACGAGGCCAGCGTTGAAATCTGTTCGAAAGTTCTTCGGCAAACACGAAGCTCCTTATATAATGGATGCTAAAACAACGGGAAATATTGGGCGTTATCTGAATGTTGGTTCAACGAAAAAACTGCAATGTTATCGATTAAGCATCGTGTTATCGGTACTTATATTCCAATTTTTTTTTCAGCATTCTTGCGATCCAAACGTGTTCGTGCAAAATGTGTTCGTTGACACTCACGACGTCAGATTTCCCTGGGTCGCGTTCTTCGCGCTCAATTACATAAGAGCCGGCCAGGAATTAACATGGAACTACAGCTACGATGTCGGAAGTATACCGGGCAAAGTAATGTTATGCAAATGTGGTTCAGCAAATTGTCGTGGACGTTTGTTGTAACGTGTGAACGTTCCGATTATTTTGTCGAAAATATCCGGATGTCGCGGGAATGCGAACGCAGTTATATTAAGAAATTGTGATGAACATCAGAGATATAAATAATTGTTTTGACGCTGTACGGTTAGTTGAGGAGAAAATACTCATATTGGTTTTCTTTTATATGAAATTATACGAAGCGTATGATTTTTATTTCAATGTAAAGAGAGCGAATTCTTAATGAAAAAATAAAAATAAAACACGATACCGAGTACCATTGAAAATGGATGCTTTTTTATTACTCAAAATACAAGGTTAATTCATAAAGTTGTACAACAAGACGCGTCGCTTCCCTATTGTTCTTTTTTCATTATTTTTGTTTCCCTTTCTTCAGTTTTTTTTATGTTTGTACAAACTTTTCAACAGATTCTCGAGCTTCTGATCATGCCATTTGATTTATTCTATAAGCTGTTTTATTCTAATAAGCTATATTGTCAATTATTAAAAGAGAAAACAAAACTAGAACATACATTTGATTGTGACCTTCAAGCATTCGAACATTTGATGTCTTTACCTTTCCAGAAATGTATAAAAGTAAAGACGAACTTTCCGAGCCATCAAAAATGAAGCCTAAGCGAGTCATCAACCGTAGGGGTTCTGCAACAGTAGCAAATTCTTTCATGTGTATACACTTGGTCGGTGAAGTGTGCTGTGCAGGTGGCAACAAAAGAACAATATGTTTATAAATATATGTATATATATGTGAATACATATTCCTCTACTAGCTAACACGTACACCGAATGATATCCGTGCACAAATCAGAGAACGGTATACCTTGACTCATTCGAAAAAGTTGAGTTGTGCTAATTGTTTTGACCCTTTCAAGAATCATATAAATCGATAGGTGGCGATCTAATAGATCGTATACAGTAAATCCATATAACAGAACTATCTTTATGACAGTAACAAGAAAGTAATGACAGAGTAAAGGCAGGAAAGAAATTGCATAGCTTTGATAAATGATTTTGGTTTTGTGCTAGTGGTGCTGATGCAGCAAAACTTTAATCTCGTCTTTCTCGGCTGCGTCTATGTAACTTGTGCCATCCGGAGTTACACCCTCGCGATTAGCACCATGTTCGAGCAATAGCTTGACACAATTGGTATGTCCTTCCCATATGGCTGCTAGAATCGGTGTGATACTGTGTTTGTCCATTGCCTGCGCCATAAAGTATCAGACAGGGACATTTATGCTATCCAAAGATTAATTTTTCTACTAAGGATCTTACATTCGGTTGCGCTCCTTTTCCCAGCAGATATGCGACAACTTCATTCTGTCCATAGTCAGCAGCATAATGTAATGGCATTCTACCATCGATCATTTGATTGACATCTATATTCTGTAATTGACCATAACAATAAAAAACGAATTGTATTCATATTTAATCAACAAAATCGTTGATAGATATTGTGAGACACAGACACTTTACGGATATTTTCCTTTCAAGTAACAGACTTCAGGTACACTGACACTGCGCATATAGCAAAAAAATTTAAGTAAAAGCGATTGGCATTCGCAGCCTCATAAATAATACATTTACTGGAATTTATTTTGTTCTTTGCAAAAGATCTCGAAAGTGCCGCGGACTTATGCGATCGAATTGTAAAAATTTTATGAAGAATATCAGCTCTAGCGAGATGAAAGAAAAATCATTTTGTCACAAAAAGAACACAAGGTTGAAGCGCACACGACAAAAGAATGACGATTAGCGACGCAATATCGTTTTTACATATTTTGCATACCTTTTTTTCCACGATATCACGAACTTGATCGAGATCACCATTTTTTATGCCCCACACCAGTTCGCTCATTTTTAAATTCAATTATTGAACGACCTTTGTATTCTGCGAGTGAATAGTATTGCTTTAATCCAGCGTTGAAGGGAAATCGCAGAGTATAAATCAGAGATTAGTAGGGAGATGTACAACGCTCCCCTTTTCGGCGTGCCTCGCAAATGGCGCTAAATGGCGGCGGCGAGTTCGGGAATATGATTTTGACCTCGTCAAAGTTAGCCCCCCCACTTCGACCAATCGAACTTTTTTTTTTACGAATCGTTTGGTGGTCGTTTGGTAGCGTTTGGTAAACCATTGAAATCGTTTGGTAGTCTTCCGTTTTTCGAAAAATCGATAATCAAAAATTTCGCAGTAAGTTAGCCCCCCCACTTTGACTAACCGAATTTTTTTTTTACGAATCGTTTGGTGGTCGTTTGGTAGCGTTTGGTAAACCATTCAAATCGTTTGGCAGTTTCCCGTTCTTTCGGAAAATGAAAAAGAAAATTCCGATCCATGAGATAGGACGATGGGCAGCGGAAAAAGACTCAATAACCAACGCCAACTGTCGCAAAAACGTCGATATTATCACGACCAATCACAGCTCTCTATTCCTGATACGCACGTATTTTGTGTTATCGTATTTGAATGATCGACTACCAAACGTCCCGAATAGAATACCAAACGCTACCGTTTGATATTCTATTCGGAACGTTTTTCCATCGGTCGCGGCCCATTAGAACGTAATCGGACAAGAAATAACAAGTGAATCTACGCTAATATATAATTCTGTCAGCGCGGCTTATGGCGACCAATCCCAGAGCTCCATTTCCGATTCGCTGTATTTTGCGTTGGCGTTATTGATTGATCGGCTACCAAAGGACCCGAATGGAATACGAAACGCTATGATTTCTTTTTCTATCGAATAAATCTCATTACAATGAATTAGCCACAAAATAATGGGTGAATTTTTGTGAGAAATTCCTTTTTCCGCTGCGGCTTCTAACGACCAATAGCGGCTCACCATGATCAACTGAACGGTGAGCTGTGATTGGTCGCCTCAAGTCGCGGCGGACAAAGAAACTATGTACGCACGCACGACTACTAAACGAGTCGTGGATGAAAGCTTGATTAGTCAAAGTGAGGGGGGAGGGTGCTAAATTGTGGACCTATTTTTTAATCTAAAAAAATTACGGGTGAATTTGTGTTAATCAGCCGTTCTCGGACTACGGCTTTTAGCAACCAATCAGAACCGTCCACTGAAGATTCACTTGTATTTTGCGTTTTCATAATTTAGCGATCGACTACCAAACGTCCTGAATATAATATCAAACGCTATTAGATGTTTTTCTATCGATTAAGTCTTTCCACAATGAAATTAGCCACAAAATAATGGGTTAATTTTTGTTAGAAATTCCTTTTTCCGCTGCGGCTTCTGGCGACCAATCACAGCTAGCCGTTCACGATACGTATTTCTGGTTGGCGCAATCTCGTGATCGACTACCAATCGTTCCAAATTGAATACCAAACGCTTCCGGGAGTTTTTCTATAAATCAAGACTCATTGAAGGGAAATCCAGATAAGAGATAGCGAGTGCATCAGTGTTTTACAATTTTGCTCTGTGGTTGGACCTTCAGTGACCAATCGCAGTCCTCTAATCAAGACGCCGGACATCCGTTCTTGGTTCGGTTATGACTTTGGATCTCGATCTGTCATAGCCGAGGCGTAACATTTTTTTCATTCATGACCTCATTTGGAAATCATTATTTAATTGAAGTGTGCGCAAACTTATTACTAATAAAGAATCAAAACAAAGGAACTCCACAGGAAGTCACAGAAGAGAGATGACCCAACGATGGGCCGCCTGGATGGAAGAGCGCACAAGAGATGGAAGGCTTCGATAGCGTAATGGTCTCAGAGAGGTTCATCGATGCAAAAGCCTTGACAATCTTTGGGTTTGGTTGTGAGTTTTTTCAAGCTAGATTCGAGTTCAGTGCTTTGAATGCGTTTCCTCTTTGCAGGCTTTGGACCGAACCGTCTGTGTCAAAACTGCATGGATAACGGGATGTCCCAAGCGAAACTGAACGAATATTGCGGCGCAGATAGGGTAGAAAAAAGGACCGAACACTTTCGTTGCTTAGATTGGAATTTTTTATTCAGATTTTTTTATGACGCGTTTTAAGCAGAATTAAACACGTAATATGTACGATGCTCGTCATATAGCCAATACCGATAATTCTAGGGAGTGAAAATAATATACCAATTAAAGCTGCTCGAGTATGTGTGTTTTTTTATTTTTTTTCTTCTCTGTACACAGGCAATCCGATACTTAGTTCAGATATGGGACTTAAGGATGTATGGCAACTAAGTTATTTACTACTGTTCGAATTGAAACTCACTGATATTGTAAAGGAAAATATCGAGAACTTTTTGAGATTAAAAAAACAAAATTTGCCCACGTGAATGCTGAGATAAACGAATTCAAAGTTGGGTCATTTAACACGGGGAACATAGGACTGTACGTCCAAAATTCCCTTTACATTGGCAAAAAAGGTATTTCCGGAGTACTCTTTTGTAAAAAAAAACTTTTGTGCGGGATCGCTGTAATATGCATGATACGTTAAAAAAAAATCGACATGTGCCCATATATTTTGCGAGATATTGCGAGTTAAATGGGACCGTTTTCGTATTTCTTTAGCTCGTATGTCGTAACCACGACGTCAGGGAAAACGTACATCAAATCAGCAACTAAATTTTCAGTTAAAAATTGAAAATTCTTCTTTCTGTACCGCATGTTTTACTTTGAGCTGTGGTAAATCTCCTTTTTAGCTTCAATGAATACTACAATTATTTTATTTAGTCTTTAAATGCGATTTTTGCAAATTGCATAATCAGTTCTGTAACGACTCTGCAGTAGCTGCCATACATCGTTAACACGCGTTGCCATGTATGTTAGCGTTCTCACTACCTCCCCGTTAGATTCACGCAAGATCTGAGCGTAGGTCACTTCTATGATACAGCTGTACTGACGTAATCTTAAAATAGTTCATCTTAAAACTTAATATTGAAACTTAAACTTAAAACCGTTAATCTTGAAACATTACGAAGCTATGGAACAAAGAAAACGAAAAACAAAAAATGATCAACGTGTGGCTCGGTTATTCGCGTTTGCTCGTCAACGATTTGGTCACACTTTGCTTTTGCGATATCTTCTAGAGGCTTCTTTTTCGTTTGTTGGGTGTTGTTTTTTCTCAACCATAATTACTGAGTAGATTGGGTGTGTTGTAATTGAGTGGTCGTCCCGGTCGTTATCGCGTTGGACGAGAGAAACGTCTTGTTGCCTGCAAGAAAAAGCGACAATGAAAGTGAGGTGATAACGCGAGTTATGTCAGCAGTGCCGGATTAGCCGAACAGCAAGAGTTACAAGGGTAACAAATGCCCCTCGAGGGACAATTTGTATCAAAGGCTGAAATACGTAATTTATAGCCAATAGGATGAGTAGAAACTTCAATGGGTTTGACTTAAAAAAAGAACCCAACTCCCAACGAGCATTGCACTCCCAATTTTAGCCCCGTGAGGGTTGATTTTCCGGAAACACTGAAATACGTCATTCTTCATTTATCAACCGAAAGTCTAAATACGAATTGCCATGGATATCACTTGAAAATTGCTGAATTGTCATAAAAACCTACATCTATTGTACCCCCTTAAATGAATTTAGATAATCCCTTTTTAAATGGTGTCTACATAATGAAATCAACATGACTTCCAAATTTCACGTTTCTACCATTAGTGGTTTAGGAAAGTTCACGAGAGTAATGGTTTGTGTTTTCCGTTATCTCTGAATTCATTTGAAATCGAAAAAAGTTTGCAGAAATCGTGTTTTATATCCTGAATCGAAGGGTCTCGTGATAGGATTTGCTATTGGCTGACTCACAAGGAGACGGCACGACCGTGGGGTCGGGAATTTGGCCGAATTTTTTTGTGGTGAAAGTGGACCCCTAGCACCTCACGTGGTTAAAATAGTAGGACGCACTACTCGGAAAATTCCGAGAAAAATCGATTCAAACTTTCTTAGGCGCCTTATAAGTTTAAAATGTCAGGCACTTGTCGAGCCGCCGTGTAGTCTAGACGGTCAGGGCTCGGTCTTTTGCGTCGGAGGTCTCGCGTTCGCTTCCTCCTTCGGATCTTATTTTTTTTTGTTATTCCAACAATTATTGAAAACGTTTCTCATCCTTACATTATGTTTAAAAATTTATATACATTATTTTTTTTTAAATTATTTTCTTTTTTTCTAATAAAACAATTCATAACGGTGGGTTTTTTATTTTTCATTGTAAAGTATATGAGAAGGAACATTGGGTTTTTAATGAGAGTAACGAAGTCGATTAGGAAAAATTCAATTTTTATTCATATAATAATTATATACAAAAACCGCAGTGGTAATTGTCGTAGAAAAAAACAAAGCAATAATTTGTGCGACATCTTGCGCAACATATAAAAGCGATTTTTTTACAATCGCAAGGAGTTTGCAATACATCCGTACAAAAACATGTCCCATTAACATTCATGAAAATGTTTCTTTCTTTCTTTCCGAGTAGTGCGTCCTACTTCTTTAACCATGTGAGGTGCTATGGGTCCTCTTTCACCACAAAGAAATTCGGCCAAATCCCCGACCCCACGGTCGTGCCGTCTCCTTGTCAATCCGTCACTGCCCGTGAGTGGCGAATCTGAATTACCCGGTCCACAAGGCGTCCGTCGATGGTTTCAGCAAGCTCGTTGGGAATTAGATTCTTCTTGGCCACTGGTGGACTGTTGCTACTGTGGAATAAGCCTTTGCTGCTTTATGAAACGTCTAGACCTCCCAGAGCCTTGTTTGTACTGACAGGCGCTGTACTAGTTGCTGGCTTTGCACTGAACAGACCACCTGTTCTCGTATCGAGCTGGAAAAATGTAAATGATAAAAATGGTTAGAATGGGAAACGTAAAAATGGTTACAAATGCTAATATAAAAATGGTGAGAATTGCAATTGTAAAAACGGTAAAAATATAAAGAACGACAATTCAGTCCAGCGTTTAAAAAATTCTCTAAGGTAAGCTTACGAGGAGACGTCAGCGGTACACCGAAACTGAAGACTCCTGTAGCAGGAGTGCCCGTCGTTACCTCGAATTGCTACTGTAAGTGGGCGGCGTCTTGGAAGTGGTGTGTGCGACAGACGACGCTGCCGGAGTTTCAAAGCAGGAGAACATAGCGGCCGCTGGAACAATATCCGTGCTCGCTTTGCAGGTTTCAATCGAGGTTTTTGAATTATGCCTGTCCTCCCAATGACCGAAATCACTGTACCAACGATTCTAAAAAAATAAATTCCATTATACCACTCACCATCGAACAACCATCAAACGATAAAGAAAGATCATTAAATAGTTGATGTTTGCCGGCTTATGAATTATATAAGTATAATATTACGGCCAATGTAATATTATGGTCTTGGTACTCGGCGCGCAATTGGCGGCAAGCGATGGATGTTATCCAATATATCAAATGTTATCCAATATTATTAAACAATAGTATAAGAATAAGGAAGCACATATGCACCGTGTGATGTTAAATAGGCATAGATTCCATGCAGACATTTAGAAAGAGCATGTATCAAAGTTATATTAAGGTAGTCCTATCGCCAGTCTTCAATCCATAGGATTTTCATAATTTTTTTTATCTCCACATTTTTTTGAGCTTTATAATTGTCTTTGTAAAATTTCAGGGTCGTTTATCGACCAAATTACAGAGAAAAGAAATATAAAAAATGCGTATTTTTGTGAAGGAATTCCGAGACGACATGCAAAAACCCAAGTTCTGGTCGCGACAAAAGTGTATATTGTTAATTTTATCTATTTTATAGGTTCTTTCACAGCAGTCTTTTCTTTTTCTCTTTTTTTTTCTACGTTGCAGGAGAGGAGGTCTCGGGTCTGGTACACAGTAAGTGCGAGATAAGTATTTGGTTTATTGCTTAGAGGGAGGCACAAAAAAGGTATTCTAATTAAAAATAATAATTAAAAATAATGAAAAAAGGTATTCTAATCTAATTGCTCCTAAAAAAAGGTATTCTAATTAAACACTGTACAAAATTAAACAGGAAAGCGCACACATATAAAAGTTAACTAAAAGCAAATACATGCTTGACAGCAATTGACAAACGGCCATAAGGGCAAATCGACGCACGCGCGCTCCAAAATTATCCATGCCCATGCATAACACGTTTCGCGATTGTCTTTCTTCCTCACACGGCACTTTTGGCTCCCCCTTAATTAAACGTCAATGTCTCACGCCGGCGATCACGGTCGCCCGGTTGATTCTCACTCGCGACACACTTTTGCGACGATTCTCCTACTCACCCCGGAGCACGTGCATGTACTCGGTAACGGCGGCAATTTTACTTGCGTCTTGCTCACGGGATCTCCTCGCTGTCACGCTCGGTGTCCGCCTGACGTACTGGCCTCATATCCGACCCGGCCACGGTCCGGTGCGTCACCTCATTGGTGCTACTGCAGCTCCTTCATCCGCGTGCGATTTCGAAATCCGAAGATGGCTCGATGTCTTTAACAATATAATAGTGGGAAACCGTCAGATTCTTAAAAATAATCAGATTTGCATACTTAACACTCCCAGTAATCCAGTCTATCAGAAGAAAATTGTGCTTATTGATCTAATTTTTATGTAATATCAAGTTTAATTTGAACTTTCGGTATTGGATTTATCACCACTTGCTATGATAAAGAGACGTGGCAGTAAGGCAACAGCTGATTGTAGTCCTAACCTCATCTCACTCATCCGAATTTCCACACATATTTCATTTTTCACCAACATATTTCGCCGGTACAAATTTTCCACGCTTTTTACCAGTCGTGACCCGAATACAATGCTTTATATTTCCCGCAATTGACATTGTTTTGACAGATCGACGGTAAAAAGCATGGAGGTTAAACTCGCCTGGTTGTGTAAAAAGAGACGGAGATAGAACCAATATTGCCAAATATCAAACCTAGAAATACTGCGCGAACCGTTTGAAAAACTATTTTGTCATTTTTCTAACTAAATGTGAACATTAATTAAACAATTTACACACGTCAATTAAATAATGATTTTCAAATGAGGTCACGAATGAAAAAAATGTTACGCCTCGGCTATGACAGATCGAGATCCAAAGTCATAACCGAACCAAGAACGGATGTCCGGCGTCTTGATTAGAGGACTGCGATTGGTCACTGAAGGTCCAACCACAGAGCAAAGTTGTAAAACACTGATGCACTCGCTATCTCTTGTCTGGATTTCCCTTCAATGAGTCTTGATTTATAGAAAAACTCCCGGAAGCGTTTGGTATTCAATTTGGAACGATTGGTAGTCGATCACGAGATTGAGCCAACCAGAAATACGTGTGTATCGTGAACGGCTAGCTGTGATTGGTCGCCAGAAGCCGCAGCAGAAAAAGGAATTTCTAACAAAAATTAACCCATTATTTTGTGGCTAATTTCATTGTGGAAAGACTTAATCGATAGAAAAACATCTAATAGCGTTTGATATTATATTCAGGACGTTTGGTAGTCGATCGCTAAATTATGAAAACGCAAAATACATGTGAATCCTCAGTGGACGGTTCTGATTGGTTACTAAAAGCCGTAGTCCGAGAACGGCTGATTAACACAAATTCACCCGTAATTTTTTTAGATTAAAAAATAGGTCCACAATTTAGCACCCTCCCCCCTCACTTTGACTAATCAAGCTTTCATCCACGAATCGTTTAGTAGTCGTGCGTGCGTACATAGTTTCTTTGTCCGCCGCGACTTGCGGCGACCAATCACAGCTCACCGTTCAGTTGATCATGGCGAGCCGCTATTGGTCGTTAGAAGCCGCAGCGGAAAAAGGAATTTCTCACAAAAATTCACCCATTATTTTGTGGCTAATTCATTGTAATGAGATTTATTCGAAAGAAAAAGATATCATAGCGTTTCGTATTCCATTCAGGTCCTTTGCTAGCCGATCAATCAATAACGCCAACGCAAAATACAGCGAATCGGAAATGGAGCGCTGGGATTGGTCGCCATAAGCCGCGCTGACAGAATTATATATTAGCGTAGATTCACTTGTTATTTCTTGTCCGATTACGTTCTAATGGGCCGCGACCGATGGAAAAACATCCAGTAGCGTTTGGTATTCTATTCGGGACGTTTGGTAGTGATCATTCAAATACGATAACGCAAAATACGTGCGTATCAGGAATAGAGAGCTGTGATTGGTCGTGATAATATACGACGTTTTTGCGACAGATGGCGTTGGTTATCGAGTCTTTTTCCGCTGCCCATCGTCCTATCTCATGGATCGGAATTTTCTTTTTGATTTTCCAAAAGAACGGGAAACTACCAAACGATTTGAATGGTTTACCAAACGCTACCAAACGACCACCAAACGATTGGTAAAAAAAAAGTTCGATTAGTCAAAGTGGGGGGGCTAACTTACTGCCCAATTTTTGATTATCGATTTTTCGAAAAACGGAGGACTACCAAAGGATTTCAATGGTTTACCAAACGCTACCAAACGACCACCAAACGATTCGTAAAAAAAAAGTTCGATTAGTCAAAGTGGGTGGGCTAACTTACTGCCCAGTTTTTGATTATCGATTTTTCGAAAAACGGAAGACTACCAAACGATTTCAATGGTTTACCAAACGCTACCAAACAACCAACAAACGATACGTAAAAAAAAAAAGTTCGATTAGTCGAAGTGGGGGGGCTAACTTCGACGAGGTGCCCTTTTCGGCGTGCCTCATAAATGGCGCTAAATCGCGGCGGCGAGTTCAGGAGTATGATTTCGTGATCATCGCCTCTGTCGAGGTTGCAGATTCCCTTGTAGCCGCGCGAGTCCGTGATCACCGCTCAAGTCGGTATCGCAGCAGCGTGAACACGAATGGGTAACTCGGTGGGGGAAACGTCTCTGCCCCTCGCTCGCTCGACAAGCGAACGGAGCGAGGTTTTCCGTCCGAGCGAGCTCGATATATATGTGTGGCCGTACTGCGGATTGGAATATGCATTAAATGAATTTCAAAGTGAAAAACATGTATCGAGATCATTGTTTTCTCTCGGTTGCCCGTTTATGCCGAAAATGCGGGTTAAAAAAATTAACGACGAACTACGTTGAAAAATAAAACGCCGAAACGACCGTGAAAGGTTCAAAAAGAAATCTTGAGCCTTTGCCGCGATCGTTTCGGCATTTTTTTTCAACAGTAAACATTACGGAAAAGGGTGTATCATAAATGTTTTTTTATCTGCAATGAGCGTCGTGGCTGAGTTGGTAACGTGACGGATTACGATGCTAAAGGTCCGGGTTCAATCCTCGGTGACTCAACTTTTTTTTTCTTCATTTTAAATTCAGAAAATTTCGAACTTACTCTCGCTTTTGCTATTCTCGCCTGTTCAGGCATTATTTATGATATTTAATTCGTATATGCTTAATAAAAAAAACAAGACATTGCTACCGGGGATCGAACCCGCGTCGTCTACACTCAGAGCCCGCACGCTCATATCTCAACCGCGAGGCTCTTGTGACTGCAAACCTGCCTTACGTATACAGTAGAATCTCGATTATCCGAACCAAATGGGACCGAGACTAGTTCGGACAATCAAAAGTTCGGATAATCGAAACGTGGGTTTTTTGGGACGAGATCATCAACAACACCTTTTTACATTAAAAAAAAAAACAAATATATATTAAAATTTGACATACATATTAACGTTGAAATATATATATATATACATACATATATATATAATAACCCCCATGTATGTCGCGCGACTTTTCATAGTTTTCGAGTTACGAATTTTTTTACTGTATTTTTGAGAATTTTCGACCTGACCAATTGAAAAAAAATCTTTAAAAAAAGTAGAAGACTATCGAGATTTTTTTTGCAACTGAATCTTTATGAGTAGTACTTTTATGCATAAAATAATCAGCTTCGTAACTGTGATGAAAGTTATGAAAATGTTGGTCTAAAGTGAAAAATTTACGTTCGGTAAATTATAACTTAAATTTTCAACTTTAAATTAAAAATTTAAACAGATGACTTCATGGTTCCTAATTAGGCCCTAAGAATGCGCCAGACTGTCAGCTTTCATAATCATTAAAAAGAGTAGTACTTGATAGGGCTACTTTGGCTACAATTGACCTTCAATGACAGCGAGGTGGAAAATTCTTATAATTAGCCATCTGATTAAAAAAAAAAATTTGCCCATTTTATCATTCCTAAGGCTATTTAGTTTGTTAACTAACCAAAAATGACTGCAGGGAAAGCTAAGATTGAAACATTTGGAGGTTTATTTTTTTTAGTTTAATTTAAGTTTAATGAATTTTGCCCGATCCGTTCTCATGGATCAGGTAAAAGCTCGTTTACGCGATCCGTTCTCGTTACAAGAACGGATGGCGCAAAATTCATTAAACTTGAATTGAACTAAAAAAAAATAAACCTCTAAATGTTTAAATCTTAGCTTTTCTGCAGTCATTTTTGGTTAGGTAACAAACTAAATAACCTTAGGAATGATAAAATGGGCAATTTTTTTTTAATCAGATGGCTAATTTTAAGAATTTTCCACCTCGCTGTCTTTGAAGGTCAATTGTAGCCAAAGTACCCCTATTAAGTACTGCTTTTTTTTAATGATTATGAAAGCTGAGAGTCTGGCGCATTCTTGAGGCCTAATTAGGAACCATGAAGTCACCTGTTTAGATGTTTGATTTAAAGTTGAAAATTTAAGTCATAATTTACCGAACATAAATTTTTCACTTTAGACCAACATTTTAATAACTTTTATCACAGTTACGAAGCTGATTATTTTATGCATAAAAGTACTACCCATGAAGATTCCGTTGCAAAAACATCTCGACAGTCTTCTACTTTTTTTTAGATTTTTTTTTAATTGGTCAGGTCGAAAATTCATAACTCGAAAACTATGAAAAGTCGCGGGACATACATGGGGGTTATTCGGATACCCCAGGATAAAAGGGACCTAAATTTTATTTTTGGACGTCAATGTTCCGCCCACCCTGTATATTTATATATGTGTGCGCGCGCGCGCGCGCGCGCGTGTGTGTGTGTGTGCGTGTGTGTGTGTGTGTGTGTTTTAAACACCTAAAAAAAGTCGATTGCCTTTTAAAATATTTTTTTTAAATAAAATCGTCCATTTTTAATTGACGAACGGCTGCAACGCGTTTTTGAGCGTCTAAGTCTCGCAGCTGTTTGAGAAGGAGAAGTTGCGTTGGGTTGCTTATTGTTGCTCACGGCGGTGGCAGCGAGCAACCATGTATCTTTCGCGCCAACGTTCGGATAATTGAGCTTCCAGATAAACTAAGTCATCGTTCGGATAATGAGGGTTCGGATGATCGAGGTTCGGATAATCGAGGTTCTACTGTACACACTTATCCAACCTTAAAAAAAATCGCTGCAGGACCAACTGCATATTATTTTTATGACCCCAAAGTATGTTTGAAGCCAAAAGAAAACGATTTTTCCAAATTCCTAGAATGGTGTTATCCCTTAAAGAAAAGAAATTGATTTTTTTATCATTGTAAATGTATATCCCCTCTTAAAGACTTTAAAAGAATCTCGTACGTGTTAGCGAAAATCGGCAGAAAATTATGAACCAACTCGTCCACTTCTTTGATGTTCGCTATTTCGTTGTTCGCTATTATGGACCATCGCTCGTTTGCCTATCTGAGATCAAAACTTTCGAAGTTTGTATCCTCGATATCTAGCTTTTCGCTATAGATGGTATTACCAATATTAGATACTCACGTCTGTCTATTTCGGAGATGTGAATGTTCTAGATTGTTTAAATCTGTGTTTGTATGACTCAAACTCTAAACAAACCCACACAAACTCAATAGGAAAAAGAAAAAGTTCCGGAAAAAAAATAAAATCAAGTTTTTTTTTACGAAAATCTCATTTTTTTCATCTTTAAATTTTCTCCGAATATCTCCGCAGCCGTTCACTCAGGTAATAGGAAAAAAAGAAATTTCCGAAAAAAATAATGATAATAAAAAGTTTTTTAACGAAAATCTCATTTCTTTTCATCTTTAACTTTTCTCCGAATATCTCCGCAGCCGTTCACTCAGGGCATAGGAAAAGGAGAAATTTCCAGGAAAAAAATAAGAAATCAGAAAGCCAGGAACGCTACCAACGGGACCATCTCATCGCTTGTAGAATATGTGCACTTTCTGGTACTTACAATACGCGGCCGGATGGATGATTGGCTTGTTTTTGGGGATAATGCTTTATCGCTTGATGAAAGTATGAGAATTAATATAATAATACGAATATAAATATATTTCCGCTTACTTTTATGAATTATAATTTATTTGGCATAAGGACGGGTGTGAGTAAAGCGTAAACAATTTTATATGAGATAAATAAGTTGTAATTTAGATATATTATTATGTTTAAATTAACGTATAAACTAAAAAAATAAGCGACCAGAGTGCGCAATACATTTTTTGTATACTTTAATAACGCAGAGAATCAAGAACTAAGTTAGCATTGAAATCATCTAAAAGCCTCGCGCGTGCCGTCGGGTGACGTCACGCGCGAGTCGTGCTCAGACTGTTTTTTCCCTCGAAGTCTTCGTTTCGGCTTGGCCGCACATGAACGTGCTCAGCGTCCATGCATTGGTGTAGCAGCCGAAGGCGCCGTCGGGACGCTTCGCCTTGCTCGGCTCTTTCCGAAAATGTCCGAGCATCGCTCGCTCGCGGACACACGCTACTACGATGGTGTGATGGGCGCGTAAGAAACTAGAGAGGGGGTAACTTTTACGCGCGATCTGGCTGCACTGCGTCCGAGCTCTGAGTACGGACGGCGCGGCTTCGATGCCCGTAGCAACATTTTTTTTTGTTAAACATATATGAATTAAATATAAAAAATAATGCCTGGACAGACGAGAATAGATAGAGCGAGAGTAAGTTAGAAATTTTCTGAATATAAAATGAAGAGAAAAAAAGTTGATTCACCGGAGATTGAACCCGGACCTTCAGCATCGTAATCCGTCAGGCTACCAACTCAGCCACGACGCTCATTGCAGATAACGAAACATTTATGATACACCCTTTTCCATAATGTTTACTGTTGAAAAAAATGCCGAAACGATCGCGGCAAAGGCTCAAGATTTCTTTTTGAACCTTTCACGGTCGTTTCGGCGTTTTATTTTTCAACACGGTTCGTCGTTAATTTTTTTAACCCGCATTTTCGGCATAAACGGGCAACCGAGAGAAAACAATGATCTCGATACATGTTTTTCACTTTGAAATTCATTCAATGCATATTCCAATCCGCAGTACGGCCACACATATATGTCGAGCTCGATCGGACGGAAAACCTCGCTCCGTTCGCCTGTCGAGCGAACGAGGGGCAGAGGCTTTTCCCCCACCGAGCTACCCATTCGTGTTCACGCTGCTGCGATACCAACTTGAGCGGTGATCACGGACTCGCGCGGCTACAAGGGAATCTGCAACCTCGACAGAGGCGATGATCACGAAATCATACTCCCGAACTCGCCGCCGCGATTTAGCGCCATTTACGAGGCACGCCGAAAAGGGCCGCGTTGTGCATCTCAGAGATTAGTGGGGAGATGCACAACGCGGCCCTTTTCGGCGTGCCTCGTAAATGGCGCTAAATCGCGGCGGCGAGTTCGGGAGTATGATTTCGTGATCATCGCCTCTGTCGAGGTTGCAGATTCCCGAGTCGAAAAATACAAGTCTTATTTTCCGGCGTGTTTTCGGTCTAGACCGAATTCACGTCGAAAAGCGGCCGGAATAGCGAACCATTCCGGCCAGGCTTTGCAGGCCGAAAACACGCCTGAACTCTGGATTTCGGTTTTTCCGTCAGCCTGCTTGCTCGGGCCGAAAACACGCTGAAACTTACGATTTCGGCCTCTTCATCAGCCCGCTTGCTTGGGCCGACAACACGCAGAAATCTGGGATTTCGGTCTCCCTATCGAGTGTCAATGTTTGGTAATATGAGTGATAATTAATGCAATTCGATCTTGCTTCCTCTTAAATCTGTAGGATAATAAAGAAGATCGTTTTCACCGTGTTTTTTTATTCAAAATAATGCATTTATACAGAGTCTTTAGTAAATTAGTTAGGAGTTAAAGTGATGTAAAATTTGAGCTTTGATTAGTTGAATTCTGCCAATTGTTGAACTGTTCTTGCGAGTTCGATTGATAATGAGGAGGATTTAAGGTAGGCAAATATTGATTGCGTGGCGGGTGTACATCTGGGAAATTAGTTCGATATGTATACATCGACCGCATGCGTTCAGTACTTGCATCCTCTGAGTTTTGCGGGAAGTAAGCGTTTCCTGGTGGACATGGAGGAACATTCAGCTGATTGTAGTCACACCGAGGTTGGCCATAGAAATAATTTTGATTTCCGTTTTGCTGAGGCCCCTGAACAGTCAGTAAACCAGAAGGACCAGATAAGGCATTCGTTTTCGCCATATAATCCATATATCCTTGTACCTGTGATTGAGGTACTTGTTGGGGATGATAGTAGGATGTCGGTGGTAGGGGTCGATAAGGTAGCGGTGCTTCATTTTCAATACTAACTCTGGGCAGGGCTGGAGGCGATGTATCTGTTATTATATCGTTTTATTAACTTACTAATAGCATACTCTATAGAATACATAAAAATACATTCTAGGAACATATATTCCGTGGAAATTTCATAGTTAGGAGAGACCGGAGCATGACGGCCCACAGCCATTTTTTTGTAATTTTTTAGCACCTGGTACAAGTACTGTTGTTCTATCCTGAACACATTTATCGTCACTTTACCATGTTTAAAAAAAAAGAGAAAAATACCTCTAAAAAATGGTTAAAAAATCTCGAAAATTTTTCTTTTTATGACCTTGGATAAGAAAATTTTACTCGTATTGAATGAATCATTGATAGAATATTTTATCAAAATTTTAAAGCGGCCCGTCGTACTCTGGTTGGGCAAAATGCATCAACAATGAGGGTAACATACTTCCTTGTTCAACCTCACGGCCGAGAGTAGCACAAGTTTCTTTCACGCTATCATTTCCCTCTATATTAGCGGATGCACCAGTGGCTACAGCTGTAGCAACAGTTTGAGTCAATTCCTTTAGTTTTTTTCCTGGAGGCTCATCAGAATTTTCTGTTCGCTGTTTCCTTTTTAAGGCTTCTGTAATGATCGAAAAAAGTCGTACTGTGAACACGGTAATAATAATAATAATGATGGGTAAAATTGTCATGTTTTCATCTTACCAGCACCTTTTGATGGTTGTTCTGAATAATCTCCATTTTCAGGATCATCCCCGTTGCTATCCATCATTGTCTTATCAATTTTTTTATGGCCCTTTCATTCGCAATTGTGTTATCACCTGTGTGGAAAATATTAATTCCATTCGAAAGAAAGATAAGAATAGAATTGTTTTTGAGGAGAAAACATAATAAAATACGAATGTCCCGATGCTAATAATTAATAAGATTAACGTCAGTTTATACCTTTGGACCTCAGATTATTTTCGAGGTGATTAGACGTAGTTACTGTTGAAGTAACTCGTGATTTTTGTGCTATCGTCGATTGATTCACTTTGTGCTCCCTTTTTCTGACGCTCTGCATATATTTATTGATCACATCGTTGAATTCAGCAATGTCGATGTTAACATCGTATGTGTTTTTTATAAATCCTGCAATAAAAAATACGCTAATGAGTTGTCACCAATGTTGATATCTAATACGTATATATAATTTATACCAATTATGGCCTTTCGAATTATTGGATCCATTTTTCCTGCTGACGATATTTTCATTAATTCTTCCTCAGACATTACTTGCAAGACCAGTTCTTTCACGAATGAGCGTTTTTTTAGTTTTGATTGGAGCACTGCGAAATCCAAACTGCTTTTTGAGATTTTAACGTTGGTGTTTGGCAACAATTCAATCTGAAATATGGATAAAAAATCGCCTGTTAAATTTTTCTTAATGATTAAAAAATGATTAAGTTTTGATGACCCAAGAGAATACCAAAGTATCCTGCATTTTTAGCACGCCTTTTTTTCTCTGATCCACACGCTTCTTTAGTGTTAAAAGTAACATCTCAAGAAATGCGACGTTTTCTGGTATAGCTGAAAAAGATATAAGGGAAAAAAATAATTGAAGTATACTAACATTTAATTAAGTTCTATTTCATCATTGAAGACGAAAGAAAAGGTAAACGTACCGAATTGTAATATTTGCTTACAAAAGCATTCGGATTCTTTTGTATCCCGGTCATTTGTTTTTTCCTTGGGAGATAATATATCATCCCTTTCTTTCTGCGAGTCTGGATCTACAGGGTTTTTTTCAGAAACATTATCTGGAGGATTTTCTTCACTTTCACCATTATTAGCCATAGCTTGTGTAGATGACAAAGTTTGAAAAACATCCGGAAATCGTAAAATGCTGTCATTCGTTTTTTTCTTCGATTTTAATTGTTCCTTGTTTATTTTATTTTTCTGTTTTTTATTGCCTGCCATTTCTTTCACAATGACTGCAGACATATAATAATATTTACTCCGAATTTGCCCATTCGAGTCAACTATCACCGAGTCTAAATACTTCCGATTATCTACAAAAGAAATTATTTTTTGTTGTTTAAATTTTTTTCTTAAGAATATTAATATTAAATAAGCAGATGTAGTGAGAGCAAAATTTAATTTTCGACAATATGAAAATTTGCCTTTAAAAATTGTACAAAAACAAATGTTGGAAAATTAAACTTTATCAATTAAATCTTACCTTAACAAAGCGTTTTCAACCAAAAAAATATTTTGAATTTCCTTTATCGTGATTATTCAATATGGGGGCATTTGCGACAGGAAAGCGCTTAGCAACGCTGATCAGCGCGACTCGGCGATTTTTCACTTGACAAACAGACCGCGCTTTACTGTCGTAAACGCGCACATACACGTTTTATTTACAGCGTAGACTATTAATTTATTTAGTTAATAATACTTAGAACAAATGAGTATGTCTCGCGAGTTGAAAATTTTATAATTACGACGCTTACGTTAGACATTGTCAAACAATTTAACTTACACGACGTTTTGAGAATTTTGGCCTCGTATAATATGGTTTCGTTGTTGTCAACCCACGGCAAATCGCCAGTCCAACCTTTTTGTATCGTTTCCGATTTAATAACCTCGCCAACGTCCGCTGCACTGATTGTAGAAATCTCTTCGGTTTCGAGCCAAAAGATTAAAACCCACTTCACTTTTTTTAACTCGATTTTTTTTTTTCATACCCAATTACTTGGGATTGTTTAGCCAACCGAACCTATTAGCCAGCGCAGTGAACATGCGATCATATCAGCGAGCGAAAAAAACAAGAGAGAAAACGATAAGCACTTGTTTTTCGCATCAGCCGTTTTCTTTCCTGTGGAACTAGGCATTTGCGATGATAAAAAAGAAAATAATAAAATAAAAATGAATGATAAAATTACATAAATAAAGTGCGTATATCACCGTCTATGGTATTCCTCAAACGTATTATCCAGCGAGTCAACGATCAGTCGAAAGTTAGTGTGTAAAAACACGCGTGATCGTTTTGTTTCTTCTATTTTTACTGTCAATGTATTGACAATACATATTGACAATACATACTCGACTAAAATTAATACAAACAAGGTTTTGACAAAAATTCCGAAGCGTAAACGTGGAATAGATTTGAACCAATATAGCAAAACCAGACGATGGGAATTGGAGAAAGGGCTGAGAAATCTCCAGGGCTTTCATGACAGGTAACTAATAAATTGCTGTCTTTTATACACGTATGTAATGAAAAAATATACATATTCAACGACCTTAGGTAAATCTTACCGTAGAAGATTACTAACATGACCGCTGTGGCCGGTGCTTACAAGAAAAATCATCTTTTTTACATATATCTCAAATGTCCACTTATTTTTTTTTTTGTATTGCGTTTATTCTCGATAGTAACCTACGAATACGATCTGGTGAAACTGATGCTGAAAATGATTCAAGTTCTGCCTCCTCGGGTTAGTAATTATAGTAAATATGGTACAAAGATATCAACAATGATCAACAATGACGATTTTTTCTTTATTTTTAGATGACGTGGAATTAGGGGAAACTCAAGAAAATTATGCTGCTCCAAACGAGAACGCTGCATGCAGTGAAGAGCACTTGAGTGATATAGAGGCAAACAGAACCTCACCTCCGAATATTTGCGTAAAAGAACATGATCTCATCAACCTTTTTTCATACAAGAAAGCAATAAATTTAAGGTGATTTTTATTCTCTACAGAAGGAACATATTGGAGCAGATAGAGATGAATCTAGTACCGATGATGAATCTAATGAAGCAGAGTCTACCAACAATTCTGAAGAAGGTAGAAATGAAGGTAAAAATCATTGATCATATTTAATATCAACGTTATTGTTAAATTTAATTGAAAAAAATGCGTAGAGTTCTTCGATGCACGTGATGATGATGATAATGGAGATTTTGGAGCGAACAATCGCAACGAAAATGGCAGTGACAATGAAATCGAATCTGACATTGAACCCGACATTGAAGATGATCACGGAGATCTTCCAAGAGGCAGAGATGAACGTGATCGTATCATCGAGGATATAGATCTGCCTCTTTATGATGGTTCTCCAATAACAGTTGCAGAAAGTTTACTCAGTATTCTTACATTTATGTTGACATACTCATTAAGCGGAAAATGCATTGGTGATCTATTGCAGTTAATATCACTCCATTTCATTCCAACAAGACGGTTTAGGAATACCCTATATAAATTTTTGCAATATTTTCGTGACATCAAATCCCCATTGATCAGGCACTATTATTGTTCACTATGCTTGGCCACTTTAGAAAATAATGATGTAAAATGTGATTGCGGTACCAGTGCTCCTAATTCGTATTTTATCGAAATTCCAATCGCAGATCAGTTGCAAAATCTTTTTTTGAAACCGGGATTTATTGATCATCTTAATCATCGGTTTCAACCGAGAGATAAACAGCCAGAAGACATATGTGACGTGTATGACGGTCGTTTATATAAAATGCATTCGGGGACAAATGGTTTTGTTCGTGATCCTAATCATATTTCTTTTATGTGGTATACAGACGGTGCGCCAGTTTTTAAATCACGTAAATATAGTATATGGCCTCTCTGTCTTGCGATTAACGAACTGCCGTATAGTGAACGTGTCAAAAATGAAAATATAATTGTCGCAGGACTTTGGTTTGGCCCAAGTGACCCAAATGCAAATATTTTTTTGCTACCTATTTACAATGCCTTCCGAGCGCTTTATAATGGTATCCAGGTGCGAGTTCCAGGTTTTCCAGAATTGCGAACAGTAAAAGCTTTACTTTTGTGTGGAACATGCGATAGCCCAGCTAAATCCGATATATTCAATCATACCCGATTTAATGGGTTTTTCGGATGCTTAAAATGTAAATCAAAAGGATTAAATATTAGAGGAGAGAATTACGGCAATACACATATTTATCCCTACGAAGAAAACTTAGAACTACGGTCGAAAATTGAGCATGAGAACCACGCAAGGGAGGCAACTGAAACAGGGCAACCACAATTTGGGGTTAAAAGTGTATCGTTGATAACGAAAATGACGCCTGATGCGATACGTGGATGTGCTATCGACATAATGCACTGTGTTTATTTGGGGGTCGTTAAGACATTGGCATTACTGTGGCTTGAATCTTCTACCCGGTTTGAACCATTTTCTTTGTATGCATGCAAAAATATCGTGGACAGTCGTCTCATTAAAATAAAACCGCTAGCTTCAACGCCACGTAATCCAAGAACTTTGACCGAACACTCGAAGCATTGGAAGGCTAGTGAATGGAGAACGTGGTTTTTTTATTATTCTGTGCCAATTTTACGCGATTTAATGAAACCAGAGTATCTTCACCACTATTTACAATTGGTACTTGGAGTTTATATTCTCAATTGCGATAAAATATCTCAAAATATGATACAAACAGCTGATCAACTACTCACAGCATTCGTGCTCAATATTGAGAATTTATATGGCCGTCGGTACATGTCATTTAATGTGCATCTTCTTAGGCATTTACCTGACGTTGTTAGAGATACAGGACCATTATGGGTGACGTCCTGTTTTCCTTTCGAAGACCTTAATGGAAAATTATTGCAATTTGTTCATGGGACGAGCCACGTCGGATTACAAATCTATACAAGTGTTGCACATAGTAGAATTATTTCTAGTATGTTAGAGCATCTCGACCCTCTCTCACGCGCAACGACATTTTGCAAAATACTCCTTCGAATAGGAAAAAGATATACGCATGCACGGCAAATTGGGGATAAAATGTACGCTATAGGAACTATTAAATATCTACAAAATATACCGGAGAATTTGGAAGACATTTTGACACAAGCTGAAGTGTTAATACCGGGCATGAAAGTCGGCATCTTTGCGAGATTAAAGAAAAACTCAAATATGATTTACGCTCTCAACTATACTCGGTCTACGAAATTTGCCTCTTTTTGTATTTCTTTTAAAGATGAAGAACAGACCAAATTTGGTTTTGTTCAATCGTTTTTAAGGCTATGTCGCTGTGAAAATAGTTGTGGTATCGAGTGTGAGGCTCAATGTTATGCAGTTATTAATGAACAGCAGACGACCAGTCCCTTCTATGTTTCACCGAGTCTGATAAGTGAGAATAATGTAAATAGAATAACAGTGGCATATTTGTCTAAAATAATAATCCCTGATGATCATCGCCGAGAAAACTTACGGCTTATAAAAGTTGAAAATATTGAAAAAGTTTGTTTCCTTATCGAAATTGGAGACACAAAATATATAGAACAGCTTGTCAATAATCATCATATTGAATGAAATAAAATATGTTACGTTTAAACTGATAAAGCCTAAATGTTTTTATTTCAATGTTTCTAGTTTCCCATCTATAGTTTATTTGTAATTTTTAATTAGTTGAATATACATCGAAATATTAATTTTCGGCGTATTTTCAGCCTGTAACCTGCGACGTCGATCAGTAGACCGAAAAAATGAGTATCGGCATATTTTCGGCCTGAGCAGAACGACTGATATAAGCTGAAAGCCCAAGTTTCGGCGTACTTTCAGCCTGCAACCCGTTAAGCCGAACAACACGTATTTTTCCGGCGCATTTTCGGTACGTTCCGGTTTATAAGTCGCCTGAATTATTACGATTTTAAAAGATTCGCCGTTTTTTCGGTCTAAGTCACCAGCCGTAGGCCAACTTTTACACTTTCGGCCGAATCGAATAAAGTTTTCGGCCTTAGTTTTCGACTCGGGTTCCCTTGTAGCCGCGCGAGTCCGTGATCACCGCTCAAGTTGGTATCGCAGCAGCGTGAACACGAATGGGTAGCTCGGTGGGGGAAAAGCCTCTGCCCCTCGCTCGCTCGATAGGCGAACGGAGCGAGGTTTTCCGTCCGATCGAGCTCGACATATATGTGTGGCCGTACTGCGGATTGGAATATGCATTAAATGAATTTCAAAGTGAAAAACATGTATCGAGATCATTGTTTTCTCTCGGTTGCCCGTTTATGCCGAAAATGCGGGTTAAAAAAATTAACGACGAACCGCGTTGAAAAATAAAACGCCGAAATGACCGTGAAAGGTTCAAAAAGAAATCTTGAGCCTTTGCCGCGATCGTTTCGGCATTTTTTTTTCAACAGTAAACATTATGGAAAAGGGTGTATCGTAAATGTTTCTTTATCTGCAATGAGCGTCGTGGCTGAGTTGTAGCGTGACGGATTACGATGCTGAAGGTCCGGGTTCGATCCTCGGTGAATGAACTTCTTTTCTTCATTTTATATTCAGAAAATTTCTAACTTACTCTCGCTTTATCTATTCTCGCCTGTCTAGGCATTATTTTTTATATTTAACTCATATATGTATAACAAAAAAAATGTTGCTACGGGCATCGAAGCCGCGCCGTCCGTACTCAGAGCTCGGACGCAGGGCAGCCAGATCGCGCGTAAAAGTTACCCCCTCTCTAGTCTCTTACGCGCCCATCACACCATCGTAGTAGCGTGTGTCGATGAGCGAGCGATGCTCGGACATCTTCGGAAAGAGCCGAGCAAGGCGAAGCGTCCCGACCGCGCCTTCGGCTGCTACACCAATGCATGGACGCTGAGCAGCACGTTCATGTGCGGCCAAGCCGAAACGAAGGCTTCGAGGGAAAAAGCAATCTGAGCACGACTCGCGCGTGACGTCACCCGACGGCACGCGCGAGGCTTTGAGATGATTTCAATGCTAAGTTAGTTCTTGATTCTCTGCGTTATTAATGTATACAAAAAAATGTATTGCGCACTCAGGTCGCTTATTTTTTTCGTTTATACGTTAATTTAAACATAATAATATATCTAAATTACAACTTATTTATCTTATATAAAATTGTTTACGCTTTACTCACACCCATCCTTATGCCAAATAAATTATAATTCATAAAAGTAAGCGGAAATATATTTATATTCGTATTATTATATTAATTCTCATACTTTCATCAAGCGATAAAGCATTATCCCCAAAAACAAGCCAATCATCCATCCGGCCGCGAATTGTAAGTACCGCGTATATTCTACAAGCGATGAGATGGTCCCGTTGGTAGCGTTCCTGGCTTTCTGATTTCTTATTTTTTTCCTGGAAATTTCTCCTTTTCCTATGACCTGAGTGAACGGCTGCGGAGATATTCGGAGAAAAGTTAAAGATGAAAAGAAATGAGATTTTCGTTAAAAAACTTTTTATTATTATTATTTTTTGTCGGAAATTTCTTTTTTTCCTATTACCTGAGTGAACGGCTGCGGAGATATTCGGAGAAAATTTAAAGATGAAAAAAAATGAGATTTTCGTAGAAAAAAATTGATATTATTTTTTTTCCGGAACTTTTTCTTTTTCCTATTGAGTTTGTTTGGGTTTGTTTGGAGTTTGAGTCATACAAACACAGATTTAAACAATCTTGAACATTCACATCTCCGAAATAGAAAGACGTGAGTATCTAATATTGGTAATACCATCTATAGCAAAAAGCCAGATATCGAGGATACAAACTTCGAAAGTTTTGATCTCAGATAGGCAAACGAGCGATGGTCCATAATAGCGAACCCCGAAATAGCGAACATCAAAGAAGTGGACGAGTTGCTTCCTAATTCTCTGCCGATTTTCGCTAACACGTACGAGATTCTTTTAAAGTCTTTAAGAGGGGATATACATTTACAATGATCAAAAAATCAATTTCTTTTCTTTAAGGGATAACACCATTCTAGGAATTTGGAAAAATCGTTTTCTTTTGGCTTCAAAAATACTTTGGGGTCATAAAAACAATATGCAGTTGGTCCTGCAGCGATTTTTTTTAAGGTTGGATAAGTGTGTACAGTAGAACCTCGATTATCCGAACCTCGATCATCCGAACCCTCAATGATCCGAACGATGACTTAGTTTATCCGGAAGCTCAATTATCCGAACGTTGGCGCGAAAGATATATAGTTGCTCGCTGCCACCACCGTGAGCAACAATAAGCAACCCAACGCAACTTCTCCTTCTCAAAGAGCTGCGAGACTTAGACGCTCAAAAACGCGTTGCAGCCGTTCGTCAATTAAAAATGGACGATTTTATTTTTAAAAAATATTTTAAAAGGCACTCGACTTTTTTCAGGTGTTTAAAACACACACACACACACACACGCACACACACACACACACGCGCGCGCGTGCGCGCGCACGCACACACGCACATATATAAATATACAGGGTAGGCGGAACATTGACGTCCAAAAATAAAATTTAGGTCCCTTGTATCCTGGGGTATCCGAATAACCCCCATGTATATCCCGCGACTTTTCATAGTTTTCGAGTTACGAATTTTCGACCTGACCAATTAAAAAAAAGTAGAAGACTGTCGAGATTTTTTTTGCAACTGAATCTTCATGAGTAGTACTTTTATGCATAAAATAATCAGCTTCGTAACTGTGATAAAAGTTATTAAAATGTTGGTGTAAAGTGAAAAATTTATGTTCGGTAAATTATGACTTAAATTTTCAACTTTAAATTAAACATCTAAACAGGTGACTTCATGGTTCCTAATTAGGCCTCAAGAATGCGCCAGACTCTCAGCTTTCATAATCATTTTTAAAAAAAGCAGTACTTAATAGGGGTACTTTGGCTACAATTGACCTTCAAAGACAGCGAGGTGGAAAATTCTTAAAATTAGCCATCTGATTAAAAAAAATTGCCCATTTTATCATTCCTAAGGATATTTAGTTTGTTACCTAACCAAAAATGACTGCAGGAAAGCTAAGATTTAAACATTTAGAGGTTTATTTTTTTTAGTTCGATTCAAGTTTAATGAATTTTGCGCCATCCGTTCTTGTAACGAAAACGGATCGCGTAAACGAGCTTTTACCTGATCCATGAGAACGGATCGCGCAAAATTCATTAAACTTAAATTAAACTAAACAAATAAACCTCCAAATGTTTCAATCTTAGCTTTCCCTGCAGTCATTTTTGGTTAGTTAACAAACTAAATAGCCTTAGGAATGATAAAATGGGCAAATTTTTTTTTTATCAGATGGGTAATTATAAGAATTTTCCACCTCGCTGTCATTGAAGGTCAATTGTAGCCAAAGTAGCCCTATCAAGTACTACTCTTTTTAATGGTTATGAAAGCTGACAGTCTGGCGCATTCTTAGGGCCTAATTAGGAACCATGAAGTCACCTGTTTAGATGTTTAATTTAAAGTTGAAAATTTAAGTAATAATTTACCGAACGTAAATTTTTCACTTTAGACCAACATTTTCATAACTTTCATCACAGTTACGAAGCTGATTATTTTATGCATAAAAGTACTACTCATAAAGATTCAGTTGCAAAAAAAATCTCGATGGTTTTCTACTTTTTTTAAAGATTTTTTTTCAATTGGTCAGGTCGAAAATTCTCAAAAATGCAGTAAAAAATTCATAACTCGAAAACTATGAAAAGTCGCGCGACATACATGGGGGTTATTCGGATACCCCACGATACAAGGGACCTAAATTTTATTTTTAGACGTCAATGTTCCGGCCACCGTGTATGTATGTGTATATATATATATATATATATATATATATATATATATATATATATATATATATGTATTGTGACGGAAGATATTTCTCTAACCACGAGAACTGAACGAGAACTCAAAACGGGATCTGGTGCGGGAAACCGTCACCTTCGGCCGTTCCTCCCGTACGGGTGCATCCGCAGTACCCGGGGCGCCAGAGAATTTTGTATCGCCGGATTTCTCAACCGGACTAAACTGGGGTCGGGGTGATCACACCCGACCCGCCAGGCGGAGACTGGAGCTCTCCTTGATTTTTGGTATCCCGGAATCCTAACCGGGGTCGGAGTCTGGAGACCTCCTCGATTTTTAATCGCCGGAATCGTATAACCGGACTAAACTGGATGCACTGGCACGGGGGAGAACGGTTGCGGTACTGCACGGCCGCTCAGGCTGTGGGTTGTGGTAGAGGGGTCGGGATTCACTGGGAGTAGCGTGAACGATCACGGGATCTGTCACTTTCGCGACACCGGAAACTTCACTAATAAAATAAAATTAGTTTTTATTTTGTAGTGCGGGAGCCGGTGGATTACCCACCCGAGAACTGTCCACGTAGACGAAACTTAACGCGAACGCGAACTGCCCGCGAAACGTCATACGCACGGGAACGAGAGTGCACGACGACGTGCCTCTTACGCGAGACCGAGAGCGCGACGACACGGGCGCGAGAGAGACGCGACACGTCTCTCCATCGCGACGTCCGATCGACAACTCCTTCACGATATCTTCAAAATCGGGAGCGATCGCGATTTAGGAGACAACCGTCTCACGCGAAGGTTCGGTAGCAACTCTTTCACGATATCTCGAAAATCGGGAGCGATCGCGGTTTAGGAGACAACCGTCTCACGCGAAGATTCGGTAGCAACCCTGTACCTCGCGCGACCAAGGCCGGCGTGCGAGGGATTATGCGAGAGCGAGACAGAGCGCGTTGACAGAAAAAATGTCAACACGCTCGCGGGATCGGACCATGCGAAATCGCTGGTTCAAGCGAGAACTTTATCTCGTATAATATCGAGAGCTGAAATATTATTTCGAGAACTGGAATATTCTGATAGAATATTCCTTTCGGAATCTATATTTTCTGCCCGAGTTACCCCGAAAACGGAACGGTAACAAATTGGGACCTTTTCTCAACGGTAACATGGAGGTTCTCGGAAATCGCATCCCCGGGTCACCGTGCGAAAGCGGGCAAAGCTTCTGTCCAGAAGCGCGGCGCGGAGATCTCCAGCCTCCGCCCGTAACCCAAACGGCCCGCTCTCCAGCACGATGCACCACTACGGTGGGGCGCCGGCGTTTCAGCCGGGCGTGCGCCGATTCCCCGAGAAGCCTCACTGGGTGCATCCCTCGGTCGGGATTGCTCAGTACATTGAGCCACACGCCGCTCGACCGAGTTCCGCACGCCAACCTAACCAAAACGGAAACACAACCCAAAACCTCAAACGTAACGAGACAAACATTCTAGAGAAAAGACCCTTAACACAAACGGATGGGTCGCAACCCGGGCATCGAGAGCATATCTTGATCATCGGTAGCATTTTTGTGACGCGGCTCAAAAAATCACGTCACAACTCCCCACCCCTTAAGGGTGGTTACGATCAGGGAACTACGTGATCTCTGCTAAGCAAAAGCCATAGCTGAAATGCACACGGTAGCAATCATTGTCCTTCCCAGTTGCAGTCGGTAGCTTAAACGGTGGGAAGGACCGAGATCTACTGCGGGGAACCAAGCACCCGCAGCGCGAGAAAGAAAACCAGAACACCAAACGATTGTTCGTATTCAATGGCTAAAATTCATCTCTCCCGTTGCAGTCGGTAGCCTAAACGTGGGAGAGACCGAGATCTACCGTGGGCGACTAATCGCCCCACAGCGCGAGAAAATGTAATCGCAAAAAATAAATAAATAAATATTTTTGCGTAAACGGTAGCATGGTTGTCTCTTCCAGTTACAAATCGGTAGCCTTAATATCTGGGAAGAGACCGAGACCTGCCGCGGACGGATAACCGTCCTGCGACGCGAGAAATATAGGATCAATCGAGATCCCACTTACCACCACCAGGGACGGACAAACCAGTCTGAACGGACTTACCACTCCGCCGTAGCGTCCTTGTCTGGATGGTGGCTCCGGAACCTTGCGGGAACTGCTCCAACCTGACCTCACCTCTTCTGGCGAAGATGGTGCCGGGAATCTGAGTTGATCCGTGGCAACTCGCGGGAACGATGAGGCGGCGCAGCCTCCGCGCGCCAATGCCGGGGGCCGGGCTAGCTTGACGGAGATCCCTCGTTAAGCTGCCTTTTCGCACGAGAACTATGGGCCAGAGGCCCATATGGCGGGAGCTGCGAGGCATTGTTGCATTACACGAGAACTATGGGCCAGAGGCCCACATTGCGGGAACTATGAGGCATTATTGCCTTACGCGAGAACTAGGGGCCAGACGCCCATATTGCGGGAACTATGAGGCATTATTGCCTTACGCGAGAACTAGGGGCCAGATGCCCATATTGCGGGAGCTGTGGGGTGTTGCCACCTCACACGGAACTATGAGCCAGAGGCCTTTAACGGGAGCTTTTAGGGGTCAGCCACGAATGAGGGCTCTACCCGATGGGTGCCTCTACTTGCGTCCGACCCGACGTTAACTATTACGTCATCCCAAGGAAGAATTTCCTTCGGGGGAGACGTATCGGTAGCTGAGGGTGTTCCTCGTAACTGCCTTCGCCGGTTTGCGGGTTCGGTAACTGGTCGGCGTGGTGTCGCTACACGGGAGCTTGTCGAGAAGGTATGTCGTCAAGGCTTAACACGGGAGGCAAAGGAGAGTTCCTCACTCGCCTCCTTGTCCGTTTCCCTGATTGCAAAGGGGTAACGGGTCGTGGACACGCCTGACGGTCTTATCGGTAGCACAAGAGACGCCGGTAGTCCGGACATGCTCTATGCCGGTGACCCGTTTTGCCGTAATTGCAGCAGCTGGGTTCGCTCGGCTTTTCGGTAGCTTCCGTGGTCTTCAGAGAACCACTCGGTAGCGGGGGCGCGGCTTTGTCCGCCTTGTCCCTCTGGAACTAGCCCATAAAGGGGCCTCGGGAATCCCTGGCGTGGCGGCGCAGACCGCGAGAGGCTGCGCTCACGTATCGCCTTTTCGGGAGCTGACGGCCGTTTGTTGCATTGTAGCAACGAGGCGTCTAATGTCTCGAGAGCTTCGTGGCTGCTCTTAGGCGTCACGCGTCGGCCACCTGGGCGCGACCCGGTCGGGTCGGCTGTCCCAAGGTCGAGCTCCGCGGGCCCAGTGCCAGGTCCGCGATCGGTAAAAACTTCGTCCGTTTTTTTCGGACGAGCGTTCCGAGAGCCGTAACGGGAGCTCAGGTACCCTGTCTCCGGTCGCCATGGGGTATTCCCCCCGGGACACTCGGAGCACAAGAGTGTGACTGCCTGAATCGAGAACTAAGGGATTGCATCCCTTTTCGTCGAATTTGATTCGACAATATCGAGAGCGGGTACACTGTATCCCATTTCGTCGAATTTGATTCGACGACCTCGAGAGCAGGAGACAGAACAGAAAAAAACAATATGTCTGTCTGTTTGGAAAAATAAAATTTTTCCAAAAGGCGGGATCGGGGGGAACTTTCCTTCCCCCGTCCGAGAACCCTGAAACAGGATCATATGCGAGAGCGAGAGAGAGAAAAAAAATAGAAAAATTCCTCTCTATCCGAAATACATTTTCGGATTTCGTGAGCTGAGGGAATATGCATTCCCTTCCGTCGAAAGAGTCCGACAGAAACGAGACCGCGAGAGAAAGAAAAAAAAAAGAATCAAAAAAAAATTGTCTCGATCCGAAAGAAATTTTCGGATTTCTGGAACTGGGAAATTTTGATTTCCCTTCCGTCAAATGAATTCGACGGGACGTGAGCAAGAGAAAAAATTCATTCCAGAAAAAAAATAAAAAAAAACATATTGATATTTTCTCTCGATCCGAACTATTCATTCGGATCTACGGGAACATGGAAATTTGATTCCCTCCCGTCGAGTGGATTCGACGGGACGTGAGCGAGAGAAAATTAATTTAAAAAAATAACAATAAAAAAAATAAATATTTTCTCTCGATCCGAACTATTTGTTCGGATTTACGGGAACAGGGAAGTTATATTCCCTCCCGTCGAGTGAATTCGACGGGACGTGAGCGAGAGAGAAAATTAATTTAAAAAAATAGTATTTTCTCTCGATCCGAAAAGAACCTTCGGATTTTCGGGAACTGGGGGAATTTTTATTCTCCTCCATCGAACGAATCCGACGAGGTCAAGAGCGATAGAGGAAGAAAGAAAAAAATAAAATAAAAAAAAAGAATTTCTTCTCTCTATCCGTGAACAGTACAAAAACCTCAAATCGAAATAAAATTCCGATGAGGCTGGAGCCAAACAGGAGACCAAAAAAAAATTTAAAAAAAAACAAAAAAAAATAAAAATCCTATTGGCTCTGCTCGAGATCTGTAAGGGGAGAGAAAAAGCAAACAAAAAAAATTGTTACACCCACTTACAACGGGAACGCACAACGCATAATCAAGTTTTACTTGATTACGCGGGTTACCTCGGGGACACCCGATACATGATATTGCGCGTGCCACCTCGGGGACACCCGATGTGTGGTATCGCGCGGGTCTCGCCGCGAGGTACGAGAACGGAGCCCGAGAACGATTTTCGTCGTTCTCGAAAATTCGAGAACCGGCCAAAAAGAAAAAAAAAGAATCTTTTCGACTAACGGGAGCAATTATTCGGGTCTCGAAAAGTCCTTTTCGAAACCCCGGTAGCAGATCGAAAAAAAACACGCAAAGAGAATAACAAAAAAAATACAACATTTCGATATCGAGATCCCCCGAGAAAATCTACGAAATTCTCGGGTAACGAGAGCAAAAAGATCTCGAAATAAATTTTCGAGATCTCGGGAGCGAAAAAAAGAAAACAAGAACAATTTCAACAAAACGAATTACACGACAAAACAAGACACGAGCACATTGGAAGGACGTAGCACATAACATAAAAAAAATTCCATATCGAGAACTCGATTTCGTTTCCGAAATCAGCGAGAGCAAGCTTGGAATTGACATTTTTTTTGTCAAATTCCCAACCACGGGAGCTAGCGTTTTTTTTTTCTTCGAAAATAAATTTTCGAAGTGCTCGGGATCACGGAAAGAAATAAAAAGAGGTTTTTTTTTTCTTTCCCTTCGAAATAATTTTTCGAAGTCGCGAGAGCACCGGGGAGTTCGAAGAATAACTCCCCCGGTTCCGAGAACGACGCAACTCAGCGGAGCCTCGCGTCGCGGAAACCACGCAGGAAAAAAAAATTGTAATTTTTTTTTTTTTCGAAAATAAAATTTTCCGTCTGCGTCGGGAACTCACCGGAGGATGATCAATATAATCCAAATGGACGATAATCCCTGGCATCGAGAACACTTGTTTTTTTTTCACGAGAGCACTTTTTTTTCCATCGGGAGCACTGTTTTTTTTTTCTCGAGAGCACATTTTTATTTATTTCGAGAGCATTCGCGAACACACGAAAACGCGTAACGAGAACCATGAGAAAAAGAGAATATGTCTTTTTCTCGACGAGAGCAAGAAAGGCGGAAAGAACGAAAAAAAAAGAATAATTAAATTATTCTTTTCCGTTTTTCCCCTTAAACTTTACCGAGAACTGCTACTCGCCGGCGTTGCCCCACGTTGGGCGCCATTTGTGACGGAAGATATTTCTCTAACCACGAGAACTGAACGAGAACTCAAAACGGGATCTGGTGCGGGAAACCGTCACCTTCGGCCGTTCCTCCCGTGCGGGTGCATCCGCAGTACCCGGGGCGCCAGAGAATTTTGTATCGCCGGATTTCTCAACCGGACTAAACTGGGGTCGGGGTGATCACACCCGACCCGCCAGGCGGAGACTGGAGCTCTCCTTGATTTTTGGTATCCCGGAATCCTAACCGGGTTCGGAGTCTGGAGACCTCCTCGATTTTTAATCGCCGGAATCGTATAACCGGACTAAACTGGATGCACTGGCACGGGGGAGAACGGTTGCGGTACTGCACGGCCGCTCAGGCTGTGGGTTGTGGTAGAGGGGTCGGGATTCACTGGGAGTAGCGTGAACGATCACGGGATCTGTCACTTTCGCGACACCGGAAACTTCACTAATAAAATAAAATTAGTTTTTATTTTGTAGTGCGGGAGCCGGTGGATTACCCACCCGAGAACTGTCCACGTAGACGAAACTTAACGCGAACGCGAACTGCCCGCGAAACGTCATACGCACGGGAACGAGAGTGCACGACGACGTGCCTCTTACGCGAGACCGAGAGCGCGACGACACGGGCGCGAGAGAGACGCGACACGTCTCTCCATCGCGACGTCTGATCGACAACTCCTTCACGATATCTTCAAAATCGGGAGCGATCGCGATTTAGGAGACAACCGTCTCACGCGAAGGTTCGGTAGCAACTCTTTCACGATATCTCGAAAATCGGGAGCGATCGCGGTTTAGGAGACAACCGTCTCACGCGAAGATTCGGTAGCAACCCTGTACCTCGCGCGACCAAGGCCGGCGTGCGAGGGATTATGCGAGAGCGAGACAGAGCGCGTTGACAGAAAAAATGTCAACACGCTCGCGGGATCGGACCATGCGAAATCGCTGGTTCAAGCGAGAACTTTATCTCGTATAATATCGAGAGCTGAAATATTATTTCGAGAACTGGAATATTCTGATAGAATATTCCTTTCGGAATCTATATTTTCTGCCCGAGTTACCCCGAAAACGGAACGGTAACAAATTGGGACCTTTTCTCAACGGTAACATGGAGGTTCTCGGAAATCGCATCCCCGGGTCACCGTGCGAAAGCGGGCAAAGCTTCTGTCCAGAAGCGCGGCGCGGAGATCTCCAGCCTCCGCCCGTAACCCAAACGGCCCGCTCTCCAGCACGATGCACCACTACGGTGGGGCGCCGGCGTTTCAGCCGGGCGTGCGCCGATTCCCCGAGAAGCCTCACTGGGTGCATCCCTCGGTCGGGATTGCTCAGTACATTGAGCCACACGCCGCTCGACCGAGTTCCGCACGCCAACCTAACCAAAACGGAAACACAACCCAAAACCTCAAACGTAACGAGACAAACATTCTAGAGAAAAGACCCTTAACACAAACGGATGGGTCGCAACCCGGGCATCGAGAGCATATCTTGATCATCGGTAGCATTTTTGTGACGCGGCTCAAAAAATCACGTCACAATATATATCAACGTTAATATGTACGTCAAATTTTAATATACATTTATGTATTTTTTTAAATGTAAAAAGGTGTTGTTGATGATCTCGTCCCAAAAAACCCACGTTTCGATTATCCGAACTTTTGATTGTCCGAACTAGTCTCGGTCCCAATTGGTTCGGATAATCGAGATTCTATTGTATACGTAAGGCAGGTTTGCAGTCACAAGAGCCTCGCGGTTGAGATATGAGCGTGCGGGCTCTGAGTGTAGACGACGCGGGTTCGATCCCCGGTAGCAATGTCTTGTTTTTTTTTTTATTAAGCATATACGTATTAAATATCATAAATAATGCGTGAACAGGCGAGAATAGCTAAAGCGAAAGTAAGTTCGAAATTTTCTGAATATAAAATGAAGAGAAAAAAGTTGATTCACCGAGGATTGAACCCGGACGTTCAGCATCGTAATCCGTCACGCTAACAACTCAGCCACGACGCTCATTGCAGATAAAGAAACATTTATGATACACCCTTTTCCATAATGTTTACTGTTGAAAAAAATGCCGAAACGATCGCGGCAAAGGCTCAAGATTTCTTTTTGAACCTTTCACGGTCGTTTCGGCGTTTTATTTTTCAACGCGGTTCGTCGTTAATTTTTTTGACCCGCATTTTCGGCATAAACGGGCAACCGAGAGAAAACAATGATCTCGATACATGTTTTTCACTTTGAAATTCATTTAATGCATATTCCAATCCGCAGTACGGCCACACATATATGTCGAGCTCGATCGGACGGAAGACCTCGCTCCCAGTGATGCCAGGAGAAAATTCGGCTGCGTACTAGACAACAGCGCCAAAACGTACTGAAAGTGGGATTTACGTACTAAATTCAGCGGCAAGTTCAAATTGAAGTGAATGCATTCGAAGTGTACTTGGGTTCACATTTTATTAGTTTTCTGCTGACTTTACAGGAATAATAGATGTACAACTTATTATTTAAGATACATAACTCCTTCAACATCACAAATATCGCAGACAATCTTTTTGATTTTTTAAAAATCAACGCTCGTTAAACCTATATCATAGATAATACTTTTTGTTCAAATAAGTGTTCAGTCTATAGTAAAAGTTGTATTACAAATAACTTTTAAACGTTATAAATATCGCAGATATTTTTATTTTATTTTATATATATATATATATATATATATATATATATGCTCTTTGTCTGTTATAATAACTATATTTAAAAAATTAAGTATTCTCTATCTTCATTAAAATAATAGCGCATATTTTCGAAGTTTTCGAAGAACGAGAACTAGTGAGGTTAAACATTTTATTATTCCTCTTTGTTACTCCCGGAAAGTCATATACTCCGGCTTTCGCTTTAAAAGTTCTGAACTTGGTTGCCAACTGTAGCACGTATTGTTGCCTAACATTTCTTTCGCGTGAAGCATGCTTTCACACGTATCAATGTGCAGTCTGTTTCTCGTTTTATTTTTTAATAAATTTAATTGAGAAAAAATGCGTTCCCCGGCTGCCGATGAGTGCGGTAGACAGAGAACTCCTTTCACCAACTTCACGAGATTTGGAAACATAAGGTCTTTCAATTCGTTTTGCATTTTAAAAATGCTGGTCCAAAAATCTTCGATCGAACTTTCTTTATATCTTTTAAGTTCCTCTAAATCAGCCAGTAGGCGCTATTCACCATTGAGTTTTTCCATATTGTCGACAAGTTGCGGAAACAATTTTAAAGCATCTGCCGCAATGCTCGCGACGCTTCCTGACAGAGCGATTGCGGGATTAAATTGGCTGACAAATAACAGAGCTGGATCATCGAAATTAAACCGCTTCTTGATTTGCTCCGAGAGAGCAACGTAAAAACCAAGGGCATGCGTCCGAAAATTGTGAATTTCATGCGGATCGATATTTTCGTTCGATAATAAGATATCAGTTTTAACCCCGAAGTAAACGTTTTCTAGTTTAATGAAATTCTTCGGATTACTTGGCTCAATTTTTTGCAGTCGAACGCTTTCTAGATGACTGATCTCAATAAAGTTTCGGAGAATAGTCCGATATAAACCTTGAACTCGACTTAGTAAGAGATAGACCTTGGGCTTCTCGGCTTGAAATTCAATATTCAATTTGTTTACGAGATCCAAAACATACGACATGAATGTGAAATATACTTTGAATATTGGAGATTTCAGTTGACCTAGGATAGTCTGCGTTGAAGATAAGTTATCCTCAAAACATTCGTTGGTGAAGAAGAGAATCAGCGCTTCCCAGTTTTCAATCACGCGATCTACTGCAGCCTATGGTACGCGTATTCATTATTGCAAATGAAGGGATGTCAGGAAACATGGAAAAAATGAAATTTTGGAATAATGGAGGATTCGGAAAAAATGGACACAGAAAAATGTTCTACAGAGTACATTTTGTCGTGAAATGTTTTTCTTCGGCATTACGCGGCAAAATAAGACTAGTTCCACGACTGGGGGGCGAACTTGATGACCAGCTGTATTGGTATAGGTTTTCCGCAGTTTCTCTATACCCATGACAGAAATGTCATGATGAATATGATACAGAGGCAGGGTGTCTAATTTTGACCAGAACTGAAATTGCATGACATTTAAGGATTTTTAAGGCAAGGAATGGGGATTTTTTCATAACTCTTAGTATGACTTTCTGGCATAGAAGTATACTTAATGATTCTACAGTGCGACCGATTTTCTAAATGTTTATATTTTTATTTTGCTCTTTCAAACAGATGTGTGTTGTATGCCAATAAAAAGTATACGGAATAAACGAAAAGTCACCAAACTGTACAATTCCATATGTAGTAAAAAATGTGAGACAAGCATAATTTCAAGATTGCTGTAAAGAAATATATTTTGGGAACATCTCGAAAAATATTACATACATTTAGGAACTTTGAGTAATATCATCTAGTCGCTTTACACGAATAACAAAGAAAAACTAATATATGTTGAGATAACGCATAATTTTCATTTACTATTTTATTTTCTATCGATTCGATATTCGCTTCTCTATCGACAAGTACCACAAAGTTAGTTCACATTGAATATAGACTCAACGATAATTTGGTAGGGTATAATTATTCAGGTAGACTGGTAATTTTTCATGACATATCATGACTTTTTCAGGGTCAAGTGTAATTTCATGACATTTAAGATTTTTCATGACTTTTCAGGTCGGTAGACACCCTGAGAGGGGGAAGTTCCGCAGCCAACTTCCCCCTCTCGCACGGACGAGGGAAAAGGTGAAGAAAAAAACAATGGAGGAAAGAAACAGTCACAGTGGGGGGAAATACGTAACAAACGCGAACAGCGTGTACCTTAGGAAAAAAAAAAATTTATCCGAGATCCGAGACGGTTGATTCTCCGGCCAGTTCGATCCACCATAGTTCATGATCGCATACATAACTCGGGTCTCCAAAATTCAAGCAAAACCTCAAAAACTTACTTGCAGAGAAAGCCATCTCGTTTGGCTTGGATGCAAAATCTTGTGTGGTTTCAATTCCACGAAAACTTGAAACTCTTGTAGTTTCGCCGACCTGTTGCTGCTGTGAGAGAAGTAGTTATAAATGCTTCGGATCAAGTCTTCCAAACTGCGAGGCAATTGATGAGCTGCTGCCGACGAACACAAATGGAACGAGTGACATACGCAACCGAGAACGAATAAGTTGGGTATGACGTGCTTGAATCGAGCCTGCACCCCACTGATGTTTCCCATCATTACGGAAGCATTATCTGCCGCCAATCCGATCATATTGATGAGAGGAATCTCGAGATCGTCAAGATACTTGACGATCGCTTTGAACAAGTCTTCCGAAGTGCAGGATGTCACTTTGATCAAGCTAAAGAATCTATCTTTACACTGCTCTTCTTCCTCGTCGTAAAATCTCGTTACGATCGCCAGAGATTTTTCTGAGCTTACGTCCGTTGTCTCATCGATTATGATTGAAAATATGCCGTTTCGCAATTTGTCCGAAATTTCTGCTATTTGCTGGGCAGCAATACAATCTTTCGTTAAACTCGTAGCTTTTGTTCTGGCACACTTTATCGCTTTTGCCACCTTCGAATCCGGACAAACAGAAGAGATGAATTTTGGCAGGTGATCCATCAGGAGAAATGGTAAGTTATGTTCATGAAGAAACATTGTCATCTTAAGCTCCGCGGATTTGACGATCTTCTTTTGCTCCTGCTGTTGTTCATTTCCCAAGAAATCCTGTATCTCGACGGTTTTTTCAGCGGATTTGTTCCTCGATTGATGGGAACTTGTGACCTCGTGCCTTTTTAGATGCGATTTACCTCCACTGATAAATTTAACGCACGCTTTACAGAATGCCTGATTCGACTTCATTTGGAGCCAGGAAAATTTTGATGTCCAGTTCTCGTTGAATTTTGCTTTGTAATTTTTTCTCTTTTTCTTGCCCTTGTTTTCTTCTCTGCCTTCTTTTTCTCCCGTCGAATCGAAGCTGTCAACTGAAGAGTCGTTTTGTGCTTGTTCACTCGTTACCAAGGATGATGGCCCCGCTACTCCCACTATGTCAATGGGCGTAATATCCGGTATCCTTTGGAAACAAAGTAAAACAATAATGAATATCTTTCATTCGACAATTCTCGTTTTAGAAAAAAGTTAACTCCACGTTAGAATCTAGAGGTGGACAATAATGAGAAAAAAGTTTAAATAGATTTGCGGAAAATTCGTCGGAATCGATTCGTAGAATAACAGAAGGAAAGCGAATCACCACAACCCAAACACACGCAATCTGACCCAACACATCCCAAACAAACGAAATCCAACACAACCCACTAAATTTTTATTCGAGGCATGGGTTAGTTGAGCTTTGTCATTCGACGAATTATTATTCGATAAATTGCTTTCGACCAATAGCAATTCGATAAATTCTTATTCGACGGGTTGCTATTTGACGAATTGTTTTGTGATCAATTGTTTTCGATGAACTTTCCGCAGTAGGTCACTTAGAGGTCTAAATAAAGAGATTTAAGTATTGGAAATTAATTTTTCTATGTGTTTATGAAGCCATGTATAATATGGTGACCATTCTCGGACACGTATTAGGTGAAGAAATGGTTATTTTGCAATGCTTAAAATTAATATAATACAAAATAACCATTTCTCTACCTAACACGCGTCCGAGAGCGGTCTCCATATTAATACATCGCTTTATAAACATATAAAAAAATTTAATTTGATACTTAGATACTGTAACTAAGTGACCGTCTGCGGAAAGTTCATCGAAAACAATTTACTGAAGTTACAATTCTCGAAAATAATTGATCGAAAAAACAATTCCTGGTAAAACAATTCGTCAAATAGCAATTCGTTGAATAAAAATTTATCGAATTGCTACTGGTCGAAACTAATTGATCGAATAATAATTTGTCGAATGACAAAGTCCCAACTAACCCATTCCTCGAATAAAAATTTAGTGGGTTGCGTTGGGTTGATTTTGGGTTGTATTGGATTGCGTTTGTTTGGGTTGTATTAGGTTGGGTTTGTTTAGGGTTACATACCTCGCTACGATGATCCTTTTTTTCTCAGGGATAACAGCCTTCATTTTCCTTTTTGATTTTACACCAGGATGTCTGAAAAAATATCCTTATTAGATTTTTTTCAATACATGATAATCATTAGTTAGGTGTGCGGGTACTCGATTCACTCGGGTACCCGATGTTCGGGTCGGGTTGCGTACCCGATGGGTTACATTTTTGCATTACTCGCCACTACTGGGTCCCCGAATTTGGTCATGGGGTAGGGGAGATAGGTGTTACAAGTAACAGCGGGGTAAGAAGTAACAAGCGGGTTGGCGCCAAACTAATAAGCATTGTAGTTACGTATTAACAATATTCCAAATCTTTGACGACTCAAAGATTTGGAATACTCTTAATACGTAGCTACAATGTTTATAGTTAGGCGGCAACTCGCTTGTTACTTCTTACCCCTGTTATTTGTAGCCCCTATCTCCCTACTCTCAAATTTCGGGTACTCGTAAACGTCGAGTACTCTTAAACTTCGGGTATTCGTAAACTTCGAATATTCGTCAACGACTCGGAGATCCATATCTATTATTTATATTTATATTTATTATTTATCTAGGTGTATCGATCGAATAATGGGAGAAAACGAAAACTCCAAGAAGGCGATAAAACGAATAAATGATAATACTGTAAAAATCTTTTTTCGTCTCACTTTTCTATTCTCTCTCTCTCTCTCTCTCTCTCTCTCTCTCTCTCTCTCTCTCTCTCTCTCTCTCTCTCTCTCTGTGTGTGTGTGTGTGTGTGTGTGTGTGTGTGTGGGTGTGTGTTAGGGCGGAGTGAAAAAGATCAATTTTGGCGGATCGTATCGTAATAGCGCGGGAAAATTGCGTTTTCGCATTACTATAACGTGGGCGAAAGGAAAAAAATTACAATAAATATCTTCTGTTCCGGCAAACGCCTTAAAGTTTTCAATTTTTTAACGTGGGTTTTAAATGAGGAAAAAACCGCAAAAAGACCAAGATTCAACGCCCTGCGTTTATTCGAAGCGAGAGGAATGTATCTTCCATTTGACGTTTTCAAATTGAAAATATCTTGATTAGTTTCAGAGATATATACCGTTTGAAGAGATTTCGTTTGAGAAGCGTTTCAGAGAGATATATAGCGATTGAAGAGATTTCGCTCTGAGAAGCGTTTCAGAGAGATATAGCGTTTGAAGAACAATTTTTTTCCGGGAAAAAATGACAAAAATTAAATTAAAAAGAAAGAATCGCCGAAACTACTAGTTAGCACTAGAAATAGTTAATGAAAATTCGACGAAGAATCTTGTTTTTATTCAGTTTTTCGACGTTTAAATATCTCGTTATTTCCTGAAATGCAAGTGCCTTAAAAGAAGTTTGCCGGAAAAATTGTAAATATACACATAAAAAAAATACTAAAATTATTAAATTAATTATTTGTATTTCCTATGATCTCCAACCTATCAGCGAAGGATAGAGAACATAAAGCTTGAGTCTATTTCGTCCGTTTTAGTACATTTTTGTGGTGCTATCTACTATGAAACAGAATTTGAAATTTTGATCCCGCAACACGGCTTATCGAGTACCCAATGTGAGACGAGTACTAGATAAAGTTCGAGTATACCCGTCCGATCACCCTATCGGGTATCCGAAAAATTCGGGTACTCGATCCGAATTATAGTCTAATTACCCCACCCGACCAATTCTGAAACCCGCACACCCCTAATAATCATAAATTATATAAATTAATCATACGCATGATTACGAATTTTCTACTCCGAGTTGATTCATGTGCTCCGAGTTTTCTTTACCTTTTTTCATTTGTTTCCCCTTTGGGCGAATCGATGCTCGAGGTTGAAAATTCACAAGCTAGTTCTCGTACAGACGAATTAGTGCCTGCGTCATCCTGAGCACTTGAAACGGCCGCCAACGGCACACTCATTGTACCTTTTGGTTTTTTAATTAAAAACCTGCAAGAATGAAATAATACAATAAATAATAAGTATATATAGTGTAATTTTGTTACTAAATTGTAGACTTCATCCGCCGCTCTGTCAGACACGTCGTAACGAAAAAAAAGTTATAATTATAGAACGGATGAGAAATAAGAGATTGAAAAAAAATCGAACTGTAATTAAACAGGGATGAAATACTAAAAGCGTTTTCCATTGGAAGACTGAGTGTGCATCAAGTCGTTTTTCATGCAAGCACAAGTAACCTCGCATTTATGTTGGTGTGACCAGTGGGAATGTGGAAATGCTATAAGATTTTTAACTCATAATAACTGCTTGAAGATAATGATAAACAAATATAAAATCATTTATCAAATTGTAAAAATAATTTGTTTCCACGAGTGTTGTACATAGCAGATGTAAATGGCAGATATAAAAAAAAAACATAACTTCACACCTACTTGCCTCGTACCCGGCAAGCACTCACGGATTCATTTTTACAACTAGAGAATCTTGAGAATCATATGCTGTTCTGATATAAATTATACATCTTATACATACCTTTCCATTGCGATCTCCGATGCAGTTTTATTAATTTTATTGCACGAGAAAATATAAAGACGATGCTTCTCGATGGGTTGGTTTTAGGTTCTGGAGTTTCGAGAATGTTCGAGCAAGAAGATCCCAAGTTTCATCCTATACAGCATAACCGTCTTATGGCCTCTGCACACTGCGCGCGATTTGTGACGAGCAACGGGTGATATAAAATGGAAGCTTCACTTTCCCAGGGGGTTCCTGGAATACCTTAGCTCCTATTGGATATCGCGCATCGCTCATCGCAAATCGCGCGCAGTGTGCAGAGACCATTAAGCTGGCATTTCATAAGCAGTGATAAACGAGCGTCGACCAACCGCAATGCCAGGAAAGCTAGTAAAAATGCTTTCCTGGCATTGCGATTGGCTCAACGCTCGAGATGGCAACGGCAACGACTAATAAGGATAGGTAGGAGAAAGTGTTCATATGTACACAGTACAGTCGGCTAGATGGGACAATGCATCCCAAAGCCATCTATTATATATGTTTTGTACCTTTTTAAAGAAGGTGAAAAGACCATAAACGTGAAATCGTACTAGATTCACGGAAGGCGTACTGACGTACTGAATCGAATGAAAAAGTACTGAATTCAGTACAATTGTACTGAACTGGCAACACTGCTTGCTCCGTTCGCCTGTCGAGCGAGCGAGGGGCAGAGACTTTTCCCCCACCGAGCTACCTATTCGTGTTCACGCTGCTGCGATACCAACTTGAGCGGTGATCACGGACTCGCGCGGCTACAAGGGAATCTGCAACCTCGACAGAGGCGATGATCACGAAATCATACTCCCGAACTCGCCGCCGCGATTTAGCGCCATTTACGAGGCACGCCGAAAAGCAGAGATTAGTAGGGAGATGTACAACGCTCCCCTTTTTCGGCGTGCCTCGGAAACGGCGCTAAATCGCGGCGGTGAGTTCGGGAATATGATTTTGTGTGCATCGCCTCTGTCGAGGTTGCAGATTCCCTTGTAGCCGTGCGAGTCGTGAGCACCGCTCAAGTCGATATCGCAGTCAGCGTGCACACGAATGGGTAGCTCGGAGGGGGAAAAGTCTCTGCCCCTCGCTCTAGTGCAGCCAGATCGCGCGTAAAAGTTACCCCCTCTCTAGTCTCTTACGCGCCCGTCACATAATCATAGTAGCGCGTGTCCGTGAGCGAGCGATGCTCGGACATCTTCGGAAAGAGCCGAGCATGGTCGAAGTGTCCCAACGCGCCTTCGGCAGCTACACCAATACATGGACGCTGAACACGTTCATGTGCGGCCAAGCCGAAACGAAGGCTTCGAGGGAAAAAGCAATCTGAGCACGACTCGCGCGTGACGTCACCCATCGGCACGCGCGAGACTTTTAAATGATTTCAATGCTTATTTAACTCTTGATTCTCTGCGTTATTAATGTATACAAAAAAATGTGTCGCTTATTTTTTTAGTATATACGTTAATTTAAATATAATAATAAATCCAAATCACAACTTATTTATCTTATATAAAATTGTTTACGCTTTACTTAAATCCGTCCTCATGCCAAATAAATTATAATTCATAAAAGTAAGCGGAAATATATTGATATTCGTATTATTATATTAATTCTCATACTTTCATCAAGCGATAAAGCATTATCCCCAAAAACAAACCAATCATCCATCCGGCCGCGAATCGTAAGTACCAGAAAGTGCACGTATTCTACAAGCGATGAGACGGTCCCGTTGGTAGCGTTCCTGGCTTCGGTCCGCAGGGGCCCCCCAGTGCAAATTTTTCTCCAAATTTTTCATAATTTCTTATATTTTAGTCACATTTGAAATTTTCGGAGAAAAAGTGATTTAAAACAGATTCAAGTACTGGTCTATTTCCCGAAAACTCATTTTTTTTACTGAATATTCATGATTTCTCATTTTTTCCCGGAAATTTCTCTTTTTCCTATGACCTGAGTGAACGGCTGCGGAGATATTCGGAGAAAAGTTAAAGATGAAAAGAAAATGAGATTTTCGTTAAAAAAAACTTTTTATTATTATTTTTTTCCGGAAATTTTCCATTTTCCTATTACCTGAGTAAACGGCTGCGAAGATATTCGGAAAAAATTTAAAGATGAAAAAAATTAAATTTTCGTAAAAAAACTTGATATAATTTTCTTTCCGGAACTTTTTCTTTTTCCTATTGAGTGAACGGCTGCGGAGATATCCGGAGAAAAGTTTTAGATGAAAAAAAAAAGATTTTCGTAAAAAAAACTTATTACATTTTTTTATCCCTCATAATTCTGAGAAATAATGAATTTCCGAAATTTTTGCAAACATTATTTTCCTTAAGGGGTAACACCACTGTAACGGCCTGCCACGAAGCGTTTCAGACAAATAATACTTGGGGTAATTATTAAGCATATATTGAAGTATATTGCAAAAAAATTTTATGGGAAAATATTACAAAATGGCGACACTGCAGAAAATTCTTCCAAGGCATGTTGAACTTAAGGTGCTCTACGGCACGTAGTATAACTTGTGCCAATTTTAATCTGGACAAAATAATTTTTTTTAATTAAATCTAGATGAGTGTAGCTAGTGAACTACGTAGGAGATTTTGGAACTATTGATTTTTGAATAATTGCCGAGTATTTGACTAAAAATGTTCATTTAGACTTAATAAGGAAAACATTTTTTTTTTTTATTAAAATTGGCACAGTTATACTGCGTGCCGCAGAGGTTCGACATGCTTCGGAACAATTGCTGCAGTGTCGCCATTTTGTAATATTTTCGGATAAAAATTTCTAGCAATATATTTAAATATATGATCAATAAATACCGCAAGTATTATTAGTTGATCACATTTTCTTCCGCCAAAAAAAAAAATTTCAAAAAATCCGCTTCTTGTAAGGCCGTTACAGTGGTGTAACCCCTTAAAGTCTTCATATAATTTCCGAGATTTTCCCGTGATCGTAATTAAAATGATGAAATATTTGGAGAAATTCGGAGAAACTCGGATGTTTGCGTAAAAATAATTGTCCGCAAAACTCCGAATTTTTCATATTTGTTCCAATTCATAGAAAAATTCGGAAAAAGTCTGAAATTTTTTTCGGAAAAAAACGGAGTTTTTCGGAAAATATTTGCACTAGGGGCGCGGGATCGTTCCCCGCGCTCAGTGCTTTTTTAAAAATTATTATTACTATTAATTCTTATTTGATTAGTTATGTCTATTAGTTATCATTATTATTTTAATTAGTTATCTTTTAGTGTCGACAAATTTATCGCGCACTTTGACCGCTTATTTTATTAGTTTGTACGTTAATTTGAATACAATAATAAATCCAAATTACAACTTATTCATCTTCTAAAAAATTGTTTGCGCTTTACTCACACCCGTTCGCGCTAAAAGATAACTAATTAAAATAATAATGATAACTAATAAAAATAACTAATCAAATAAGAATTGATAATAATAATAATTTTTAAAAAAGCACTGAGCGCGGGGTACGATCCTGCGCTCCTAGTGCACATTTTTTCCCGAAAAACTCCGATTTTTTCGGGAAAATTTTTCCGATTTTTTCTATGAATTGGAACAAATATGAAGAATTCGGAGTTTTGCGGACGATTATTTTTACGCAAACATCCGAGTTTCTCCGAATTTTTTTTCGAATTTTTCCGAATATTTCATCATTTTAATCACGATCACGGGAAAATCTTGGAAATTATATGAAGACTTCAAAGGGGAAAGACCACTGTAACGGCCTTACAGGAAGCGTATTTTTTTGTATGTTTTTTTGGCGGAAGAAAATGTGATAAACAAACAATACTTGCGGTATTTATTGAGCATATATTTAAATATATGGCTATGAATTTTTATCCGAAAATATTACAAAATGGCGACACTGCAGCAATTCTTCCGAAGTATGTCGAACCTCTGCGGCACGGAGTATAACTGTGACAATTTTAATCTAAAAAAAAGAATTTTGTTTTATTAAGTCTAAATGAGTGTAGCTACTGAACCCCGTAAGGGATTTTCGATAAGTTAATTTAAACAATATTTATTTAAAAATAACTGTCTTAAAAAAAAATTGAACATTTTTAGTCCAATACTCGGCAATTACTCAAAAATCAATATTTCTAAAATCCTCTACGTGGTTCACTAGCTACACTCATTGAGATTTAATTAAAAAAAAATTATTTTGTCCAGATCAAAATTGGCACAAGTTATACTGCGTGCCGTAGAGCACCTTAAGTTCAACATGCCTCGGAAGAATTTGCTGCAGTGTCGCCATTTTGTAATATTTTCCCATAAATTTTTTTTGCAACATACTTCAATATATGCTTAATAATTACCCCAAGGATTATTTGTCTCAAACGCTTCGTGGGAGGCCGTTACAGTGGTGTTGCCCCTTAAGGAAAATAATGTTTGCAAAAATTTCGGAAATTCATTATTTCTCAGAATTATGAGGGATAAAAAAATGTAACAAGTTTTTTTACGAAAACCTTATTTTTTTTTCATCTACAACTTTTCTCCGAATATCTCCGCAGCCGTTCACTCAATAGGAAAAAGAAAAAGTTCCGGAAAAAAAATGTCAAGTTTTTTTTACGAAAATCTCATTTTTTTTTATCTTTAAATTTTCTCCGAATATCTCCTCAGCCGTTCACTCCGGTAATAGGAAAAAGGGAAATTTCCGGAAAAAAATAATAATAATAAAAAGTTTTTTTTAACGAAAATCTCATTTCTTTTCATCTTTAATTTTTCTCCGAATATCTCCGCAGCCGTTCACTCAGGTCATAGGAAAAAGAGAAATTTCCGGGAAAAAAATAAGAAATCATGAATTTTAAGTAAAAAAAATGTGTTTTTTGGAAATAGACCAGTACTTGAATCGGTTTTGAATCGTTTTTTCTCCGAAAATCTCAGATATTACTAAAATATGAGAAATTATGAAAAATTTGGAGAAAAATTTGTACTAAATTTAATTTAAATATATTTGCCTAAATTCGCCTATTTAACTAAAATAAATTTGCCCCTGCGGACCGAAGCCAGGAACGCTACCAACGGGACCATCCCATCGCTTATAGAATATGTGCACTTTCTGGTACTTACAATTCCCGGCCGGATGGATGATTGGCTTGTTTTTGGGGATGATGCTTTATCGCTTGATGAAAGTATGAGAATTAATATAATAATACGAATATAAATATATTTCGGCTTACTTTTATGAATTATAATTGATTTGGCATAAGAACGGGTGTGAGTAAAGCGTAAACAATTTTTTAGAAGATAAATAAGTTGTAATTTATATTTATTATTATATTTAAATTAACGTATAAACTAAAAAAATAAGCGATACATTTTTTTGTATACATTAATAACGCAGAGAATCAAGAGCTAAATAAGCATTGAAATCCTCGACGATTACTCCGCGCCAAATCATCGTACAGAGCTCGTTAAAAGGTCAAATTAAAGCTGATTAAATTGCCTAAAAGACTTTTATAGTCGTATGATAAAAAAATCATTTGAAGTCGACAGACCATTTTAAAGACGAGCAAAAATTTGGAAAAAAAATTTCGTTGGTTTTCGGATGATTACAAGAAAACCACCCACGCTAAAAAAATGTACAGTCCAGATCTAAAAACTAGATACTTGAAGCTATAATTTCCTTTTTTTTTTATTTTCTGTACGACCATTTTTCTCCGAGTTATCCCTTGTTGAAAATCAGCCAAAAATTCGGAATTTTTAAAAATCTCTTAATTTGTGTGAGTAATGTATTTTAGGTGTACATTTTATTATTTATTTTGTACAGTTACAAAGAACAGTTGTTTATAATTTGTTTTGTACAGTTACATTTTGGCGCCGCAACAAAAAGAAAAGTGGTCGCCGGCAGCAGCCGCAGCGTCAAGAGGCATCCGTGGGAGCCCAAGGGGGCGAGAAGGGCTGGCCATCGAAAGAACAGCGGCACAAACGAGGGGAGCGGCCGCAGCAAGGACGCCGCGGGTAACGTCGACGCGACCGAACACGCAGTCGTTCGCCCCGCCGGATGCATGTTGAAGTTGCTCAAAATGAGCGGGCGTTCCAAATTTTGGTGCAAACAGTATTGGAAAATATGACAAAAAAATTAATGTTTCCCCCAATACGGAAATGAGTTTTTACTTTTTCCCTTAGAAAATTAATTTAAAAAATTGTTGAATTAAAGTGCCGAAACGATCGAGAAAGGCTCGAAGAGAACTTTGAGTCTTTCTCGATCGGCTTTATTTTCAAAACACATTTCACATTGGGATGGGGGTCAAAACTTTGAAAGGCCAAATATAGAACGACAAAGATTTCGAAATGACAGAATTATAAACTCAAAGTAACGAAATGTAAATTATTCAAAATTTTATTCTTCGGCCGATGACGAAATTGAATAACTATTACAATTATAATTACAAAGGATTGTTTATTCGAGAACGTGTATTCAGATTGTCTGCAGTTTGAGTCATACAAATACAGATTCAAAAAATCTAGAACATCCATATCTCCGAAATGGAAAGACGTGAGTATCTAATATTGGTAATACCATCTATAGCAAAAAGACATATATATCGAGGATACAAACTTCGAAAGTATAGATCTCAGATAGGCAAACGAGCGAAGGTCCAAAATAGCGAACACCGAAATAGCGAACATCAAAGAAGTGGACGAGTTGCTTCAAAATGTTCTGCCGGTTTTTGCTAACACGTACGAGATTCTTTAAAGGCGTCTGGCCACCTTGGCCAATCGCAAAATGGGCATATTAAAAAAAAATAATAATGAACTCGAAAGTATGGGCCGGAATATTTTTATGTTTTTACATAACGTCAGAAAGGGCTTTAAGAATAACGTTAATAAATTTCCGTTCAAAATATTAAAAAATGGCGCCGTTATGCACATCACCGCGGAGGCCCTCCGCACGATACGCGCGGTCGTTGTCCCAGCTGTTACGCGGTCATGTCACATCTGAAAAAAAATCAGCTCATTTGTGAGTAGTGTCGCTACAATGTAGCGTAGCGGTTTTTTTTCGACCATTAGAAAAATTATGGTGAGCCATAATTTCGGTGAAAAGTACACATTTTTTTCTTCGGCTAACCATAATTTTTTTCGGTACAATGTAGCGTGGCGGTTTTTTTTCGACCATTAAAAAAATTATGGTGAGCCATAATTTCGGTAAAAAATACAAATTTTTTTCTTCGGCTCGCCATAATTTTTTTAATGGTTGAAAAAAAAAACCGCTACGCTACATTGTAGCGACACTACTCACGGATGAGCGGATTTTTTTTTGCAGATGTGACATGACCGTGTAACAGCTGGGACAACGACCGCGCGTATCGTGCGGAGGGCCTCCGCGGCAATGTGCATACCGGCGTAATTTTTTAATATTTTGAACGGAAATTTATTAACGTTATTCTTCAAGCCCTTTCTGACGTTGTGTAAAAGAATAAAAATATTCCGGCCCATACTTTCGAGTTTATTATTTTTTCTTAAATATACCCATTTTTCGATCGGCCAAGGTGGCCAAACGCCTTAAAGTCTTTAAGAGGGGATATACATTTACAACGTTCAAAAAATCAATTTCTTTTCTTTAAGGGATAACACCACTCTAGGAATTTGGAAAAATCGTTTTCATTTGTCTTCAATAATAATTTGGGGTCATAAAAACAATATGCAATTGGTATGCAGCGAATTTTTTTTTAAGTGTGTATACGTAAGGCAGGTTTGCAGTCACAAGAGCCTCGCGGTTGATATGTCAGCGTGCGGGCTCTGAGTGCAGACGACGCGGGTTCGATCCCCGTAGCCAATGTCTTTTTTTAAATTAAACATATATGAATTAAATATCATAAATAATGCCTGGACAGGCGAGAATAGCTAAAGCGAGAGTACGTTCGAAATTTTTTGAATATAAAATGAAGAAAAAGAATAGATTAAAAAAAGTCGATTAACCAGGGATCGAACCCGGACCGCAAGCATCGTCAATCCGTCACGCTGCCAACTCAGCCACGACGCTCATTGAGGATAAAAAAACATTTATGATACACGGTTATTCATAATGCTTACTGTTGAAAAAAAACGTCGTAATGACCGCGGCAAAGGTTCAAGATTTCTTTTTGAACCTTCCACGGTCGTTTCAGCGTTTTATTTTTCAACGCGGTTCGTCGTTAATTTTTTCAACCCGCATTCTCGGCATAAACGGCCAACCGAGAGAAAACAATTTTCTCGATACATGTTTTTCTCTTTGCAATTCATTTAATGCATATTCCAATCCACAGTACGGCCACACATATGTCGAGCTCGATCGGACGGAAAACCTCGCTCCGTTCGCCTGTCGAGTGAGTGAGGGGCAGAGACTTTTCCCCCACCGAGCTACCCATTCGTGTGCACGCTGACTGCGATATCGACTTGAGCGGTGCTCACGACTCGCGCGGCTACAAGGGAATCTGCAACCTCGACAGAGGCGATACACACGAAATCATATTTCCGAACTCGCCGCCGCGATTTAGCGCCATTTCTGCGGCACGCCGAAAAGGGGAGCGTTGTACATCTCCCTACTAATCTCTGCGAAAAGGGCCGCGTTGTGCATCTCCCCACTAATCTCTGGTAAGACCGTGCTCCCGACCCTAGGAGTTTCCAGACCTATATGTAAGACCGTGGACGAAACCATCGCTGACAACTACTCGCTGAAACTTGTGAAGAACAGAAGTTACACAATGAAGAGATCAGTGGCAGATCCTTGGAGCAATGGGAGAGACCCATCGAACGACGACCGCGAAGAGGGATTCAATAATGCACGATTCGAAGACTCGTTCGTCAGTGAGAATATGGACCTTTCGAGGTTATCCGACTCCGAGCAATATCTGGCTAGACTCTGTGAGTTATTCACATTCTCGCTCCAAATATTACGTGAATTTGATACCTGAACAGCTTCCGAGGTTCAAAAACACACGTTACATATATCCCTATGTTTTGCCAGTACAAAGATGCAACGATTAAAGTGTAGTGTCTGTTTGACACTGTTAAAATATCGACTGATGGCGCATGGGGATTACCACGGTTGGTTATAAGGCAGAGCGTAATTTCGTCAGTTGATATAATCTATAAGGTGATAAGAAACTCCTAAAAATGACTAAATTTTTTGTTTTGTTTTAGTAGCCTGGACGGCATAAGGCGAACATTAATAATTTTTTAATTTTTACTTTATTTTTCTCAGTAAATGCCTCATTAATACAGAACTCAAAACCTAAACAAGCCCTGTGCCGTCCAATTGTGAAAATCACCCACTTCTGAATATATTAGGTGCGCAATTAAGTACTTACTGTTTTTTTTTTTAATGAAAATGCCATTTTATTGTGAAAAAATAGTTACAAATGAATCATTCAAAAAATTGCCCATCGCTAGCGACAACTTTTTCCCATCTTTCTGGCAGAGCTCGAATACCGTCACGGTAGAAGTGTTTGTCTTTTGAGGCTATCCACGAATCAAGCCATTTTAAGATGTCTTCATATGAGCGGAACTGCTGATTAGCCAAACCATGTGCCATCGAACGGAACAAGTTATAATTGGACGGTGCAATATCTGGGGAATATTGCGGGTGGGGTAGGACTTCCCATTTGTGCGTCTCTAAGTAAGTTTTTCACAGGTTTGGCAACGTGAGGCTGAGCATGGTCATGCTGTAAAATCATTTTTTCGTGCCTCTGCTCGTATTGTGGCCGCTTTTCGTGCAGTGCTTGGCTCAATCGCATCAATTGAGTTCGATACCATTCCCCAGTGATGGTTAGGTTCGGGTTTAACAGCTCATAATAAATAATACCGCCCTGGTCCCACCAAATACACAGCAAAACCTTTGCAGTGTGAATATTCGACCGAGCCGACGACGTCGAAGCATGACCGGGCAGTCCCCATGATTTTGTTCTTTTTGGGTTGCTGTAATGGATCCACTTTTCATCACCCGTAACGATGCGATGAAGAAAACCCTTCCTTTTTCGCCGCTGGAGCAGTTGTTCACAGGCGAAAAAACGACGCTCAACATCTCTCGGCTTCAAATCATAAGAAACCCAAGTTCCTTGTTTTTAATCATTCCCAACGCATGCAATCGCTTGGAAATGGCTTGACGGGTAACTCGTAATGCTGAAGCAATCTCTTTTTGCGATTGGCACGGATCCTCATCGAGCAATGCCTCCAATTCAGCGTCTTCGAAGGTTTTTGGCCTTCCTTCACGTGAACGGTCATCAACATCGAAATCACCGTCTTCAAAGCGACGGAACCAACTACGGCACGTTGTTTCACTTAGAGCAGCATCTCCGTAAACTTTTTGGAGTTTTTGATGCGCTTCAGCCGCCGTTTTCTTCAAATGAAAGAAGAAAAGGAACACTTCCCGCAAATGACGATTATTTGGCACAAAATCAGACATTTTCACACAACCAAAAGTATACGACGCAAAAACAAAATCACTAATGGGTCAAGGCAGTTTGTTTACCATATGTCTAAGCTTGGTTCATGACGTTTTGTTATGTCACAATCGACGAGCACTTACTAGTGGAGCCATGTCTTGAAAAACAGCGGGAACTTAGTTGTGCACCTAATATATTGATGTAAGATTAGAAATTAGGATAAAGCGTAACTAGAAGTTTAAGGTGGCGAATATATAGTTGATATTCCATTGTCATTCAAAATTGGCGATGACATTAATATATCTGGATCTTTCAAATTAGGATTTATTTTGCTTTCACAAGAAATCTGAATTATCTTTGGGGTAATAGATAGGATGGTGATAGGATTTTGCTCTTTCTTATCCACAGAATTGAAAATTATAAAATACCTAATTAATCACAGGGTGATTTTTTGCCCCCAATTGCGGTAACAAGTTCGTTAGAATAAAGCGTGAGTGGGTGTCAATAAAGCCTCATTGTCATGTTTCGTAATCACACAATCAATTTTGATCGACTATTTAGCTAGAGATACTAAGTTGCGGAAGACATTTTTCAGACTCGAGGCTGAAACACGTAAAAGGTGGCACTTCGAAGAAGGACCTTGTGAATTCATTGTCCGATGCCAAAGCAGATTGCATAGCACGCCTGGTGATGAACAGTCAGTGTTTTGAAACTGAAAAAGAAGCCTTGCTTGCTGCAAATCCGGTTATAAGGCACATAGCGCCACATTTGCAAGTTAGTTTCATATTTAATGTATACAAAAAAAAGATTAACTTACCAACCAATACTCGTATAACTAACCGTATAACAGAAAAAATGTGTCAATTTGAAAACTGCACATCGCATGCACATCATTTTATTCCGTTAACGAAGCTTCCTCTATGAGGGAGTGAATTTTGCAAGAAGTCAGGATTTATTCTTCGCAGGCCTTGACCGCCAGTGAGTTGGTTCATCTACTGAAGGCAGACGTTCTTCAGAGCGTAACAAACGAGCAGAACGGTCATCAAGATCAAATGAACGTGCGAACGGACAAGGTCGCAGAAGAGATGCCAAAAAGCAAGCAATCCAAACCGGAAAAAATCTCATTGTGGCCCGAGAAACTTGATAACGCCAATCAGGATGCGCCCAAGCCAAATCACCTCGACTAAAACACGAACATCGAAAAATAATTCAGTGCACTGAAGATTATACATGCATCTATAATACGAAAAAAATATTGGAGAAGTAATTCCAAAACACAACCCATACGTATATTCGAAGATTTGACCTTTGAATCTTAAGATGTCGTTTTTTGCGACCTCGCCTTCGTTCATCGAGATATTCATCGTGGAAATTTCGTCCAGTCCTCGAATGGTACACTGAAAAAAATAACTCGAACTGATGGAATTCGTCATTGGGGGATGTCAGCGGATTATTTATTGAAAAAATAGAATAGTACATTATTATAAGAATTATTTATTCTTTTGAACCAATGAAGACTCGAAATAATCATATATTTTAGTTTTTCATCGTAGTATTTTGTTGGTCAGGTGTACATTTCGTTAAGCCAAGTGATTTTTCCCTTCGTGTATAATAAATCACTAGATCCACAGATTGTAAAATATTTCCCACGCAATAAGGCAGTTGTAATACAATTCTTGTGGACCTTGGCAGAAATAGTTAGAAGTTTAAAAATGAGAAAAGGTTTCGCAGTGATCACAGTATTAAGCGGTAGAAAATTTTAAGTATTCAGCAGAAAAATTATGTTAAATGTTTTGTGAGTAAAGAATTGTTATAGCATACGTACGAATGTTTGCAATAGAAACACGAGAAAAAAGCATTTCGTATATGATTCTCCATATTTATTAAATATTAATTAATTTGAAATCGCAAGATATAGTTTTAATATTCTTTCGTATGCCCTTGCGGGTTCGTCGCGACTCTATCCCTTCCATCTTAGAGTGTTTCTCACTGTCATTCGTTTCTAATGCACTAGTGTATCGCATCTGCACGAGGGCAGTGGTTAACTGTGGAATACTCATGCTGATACAGGTGATTATATTTTACTGAGTTCCAGCTGTGTTACCATTGGAAACTCAGTAAATATTCCTCCCGCTTGTCATTCAGCGCCCAAGCCAGTTTATGCTTCAGCAGTCGGCCGTTTAGATATTGACCCAGCCAAACGCTGCTTGATACAGGAGATGGAAATAGCCGCACATCGACCGTGCTTTCTTTACTGTCGGATATATGAAATATATCCGACGTGATGATGAAATAAAAAAATCAATGAAATTGGCATTTTGCATACTATTTTAGCTTTTTCGATTACGATTCCTCTATTAGTAAGTAGATTTTTCAAAATTGTCTTTGTCATAGAAAAAGTTGTGTAAGCAAAATAAAAAAGATGAGGGTATGCTGTGCAAGTTTCTAATTTTTTTTGAAACTATTATTAGGTGTGCAATGTTAAACATGGGTAACCATCGCTCTACTAATTTTAAACGTACGCTATACTAAATATAAACGTTAAACAAATCGCTATGTCCAATATGAACGTTGTTGTAAAGTTGGGTGTACAACATTTATACTGATATCTCAAATTTGCAAAACATAGCACAACAATGGGTTCTTTCAAAACTAAAGGTCCCGTAAAAGCATTTCTGATAAAAAAATTAGGTGAAAATTTGATCCAGTCATTTGTTTGGGTTTTGTTGCATCAAGCAGTAGATTGGTAAATATTTCGGAGACCTATAACTAACGGGTTCGTATAAATTTGATGGGGCCCAAAAAGCAGGTCGATTTTGCCAATTTTTTTCTGACGACAGTATTGGAATAGCGAGATCGGGATTTTACTTTATTGGTGAGTTGCTATACGCATGCCGGCTTTTGCTCCGCACCTTCTCGTCTTTACTGTCCTTCCTGTGGCCTGCAAGCTTCTTTTTCCAGATCTAAAGCACCTTCTTTATTCCTTTACCCTCGTGGACCTTTAAAGATCTGCGCTGTCTGCATGAAGTGGCTCAGGATTTCCACTCGAACGTGACAGTTTTCTTAAGACGGAATGACACCTCATCGCGGTCGGTATGGTAGAACAATTATAGATACCCAAAAATCTCTGAAACGGCTCTTCAAATCCGGTCGAAACTTTGCCAAACGACGTCAAATAGATAGACGAACAGCTGTCTGCCCCTCAAATTTTCTGAATTTGAGAAAAAAACGTAGATCGGGTTATCATAAGCCAATCTACGGTTTTTTTCTCAAATTCAGAAAATTTGAGGGGCAGACAGCTGTTCGTCTATCTATTTGACGTCGTTTGGCAAACTTTCGACGGGATCTGAAGAGCCGTTTCAGAGATTTTTGGGTATCTACAATTGCTCTACCATACCGACCGCGATGAGGTGTCATTCCGTCTTAACCGTACATTCAGGTTCATCAGCATTTTCTCGCTATTGCTACAGGTCAACGTCACGGCCATTTAGCCTAGATACCAGCAGGTTCAGCGGCAATGCAAAGGCGCTGAAAAAAGCGTCCCCGAAAATGTCCCGAAGTGATGGCGCTGGGGTGCAGCGGCACCTACATATATAGTAATATATTGGTCAACGAGGTGAAAGTGATCGTGGCAGGTGACAGACCTATCGTGACATCACACGTCGAAATATCCGCCGATTCATAATTTCCTCATGACGGTTCGGAAAAAAATGCAAAAGCGAGAAAAGATCTCAAAGTCAAACTCAAAATGCCGGCGATACAGCCCATCTAGAAAAACGTGTTTTTTTTTACATATAGCTTCACGGGCGAACGGTTTTCTCGTAAAATATAAGACCTGAAATAAAAACCAAAGAAATGATAATTTATATATTATTAGCTATGAGACTACCTAGAAATTTGCTTTCAAATTTTGCAAAAATAGCGCACTTTGAAGGAAATAAATCGATTTTTTGCCAAAAAAAGCAGTAAATTGTTTATAAAAAGAAGTTTACATTTAATCAAAAAACGGCTACGTACTCCCATAAAGAATATGATTCTGAAGCTGATATCAAAATTTCAAATCGATGCATGCAGAGGTGGTCGACTAATCCGTCTTCCGAGATCGAAAAAAGTGGTTTCGAGAAAAACGCGTTTAACGTTGTACGAGCAACTGAGCGCGCGCTCCGAGGCGCTGCGGCCAAATCGATAATTGAACCTTTAAATTAAAAAACAATCGCTACAGGACCAATTGCATATTGCGTTTATGACACCAAAGTATATTTAGGCAAGAAAACGTCTTTTCAAAATCCTAGAGTGGTGTTATCCCTTAACACGAATGAGGGTTAGGTACATCATCTGTGATCTGTCTTAGATCGCACCCATGTTTAGCGTATATCTATATACATGTAGGTGCCGGAGCACCCCAGCGCCATCATTTCTTGTTCTCGTTTTGGGGACGAGTTGAAAGGCCTCGCTGAACCTCCTGGTATCTAGGCTCCATGGTAACGGCAACGAATTCAGGGTGGGTTTTTCCAACCTCTAGGTAAAGTTTCGGGTAGCCTACTCGGCAGGTAAACTCCTAACTGACGGTGTTCCAACTTGCAGGTAACTTTACCTGGCCGGTAAATGTCTATACTCGGAAGTTAAATCAAATCGAAAATTTAATCGGCAATGAACGTAGAAAATATGTACGAGAATCCATTAATATTCAGTGACGAAGATGACGATGATGCTGTTGATCAGGAAGACTAAAGGAGTGGACTCTCCATAGGAGATAAGCAGCGAAAGACGGCCCCAAAATCCCGACTTATAAGTGACCGCAAGGGGCGCTGCAATTGCAATTCCCAGATGTATAGTAATACTTGTAGCTAAAGGTTCTAGCAGAGATTAGTAGGGAGATGCACAACGCTCCCCTTTTCGGCATCAGTGCAGCCAGATTGCGCGTAAAAGTTACCCCCTCTCTAGTCTCTTACGCGCCCATCACACAATCATAGTAGCGCGTGTCCGTGAGCGAGCGACGCTCGGACGTCTTCGGCAAGAGCCGAATGGGCTCGAAGTTTCCCGACCGCGCCTTCGGCAGCTACACCAACACATGGACGCTGAGCACGTTCATGTGCGGCCAAGCCGAAATGAAGGCTTCGAGGGAAAAAGCAATCTGAGCACGACTCGCGCGTGACGTCACCCGACGACACGCGCGAGGCTTTTAGATGATTTCAATGCTTATATAGCTCTTGATTCTCTGCGTTATTAATGTATACAAAAAAATGTATCGCGCACTCTGATCACTTATTTTTTTAGTTTATACGTTAAGGCGTTACCCCCACTTGTAGCGCAAAAAAAGGCCTTTTTCATGAATTTTTTTAAAGAAAACTACAAAAAAATTTAATCGATCAATATACCATCTTAAAGAAAACATCTTGAAGAACTTTCAGTAATCTTTTTATTGAAAAATATTACATTGTTTAGTGGCAAATGGCCGTCAATGAAATAATGTTTTTATATACACGGTTTGCGGTGACCAACATTGCGGCGAAGTGGATCATCTGAAAAAAAAAATGCGGATGGATTTAGTGAAATATAAGTATAAACTAGTCTTTAATCGAAGGATTTTAAAAAATATTCATTTTTCACAAAATGGCGGACAGTCAAAATTAATGGTTCGATTTTAACGAAAAACGGCCGTTTTTTGACTATAAAACGGCCATTTTTTTCGAAAAAAAAATCGAACGATTAAAGACTACATTTTTATGTATTAAACAAGCCTGCAAAATTTCAAGAAGATCGGTTCATTAGTGTTCGAGTAATCTTGGTCACCGACTTCAGAAATGCCATTTTGAGAAAAACGCGTTTAAAGTTTCAATTTCAGTTTACACGAAGAAAATATTTTTTTTTGTAAACTTACATAGAGTCATCTATTCCGGGCATAAAAAAAACTGCACTTCAAATTGCACTTCAAAAAAATGCAATAAAAAAATTCGATTTTCAAAATCGCAAGTGGGGGTAACCCCTTAATTTAAATATAAGAATAAATCTAAATTACAACTTATTTATCTTCTAAAAAATTGTTTACGCTTTACTCACACCCGTCCTTATGCCAAATAAATTATAATTCATAAAAGTAAGCGAAAATATATTTATATTCGTATTATTGTATTAATTCTCATACTTTCATCAAGCGATAAAACATTATCCCCAAAAACAAGCCAATCATCCATCCGGCCGCGAATCGTAAGTACCAGAAAGTGCACATATTCTACAAGCGATGAGATGGTCCCGTTGGTAGCGTTCCTGGCTTCGGTCCGCAGGGGCCCCTAGGGCAAATTTTTCTCCAAATTTTTCATAATTTCTCATATTTTAGTCATATTTGAGATTTTCGGAGAAAAAAATGATTTAAAACATATTCAAGTACTGGTCTATTTCCCAAAAACACATTTTTTTACTGAAAATTCATGATTTCTCATTTATTTCTCCGGAAATTTCTCTTTTTCCTATGACCTGAGGCTGCGGAGATATTCGGAGAAAAGTTATAGATGAAAAAAATGAGATTTTCGTAAAAAAAAATTATTACATTTTTTATCCCTCATAATTCTGAGAAATAATGAATTTCCGCAATTTTTGCAAACATTATTTTCCTTAAGGGGTAACACCACTGTAACGGCCTGCCACGAAGCGTTCTAGACTAATAATACTTGGGGTAATTATTAAGCATATATTAAAGTATATTGCAAAAAAATGTTATGGGAAAATATTACAAAATGGTGAAACTGCAGCAAATTCTTCCGAGGCATGTTGAACTTAAGGTGCTCTGCGGCACGCAGTATAACTTGTGCCAATTTTAATCTGGACAAAATAATTTTTTTTTAATTAAATCTAGATGAATGTAGCTAGTGAACCACGTAGGGGATTTTAGAAATATTGATTTTTGAGTAATTGCCGAGTATTTGACTAAAAAAGTTCAATTTTTTCAATACAGTTATTTGTTAATAAATATTGTTTAAATTAACTTATCGAAAATCCTCTACGTGGTTCAGTAGCTACACTCATGTAGACTTAATAAAACAAAATTCTTTTTTTTTTTTTAGATTAAAATTTGCACAGTTACACTGCGTGCCGCAGAGGTTCGACATGCTTCGGAAGAATTGCTACAGTGTCGCCAGTTTGTAATATTTTCGGATAAAAATGTATAGCAATATACTTAAATATATGCTCAGTAAATACCGCAAGTATTATTTATTTATCACATTTTCTTCCGCAAAAAAACATATCAAAAAATACGCTTCCTGTAAGGCCGTCACAGTGGTGTCACCCCTTAAAGTCTTCATTTAATTTCCGAGATTTTCCCGTGGTCATAATTAAAATAATGAAATATTCGGAAAAATTCGAAGAAATTCGGAGAAACTCGGATGTTTGCGTAAAAATAATTGTCCGCAAAACTCCGAATCCTTCATATTTGTTCCAATTCATAGAAAAATTCGGAAAATTTTTGGGGAAAAATCGGATTTTTTCAGAAAAAAAATTGCACTAGAGGCGCGGGATCGTTCCCTGCGCTCAGCGTTTTTTTTAAATTATTATTACCATTAATTCTTATTTGATTAGTTATTTTTATTAATTATCATTATTATTTTAATTAGTTATCTTTTAGTGTCGAAAAATTTATCGCGCACTCTGACCGCTTATTTTATTAGTTTGTACGTGGCAGGGTCTCAGTTCGCCACAGTGCAGTTCGACATCGTGTCAGTTCGCCACTGTTCAATTCGACGTGTGGGCAGTTCGCCACCGAGGCAAATCGACGGCCGTAGCAGCTCGACATTTCCCCGACGCTCGCGTATCCCCACTCTTCAGATTCGGGCCGGGCGATTCGCTGCCCTGTGTCAGTTTGCCACCGAGTCCTCCCTGCACAGCGTAGTGTGCTCAACTTACATTTCCTAGCGGCTGTACTTTTTTCGAATCACCCATACCCGGGAACGAGAAATATACGAGCAAAATGTTTTCGCATGTACCGACTACCCGCTCTGTCAGTTCTCTAGTTTATCGACTGATTCTGAATGGAAGTTTCACGAGTGGCATTTTGTTATAACTTTATTCTTTAATAATGCCACGAACATATATTTAGTCTCTTAAAATTTTAATTCTTCCATAATTCGGGAAAAAGCGTCATTTTTGAGTACTTGAGAATAACGATAAGCTAAGAGAACTGAAAACTTATATAATAATCGTGTGAAAGAAAAACTGGTGGCCTCGTACAGTTGGACAGTTTTTCGTTGCCGTTGAATATAGGATAATATTCTTCAAGAGGATGTTTAATTTTGTTCTGAATTTCGTTTCTTGTGGCTCTTGGTTTATTCGTAAAAATCATCGTGCAAAGTCTAAATTTTATAATCAATTTTTTAATCATCAAAAATATCGCTGAAAAAAGCATATGCAATTACAAGAAATTAATATCATGAAACGATTGGAAATAATATTGTTGTCAATATTCCTCATATATGTTCCTTTCATTACAGATTGAAACGTCCACATTATTATTATCCATGTTTTTCAAATACTTAATGCCAAAGAACAGTGCATGTCGGATATATATATATATTTTTTTTTCATTAATGTGTGAGATGTCGTCTACTATATATGAAAAAATTGAATCATCGTATAACATGAATACGCTGTATTGAAAAGCGCAGAATCATTAAGGGAGGGGGGGGGGGTGGAAGGTTCATTTGCTATAAAAAAGCATATTTTGGATATTTTTTGTTGACGTACTGTTTGTATATATTTATATAATTAGTATAAAATAAAAGGACATTTGAAGAATATTGTGTGAAATTTTCGTTAATAATTGTGCAGAAATGAGCCAGTGACAGGAAATCTTCTCAGAGGCCACAAAAGTTACATTGCGGTGAACTGCATAACTCACCACTGGATCGCCCGAAAAAAATTCAACAAGATCGTATTATTTAATAAGTTTCTTGAGGTAACGCTGTCGAGTTTTTATTTTAATTTTTATTTCTTTTCAATTTTCAGTCAGACTGAGAAGACAAAATAGCGATTTTTCATTTTAAAAATTGGAACCCTTATTATTGCAAAATGAATTAAAATGATAAAAACAATTGACAGCGTTACCTCAAGAAACTTATTAACTAATACATTCTTCTTGGATTTTTTTCTCGGATGATCCAGTGATGAGTTATGCAGTTCACTGCAATTTTTTTGAGGTGTCTGCAAAGATGTGCTGTCAACGGCTCATTTCCGCATAATTATTGATGAAAATTTTACAGAATATTCTTCGAATGTCCTTTTATTATATACTTCTTACACAAATAAATATATATCAACCGTGTCGTAAAAAAAATTATCGTAAATATGCTTTTTTCGTAGCGAAATACCCCCCGCCCCCTCCCCTTAACACGTCTAGCCACCCGGGCCACTCGAAAAATGGGTATTATTTTTTAAAAGTCATAAACTCAACAGTATAAAACAATATATGTTAATTTTTTAACCTAAGGTGAAAATTAACCTAAGGTGAAAATGCCTCAAATAAATATTATTTTAAAGTATTATAGGACGAATATTATTATAAGATAAATTTCCGTTCCAGGCAAACAACGAAAAAGCATCTTCGTTGGCAGAATCCTGAAAAAAAAAGTTTTTTTTTTTTCATGTTGCCAAGTAACGAAGTAACGTGGCTCGGATCAGTACAGTAAATACTGAAGCGAAGGAAGGGATTTATAAATAAAAGGATCATTGTCGAATTTTTGCCAATACTTGTGGTTTTATATATTTAACTCTTTAAAAAAATGCACAGCCGTTTCAGATGTTTTTTTTTATGCTACAATTCACATCCAACATCAATAACTGTTCATATAAACATCTGTATAACTGTTTTCAGTTCTGTGACAATTGACAAATATTATATATTAGATTCCTTTTTATCACATCACATTATTTATCACATGTTGAATGCATTGTTTTCACATATTCGCAGTCATTCAAGTGTACATGTTTTTACAACTAATTAATATTATAAACGTTCGTGTACATATTGGTGCATTTATATTTAAATACATTTTTTTGGGGTTAGTATTGCACAGTGATTTAATGCGCTGTCCGCCGCGTAACAAAGGCCATAGCCGGGTAAGTAGGGAAAAATGGCCCCCGCATTTTTCCCAGCGAAATCTGGAGTATATTCTGAGGTGCAAAAAAAAACAAATTTTCTGAAAATTTCATCCCCGTCCACGCAATGGCTTTAGAAAAATGATTTTTTGTAATATAAAAAAAATTCCAGAAACGGTTCAGTTGATCGATTTGATTTTTTTTGGTACTTCTTCCAATCAAACGTGTTACGAAATAAAATTATAGAACATCTTGCGAAAGATTAAGATTTGAAAAAAAAATAATGTTCCTTGTTTTATTATTTTTTACTATAATCCACTTGGGGTACACTAACGAAATTTTTTTCATATAATCTTTGGACACCTTATTAGATTATATACTTTTTTCAAAATGATCGGTTTTGTACGCCACAGTGAAAAAAAAGAAACACACTTTATTGATATATTTTAGTTATATAGATATATAACGCAAATACATCAATAAAGTCTGTTTTTTTAAACTGTGGCGTACAAAACCGATCATTTAAAAAAAATATTATATAATCTAATGAGGTGCCCAAAGATTACATGAAAAAAAAAATCGTTATTGTACCCCAAGTGGATTTAGTAAAAAAAAAATAAAACAAGGAACATAATTTTTTTTTAAACCTTAATCTTTCGCAAGATGTTCTATAATTTTATTTCGTAACACGTTTGATCGTAACAAGGACCAAAAAAAATCAAATTGATCCACTGAACCGTTTCCGGAATTTTTTTATATTACAAAAAATCATTTTTCTAAAGCCATTGCGTGGACGGGGATGAAATTTTCAGAAAATTTGTTTTTTTTTTGCACCTCAGAATATACTCCAGATTTCGCTGGGAAAAATGCGGGGGCCATTTTTCCCTACTTACCCGGCTATGGCCTTTGTTACGCGGCGGACAGCGCATTAAATCACTGTGCAATACTAACCCCAAAAAATGTATTTAAATATAAATGCACCAATATGTACACGAACGTTTATAATATTAATTAGTTGTAAAAACATGTACACTTGAATGACTGCGAATATGTGAAAACAATGCATTCAACATATGATAAATAATGTGATGTGATAAAAAGGAATCTAATATATAATATTTGTCAATTGTCACAGAACTGAAAATAGTTATACAGATGTTTATATGAACAGTTATTGATGTTGGATGTGAATTGTAGCATAAAAAAAACATCTGAAACGGCTGTGCATTTTTTTAAAGAGTTAAATATATAAAACCACAAGTATTGGCAAAAATTCGACAATGATCCTTTTATTTATAAATCCCTTCCTTCGCTTCAGTATTTACTGTACTGATCCGAGCCAAGTTACTTCGTTACTTGGCAACATGAAAAAAAAAAAACTTTTTTTTTTCAGGATTCTGCCAACGAAGATGCTTTTTCGTTGTTTGCCTGGAACGGAAATTTATCTTATAATAATATTCGTCCTATAATACTTTAAAATAATATTTATTTGAGGCATTTTCACCTTAGGTTAATTTTCACCTTAGGTTAAAAAATTAACATATATTGTTTTATACTATTGAGTTTATGACTTTTAAAAAATAATACCCATTTTTCGAGTGGCCCGGGTGGCTAGACGTGTTAAGGGGAGTGGGCGGGGGGTATTTCGCTACGAAAAAGCATATTTACGATAATTTTTTTTACGACACGGTTGATATATATTTATTTGTGTAAGAAGTATATAATAAAAGGACATTCGAAGAATATTCTGTAAAATTTTCATCAATAATTATGCGGAAATGAGCCGTTGACAGCACATCTTTGCAGACACTTCAAAAAAATTGCAGTGAACTGCATAACTCATCACTGGATCATCCGAGAAAAAAAACCAAGAAGAATGTATTAGTTAATAAGTTTCTTGAGGTAACGCTGTCAATTGTTTTTATCATTTTAATTCATTTTGCAATAATAAGGGTTCCAATTTTTTAAATGAAAAATCGCTATTTTGTCTTCTCAGTCTGACTGAAAATTGAAAAGAAATAAAAATTAAAATAAAAACTCGACAGCGTTACCTCAAGAAACTTATTAAATAATACGATCTTGTTGAATTTTTGTCGGGCGATCCAGTGGTGAGTTATGCAGTTCACCGCAATGTAACTTTTGTGGCCTCTGAGAAGATTTCCTGTCACTGGCTCATTTCTGCACAATTATTAACGAAAATTTCACACAATATTCTTCAAATGTCCTTTTATTTTATACTAATTATATAAATATATACAAACAGTACGTCAACAAAAAATATCCAAAATATGCTTTTTTATAGCAAATGAACCTTCCACCCCCCCCCCCCCCTCCCTTAATGATTCTGCGCTTTTCAATACAGCGTATTCATGTTATACGATGATTCAATTTTTTCATATATAGTAGACGACATCTCACACATTAATGAAAAAAAAAATATATATATATCCGACATGCACTGTTCTTTGGCATTAAGTATTTGAAAAACATGGATAATAATAATGTGGACGTTTCAATCTGTAATGAAAGGAACATATATGAGGAATATTGACAACAATATTATTTCCAATCGTTTCATGATATTAATTTCTTGTAATTGCATATGCTTTTTTCAGCGATATTTTTGATGATTAAAAAATTGATTATAAAATTTAGCCTTTGCACGATGATTTTTACGAATAAACCAAGAGCCACAAGAAACGAAATTCAGAACAAAATTAAACATCCTCTTGAAGAATATTATCCTATATTCAACGGCAACGAAAAACTGTCCAACTGTACGAGGCCACCAGTTTTTCTTTCACACGATTATTATATAAGTTTTCAGTTCTCTTAGCTTATCGTTATTCTCAAGTACTCAAAAATGACGCTTTTTCCCGAATTATGGAAGAATTAAAATTTTAAGAGACTAAATATATGTTCGTGGCATTATTAAAGAATAAAGTTATAACAAAATGCCACTCGTGAAACTTCCATTCAGAATCAGTCGATAAACTAGAGAACTGACAGAGCGGGTAGTCGGTACATGCGAAAACATTTTGCTCGTATATTTCTCGTTCCCGGGTATGGGTGATTCGAAAAAAGTACAGCCGCTAGGAAATGTAAGTTGAGCACACTACGCTGTGCAGGGAGGACTCGGTGGCAAACTGACACAGGGCAGCGAATCGCCCGGCCCGAATCTGAAGAGTGGGGATACGCGAGCGTCGGGGAAATGTCGAGCTGCTACTGCCGTCGATTTGCCTCGGTGGCGAACTGCCCACACGTCGAATTGAACAGTGGCGAACTGACACGATGTCGAACTGCACTGTGGCGAACTGAGACCCTGCCTTTGTACGTTAGTAGTAAGGGGGCCACTATGGCGACCCCCACTCCTATCCCCACTCCTATCCCCACTCCTCGGTCCGTGGTGAGGGCAGCCGAGGTGGGTGTAGAAGTGGGGGAAAATTGTGGTGGCTCGCCATAGTGGCCCGCGACGATTGAGAAGAGGAAAAAGCTATACTTACGTGCGTGTGTCGTCTTTTCTGCGGAGTCAGCAAATGCCTCGGCGTAGGGGGTATGGACATTTCGAAGTGAAAAAATAAGCTAACAATATAAAGGATTTTTTTTTAATTTTCAAAACAAAACATGGCAGCCATTAAGTTACAGCCAAGAGGTGGTGTCGCCATAGTAGCCCCCTTTTTTATTTTTTCGCTCCTATCCCCACACCTCGGCCTGTGGTGGGGGTAAGAGGAGGAATGAGCGGTGGTGTCGCCATAGTGGTCCCTTTTAGTTAATTTTTATTTTCGCCGAAGCTTTTATATCTAGGTTTGAAGTTAAATATAAATAATGTTTTCAGGTAGCGAATTAAAAATAAAATTTTCACACACTCACTGATGGTCACCGCCCGTGGTTCCTTTTTTGAAAAAATAAATAAATTTTCGAAAATACACAATCATGCAGCACGCGAGAGGTGTCGTCGGAAACTCGGACCAATCGGGAGACATTTTGCTCACTTCGCACAATTTTTCAGAATGTCACACTGTTTTTCAAAATATCACATAAGTTTGTAAACGTCACGAAATTTTTAAAAATGTCACAGAGAAAGAGGTGAGGTCTACGCGCTTCGCGATTCGGAGAGCAACTGAAGCTCTGGAGCGAATAAAAAGCCCCTTTTGCAAATTTTAACACTTTAGCACTCTTGCCGAAGGCTCTACATGCTCGCGGTCATTGTGTGCACGAGTTTGAATCGTCCGGCACGGCACACAATCGCCAGCTACTCTGTAGACATCTCGAGTTATGCGTTTTTGCTGACAATCGCAAAAATGTCTCGACTCTGAACTTTGGACGACGCGTGTCTTCACCGAAAGAGACAAATTTCTTACCGATATAAATGATACCCCTATACAATTTTTTAAATGCATTAGAATATGGAATAGAGGAGGAGGAGGGAAAGCGTACAGAGCAATACAGGTGTATGTACGCTCGAGAGAGAGAAGGAGAGAGAGATGAAGCCCTCGAGCTGTAGCGGGCGATCTAAGTGCGATGATCTGCAAAGAAAGAGAGAGAAATAAAGCGTTCGAGCAGTAGCGGGAGAGAGATCTCCTACTATGCAGTATTGCTTCGATGCATGTATGTACGGCAGCGCGCTGCACAGCCGTGTATGTGGTAAACGAGACAGAGCGAGAAACTGCGTGATCTGTAGTAGGAGAGAGATCTCCCACTAGCGAGGTGTATGTGTGGAGAGAGAGCGCATCATTAGCAGGAAACAGATCTGCTAAAAAATGACGACAACAGAGAGAGAGAGAGAGAGAGAGAGAGAGAGAGAGAGAGAGAGAGATCGCGCGAGCTGCAAGAGAGAGATTTCGTACTATTGAGCGCGCCGATGAGAGAGAGAAACAAGGCGCTCGAGCTGTAGCACTGATCCCGCACACGCCCAAATTAATACGACTTTGAGATAGAACGGTGCTGCAATAAATATAAAATAAACCGATACATAAAAAAAACGTAATTTTTTTATCTCGATTTTTATTTCTGATTTTTTATACCGATATTCATTTTTAATTTCGGTTGTGATCTCGACGTAGTTATACTTACGTGTGTGGGTGACGTCTCGACTTCAATTTCCGGGTTCATGCCCTACAGGGTATTTAAATGAAAGAATAAAACACTATGGGGAGGTGGTGTTGCGACAGTGGCCCTATTTTTCAATATTTTATTTTTAATTTAAAAAACCACCATGGTCCCATCTTTTTATTGAAAATAAAAATAAAAATAAAATATTCAAAAATCACATTGTGACGCATTCACCGATCGTCCTATCAGGCATCCAACGATGAATGAGGGAACAAGGCCTAGACACACACACACACACACACACACACACACACACACACACACACACACACGCACACACGCACGCACACAGACCGAGCGAACGCAACGAACGCACGAGCGAACGGGCGCAACGGGTTAACGAACGAAAGATTCAGCGAACGCATCAAACGAACGAACATGCGAACGCATTGAACAATCGAACGAACCAACGACTGCAAGATTCTTTTCCATATCATACAGTTGGGATTGCGCAAAGAATTTTTTTTCTATATATGGTTTTCTCAACGAACATAGAGAGTTTTGCCCTGAAAATCAACACCGCTACTTTGGACTGCGGTGATCGTTCGTTCGTAACAAACGAAAGATCAAACGAGGGGAATGAACGATGAAACGGACGATCGAACGAGCGCAACGAACCAACGATCGAGTGAACGGAACGAACGACCCAAAGAGAACATCGATTTTGATTTCGATTTCTTTTATGTCGATTTTGATTTTTTTCCAATGAACGAATGGACGAAATTTTTTACAGATACAAAATCAGTGTTTGAACAAGCGAACGCAATGAACGAGTGAACGCACGAGCGATCGAACGAACGCTACGATTGATCAAACAAACGCAACGGTAGAACGATCGTAAGATCGAACGAATGCGACGGTCGATCGAACGAATGCAATAAAAAATCGACCGAACGAACAAACGTACGCACTGGCCGGTCGAATGAATGAACGAGTGCAACGAACGAGTGAACGAAGCAATGAACACAAGCTTCTTTCACATATCAATAAAGCAGCGATAGAATGAAAGATGTTTTTTTTTTAAATTCGATGCATAGTTTTCGTGAACGAAAATTGAGTGATTCTTTTCACTGGCAATCAATACTGCCACTTCGGACCGCGATTGAGCAAGCGCAACGAATGGAAGATCGCTCAAACGCAATGAGCGATCGAACGAACAAAGAAAGTAGGCTTCTTTTAGATTTCTCTTTTAGATATCGAAAAGCAGTAATTGGCAGAGAGATTTTGTTACGATGCAAAGTTTTTTGTGAACGAAAATCAAGCGTTTTTTTTTCACGGAAAATCGACACTTCCACTTCGGCCCACGATTGAGCGACGATCAATCGAACGGACGAGCGATCGAACGACCGAAGAAAGTAAACTTCTGTCAAATGTCAAACATCAGTGTTTGGCCCGATACTACATGTTCGTTGAAAAACCATGCATCGAAAAAAATTCTTCGCGTAATGTAAAGGGATGCAGGGACAGCGTCCCTGCTGTTTGATATGTAAAAGAACCTTGTGGTCGTTGGTTCGTTCGATCGCGCAACGAGCGCACGAGCGATTAAACGAACGATCAAGCGAACGAACGAACGATCGAACGGACGCAACGGGTTAACGAACGAAAGATCGAGCGAGCGCATCGAACGAACGAACGTGTGAACGCATCGAACGATCGAACAAACCAACGAACATAAGGTTCTTTTAAATATCAAACAGCAGTGATTACGCGAAGAATTTTATTTTCCATTGCTCGAGCACCGCGATAATTTATTCTCTACGATGATGGTGAGGAAAGCAGTGACTGCGGCTGTATGATGAGTCGGTTATCCAGTGAAGCGATTAACATTCGACTCGTCAAGCGCGAATGAACGATCGAACGAGCGCAACGAACGAACGATCGAGCGAACGCAACGAACGAACGATCGAGCGAACGGGCGTAACGGGTTAACGAACGAAAGATCGAGCGAACGCATCGAACGAACGAACGTGCGCAAAAAGCAGGGATTGCGCAAAGAAATTTTGTTTTTCGATATATGGTTTTTTCAATGAACATAGAGAGTTTTGTCCCGAAAATAAACACCACTACTTTGGTAGTTCGTTCGTTCGTTCGTAACAAACGAAAGATCAAACGAGGGTAATGAACGATGAAACGAACGATCGAACGAGCGCAACGAACGAACGATCGAGTGAACGGAACGAGCGCATCGAACGAACGAACATGTGAACGCATTGAACGATCGAACGAACCAACGAACACAAGGTTCTTTTACATATCAAACAGCAGTGATTACGCGAAGAATTTTATTTTCCATTGTTCCAGCACCGCGATAATTTATTCTCTCCGATGATGGTGAGGAAAGCAGTGACTGCGACTGTATGATGAGTCGGTTCTCCAGTGAAGCGATTAACATTCGACTCGTCAAGCGCGAATGAACGATCGAACGAGCGCAACGAACGAACGATCGAGTGAACGCAACAAACGAACGATCGAGCAAACGCAACGAACTAACGATCGAGCGAACGAGTGTAACGGGTTAACGAACGAGAGATCGAGCGAACGAACGAGCGAACGCATCGAACGAACGTGCGAACGCATTGAACGATCAAACGAACTAACGACCGCAAGGTTCTTTTTCATGTCAAAAAGCAGGGATTGCGCAAAGAAATTTTGTTTTTCGGTATATGGTTTTATCAACGATCATATAGAGTTTTGTCCTGAAAATCAACACCACTACTTTGGGCTGAGGTGTTCGTTCGTTCGTAACAAACGAAAGATCAAACGAGGGTAATGAATGATGAAACGAACGACCAAACGAGCGCAACGAACGAACGATCGAGTGAACGGAACGAACGAATGACCCAAAGAGAACGCCGATTTTGATTTCGATTCCTTTTATGTTGATTTTGATTTTTTTTACGATACTTTATTACGATAGCCATTTTTTATTTGGTTTTTCATTTTTTATTTCAATTTGGTGAAACATCGACTGAGTACACGCTCGTGGACGAAATCTCCAGACTTTTTAAAAGTATATCGCTTGAGCTTGAGACCCTTAATTTCAGCTTTTATTTTCAAAAAGAATATAGCTTGAGAACATTGATTTGAATTTTCATTTCCATGACGATTTCGATTTTTTGACTTTTTATTTCAATGTCAATTTCCATATATGGTTTTTAATTCTATTTTCAATTCGTTTCATAAAAATGAACAAATGAACGCACCAAAGGATAGAACGATCGCAACGAACGAATAAACGAACGAGTGAATGAACACAAGTTTCTTTTGCACGTGAAAATGCAATGATTGAACGAAGGAATTAGACAACGAAAGATCGAACAAGTGTAATAAACGTTGGTACGAACGATCGAATGAGCGCTACGAACGGACGATCGAGCGAACGCAACGAACGCACGAGCGATTAAACGAACGATCGAGCGAACGTACGAACGAACGATCGAACGGACGCAGCGGGTTAACGAAAGATCGAGCAAACGCGTTAAACGAACGAACGTATGAACGCACTGAACGATCAAACGAACCAACGACCGCAAGGTTCTTTTACATATCAAACAGCAGGGATTACGCAAAGAATTTTTTGTTTTTTTTTTCGATGCATGGTTTTTCAACGAACATGTGTATCCCTGACAATCGATACCACTACTTAGGACTGCGGTGTTCGTTCGTTCATTCGTTCGTTCGATGGACCGGGCGATGCGCTCGTTCGTTCGGTATTCCGATTGGGCGGTGCTTCGAACGTTCGATCGCTTGTTCCTTCATTCACTCGCTGCGGTCACTCGATCGTTCGGTGCGTGCATTCGATCTTTCGTTCGTTTAACGGACGAACGAGCGAACGACCGGACGATCCGTTCTTTCACTCGTTCGTTGCATTGATATTGGGCGAAAAAAACCCTCGATTTTCGTTCACAAAGAACTATGAATCGAAAAGAAAATTCCACGGCCAATCACTGCTTTTTTTAATATCTGAAAGCAGCTTACTTTCTACGTTCGTTTGATCGCTCGTCCGTTCGCTTGATCGTTCGTGGATTTCCTTCGATCGCTCATTGCGTTTGTGCGATGTTCCATTCGTTGCGTTCGCTCAATCGCGGTCCGAAGTGGTAGTGTTGATTGCCGGTGAAAAAAAAACGCTCAATTTTCCTTCACAAAACTATGCATCGAATTAGAAAAAGAAATCTTTCATTCTATCGCTGCTTTATTGATATGTAAAAGAAGCTTGTGTTCATTTCTTCGTTCACTCGTTCGTTGCGCTCGTTCATTCATTCGACCGGTGGGAGCGTACGTTTGTTCGTTCGATCGATTGTTTATTGCAATCGTTCGATCGACCGCCGCATTTGTTCGATCTTGCGATCGTTCTACCGTTGCGTTCGTTTGATCATTCGTAGCGTTCGTTCGATCGGCCGTGCGTTCGCTCGTTCAAACACTGGTTTTGTATATGTAAAAAATGTCGTCTATTCGTTCATTGGCCCGCCGCGTTCGTTCGATCGTTCGTTACGTTCTGGACCCAAACAAACTCCTCATCCCCACTCCTACCCCCACTCCTCGGTAGTCGAGGTGGTGGGGATGGAGTGGGGATGTTCGTCCACCCCCCTCCCTAGAAAGGGGTTTGCGCTTGACGAGTCGAATGTCAATCGCTTCACTGGAGAACCGACTCATCATACAGTCGCAGTCACTGCTTTCCTCACCATCATCGCAGAGAATAAATTATCGTGGTGCTCGAACAATGGAAAAATATCACCGTCAAAGAATTGATCTTGTTAGTGATTATATTTCAACTGAGATACATATGAACAACCTACTACTGTGTTTAATTGAATTCGGAGTTTTCAATGAGGACGACGTGAATATGTCCCGATGGAAGGTATGTATTCCTGCTTTAAATGACGTTTTTTAAATTTTATTAACCTGTATTCAGAAAAGCGCTCTATGTATAATTTCAGGCACAACTGGCAAATTATTTGGAAACTGTGCGTGATATCTTGAAAACCATAAAAACACGAGGGCCTTATGCTTTTGGAAATTTACTGAAAAGCTTGCGGCAGACTGGTCACCACAGAGTTGCCGATATTCTCGAAGGGTGAGAGGAGAGAGCTACCACCACCACCACCACCACCACCACCACCACCAGCGTTCGGAATTCTTGGGTATTCGTCATACCAGCACAGAGCATATAGAAATTCGATAGTTTTCCAAATTGTTCGGAGGCTATGGAACATGTCGGCCTGACAAGTCGAGCAAAAGTATGCGTGTATTACACTGATGGAATATTGAGAAAATATAAAATCATCTGTTATCATAACTCGATGTCGCCTCGCTCATATACCCTCCAGAACGTAACGAACGATCGAACGAACGCGCGGGCCAATGAACGAATAGACGACATTTTTTACATATACAAAACCAGTGTTTGAACGAGCGAACGCACGGCCGATCGAACGAACGCTACGAATGATCAAACGAACGCAACGGTAGAACGATCGCAAGATCGAACAAATGCGGCGGTCGATCGAACGATTGCAATAAACAATCGATCGAACGAACAAACGTACGCTCCCACCGGTCGAATGAATGAACGAGCGCAACGAACGAGTGAACGAAGAAATGAACACAAGCTTCTTTTACATATGAATAAAGCAGCGATAGAATGAAAGATTTCTTTTTCTAATTCGATGCATAGTTTTGTGAAGGAAAATTAAGCGTTTTTTTTCACCGGCAATCAACACTACCACTTCGGACCGCGATTGAGCGAACGCAACGAATGGAACATCGCACAAACGCAATGAGCGATCGAAGGAAATCAACGAACGATCAAGCGAACGGACGAGCGATCAAACCAACGTAGAAAGTAAGCTGCTTTCAGATATTAAAAAAAGCAGTGATTGGCCGAGGAATTTTCTTTTCGATTCATAGTTCTTTGTGAACGAAAATCGAGGGTTTTTTTCGCCCAATATCAATGCAACGAACGAGTGAAAGAACGGATCGTCCGGTCGTTCGCTCGTTCGTCCGTTAAACGAACGAAAGATCGAATGCACGCACCGAACGATCGAGTGAACGCAGCGAGTGAATGAAGGAACAAGCGATCGAACGTTCGAAGGATCGCCCAATCGGAATACCGAACGAACGAGCGCATCGCCCGGTCCATCGAACGAACGAATGAACGAACGAACACCGCAGTCCTAAGTAGTGGTATCGATTGTCAGGGATACACATGTTCCTTGAAATACCATGCATCGAAAAAAAAAAACAAAAAATTCTTTGCGTAATCCCTGCTGTTTGATATGTAAAAGAACCTTGCGGTCGTTGGTTCGTTTGATCGTTCAATGCGTTCATACGTTCGTTCGTTTAACGCGTTTGCTCGATCTTTCGTTAACCCGCTGCGTCCGTTCGATCGTTCGTTCGTACGTTCGCTCGATCGTTCGTTTAATCGCTCGTGCGTTCGTTGCGTTCGCTCGATCGTCCGTTCGTAGCGCTCATTCGATCGTTCGTGCCAACGTTTATTACACTTGTTCGATCTTTCGTTGTCTAATTCCTTCGTTCAATCACTGCATTTTCACGTGCAAAAGAAACTTGTGTTCATTCACTTGTTCCTTTATTCGTTCGTTGCGATCGTTCTATCCTTTGGTGCGTTCATTTGTTCATTTTTATGAAACGAATTGAAAATAGAATTAAAAACCATATATGAAAATTGACATTGAAATAAAAAGTCAAAAAATCGAAATCGTCATGGAAATGAAAATTCAAATCAATGTTCTCAAGCTATATTCTTTTTGAAAATAAAAGCTGAAATTAAGGGTCTCAAGCTCAAGCGATATACTTTTAAAAAGTCTGGAGATTTCGTCCACGAGCGTGTACTCAGTCGATGTTTCACCAAATTGAAATAAAAAATGAAAAACCAAATAAAAAATGGCTATCGTAAAAAAAATCAAAATCAACATAAAAGGAATCGAAATCAAAATCGGCGTTCTCTTTGGGTCATTCGTTCGTTCCGTTCACTCGATCGTTCGTTCGTTGCGCTCGTTTGGTCGTTCGTTTCATCATTCATTACCCTCGTTTAATCTTTCGTTTGTTACGAACGAACGAACACCTCAGCCCAAAGTAGTGGTGTTGATTTTCAGGACAAAACTCTATATGATCGTTGAAAAAACCATATACCGAAAAACAAAATTTCTTTGCGCAATCCCTGCTTTTTGACATGAAAAAGAACCTTGCGGTCGTTAGTTCGTTTGATCGTTCAATGCGTTCGCACGTTCGTTCGATGCGTTCGCTCGTTCGTTCGCTCGATCTCTCGTTCGTTAACCCGTTACACTCGTTCGCTCGATCGTTCGTTCGTTGCGTTTGCTCGATCGTTCGTTTGTTGCGTTCACTCGATCGTTCGTTCGTTGCGTTCGCTCGATCGTTCGTTCGTTGCGCTCGTTCGATCGTTCATTCGCGCTTGACGAGTCGAATGTTCATCGCTTCACTGGAGAACCGACTCATCATACAGTCGCAGTCACTGCTTTCCTCACCATCATCGGAGAGAATAAATTATCGCGGTGCTGGAACAATGGAAAATAAAATTCTTCGCGTAATCACTGCTGTTTGATATGTAAAAGAACCTTGTGTTCGTTGGTTCGTTCGATCGTTCAATGCGTTCACATGTTCGTTCGTTCGATGCGCTCGTTCCGTTCACTCGATCGTTCGTTCGTTGCGCTCGTTCGATCGTTCGTTTCATCGTTCATTACCCTCGTTTGATCTTTCGTTTGTTACGAACGAACGAACGAACTACCAAAGTAGTGGTGTTTATTTTCGGGACAAAACTCTCTATGTTCATTGAAAAAACCATATATCGAAAAACAAAATTTCTTTGCGCAATCCCTGCTTTTTGCGCACGTTCGTTCGTTCGATGCGTTCGCTCGATCTTTCGTTCGTTAACCCGTTACGCCCGTTCGCTCGATCGTTCGTTCGTTGCGTTCGCTCGATCGTTCGTTCGTTGCGCTCGTTCGATCGTTCATTCGCGCTTGACGAGTCGAATGTTAATCGCTTCACTGGATAACCGACTCATCATACAGCCGCAGTCACTGCTTTCCTCACCATCATCGTAGAGAATAAATTATCGCGGTGCTCGAGCAATGGAAAATAAAATTCTTCGCGTAATCACTGCTGTTTGATATTTAAAAGAACCTTATGTTCGTTGGTTCGTTCGATCGTTCGATGCGTTCACACGTTCGTTCGTTCGATGCGCTCGCTCGATCTTTCGTTCGTTAACCCGTTGCGTCCGGTCGATCGTTCGTTCGTTCGCTCGATCGTTCGTTTAATCGCTCGTGCGCTCGTTGCGCTATCGAACGAACCAACGACCACAAGGTTCTTTTACATATCAAACAGCAGGGTTTACGCGAAGAATTTTTTTCGATGCATGGTTTTTCAACGAACATGTAGTATCGGGCCAAACACTGATGTTTGACATTTGACAGAAGCTTACTTTCTTCGTTCGTTCGATCGCTCGTCCGTTCGATTGATCGTCGCTCAATCGTGGGCCGAAGTGGAAGTGTCGATTTTCCGTGAAAAAAAAACGCTTGATTTTCGTTCACAAAAAACTTTGCATCGTAACAAAATCTCTCTGCCAATTACTGCTTTTCGATATCTAAAAGAGAAATCTAAAAGAAGCCTACTTTCTTTATTCGTTCGATCGCTCATTGCGTTTGAGCGATCTTCCATTCGTTGCGCTTGCTCAATCGCGGTCCGAAGTGGCAGTATTGATTGCCAGTGAAAAGAATCACTCAATTTTCGTTCACGAAAACTATGCATCGAATTAAAAAAAAAAACATCTTTCATTCTATCGCTGCTTTATTGATATGTGAAAGAAGCTTGTGTTCATTGCTTCGTTCTCTCGTTCGTTGCACTCGTTCATTCATTCGACCGGTCAGTGCGTACGTTTGTTCGTTCGGTCGATTTTTTATTGCATTCGTTCGATCGACCGTCGCATTCGTTTGATCTTACGATCGTTCTACCGTTGCGTTCGTTTGATCAATCGTAGCGTTCGTTCGATCGCTCGTGCGTTCACTCGTTCATTGCGTTCGCTCGTTCAAACACTGATTTTGTATCTGTAAAAAATTTCGTCCATTCGTTCATTGGAAAAAAATCAAAATCGACATAAAAGAAATCGAAATCAAAATCGATGTTCTCTTTGGGTCGTTCGTTCCGTTCACTCGATCGTTGGTTCGTTGCGCTCGTTCGATCGTCCGTTTCATCGTTCATTCCCCTCGTTTGATCTTTCGTTTGTTACGAACGAACGAACACCGCAGTCCAAAGTAGCGGTGTTGATTTTCAGGGCAAAACTCTCTATGTTCGTTGAGAAAACCATATATAGAAAAAAAATTCTTTGCGCAATCCCAGCTGTATGATATGGAAAAGAACCTTGCAGTCGTTGGTTCGTTCGATCGTTCAATGCGTTCGCATGTTCGTTCGTTTGATGCGTTCGCTGAATCTTTCGTTCGTTAACCCGTTGCGCCCGTTCGCTCGTGCGTTCGTTGCGTTCGCTCGGTCTGTGTGCGTGCGTGCGTGCGTGCGTGCGTGTATGTGTGTGTGTGTGTGCGCGCGCGCACGCGTGTGTGTGTGTGTGTGTGTGTGTGTGTCTAGGCCTTGTTCCCTCATTCATCGTTGGATGCCTGATAGGACGATCGGTGAATGCGTCACAATGTGATTTTTGAATATTTTATTTTTATTTTTATTTTCAATAAAAAGATGGGACCATGGTGGTTTTTTAAATTAAAAATAAAATATTGAAAAATAGGGCCACTGTCGCAACACCACCTCCCCATAGTGTTTTATTCTTTCATTTAAATACCCTGTAGGGCATGAACCCGGAAATTGAAGTCGAGACGTCACCCACACACGTAAGTATAACTACGTCTAGATCACAACCGAAATTAAAAATGAATATCGGTATAAAAAATCAGAAATAAAAATCGAGATAAAAAAATTACGTGTTTTTTTATGTACCGGTTTATTTTATATTTATTGTAGCACCGTTCTATCTCAAAGTCGTATTAATTTGGGCGTGTGCGGGATCAGTGCTACAGCTCGAGCGCCTTGTTTCTCTCTCTCATCGGCGCGCTCAATAGTACGAAATCTCTCTCTTGCAGCTCGCGCGATCTCTCTCTCTCTCTCTCTCTCTCTCTCACTCTCTGTTGTCGTCATTTTTTAGCAGATCTGTTTCCTGCTAATGATGCGCTCTCTCTCCACACATACACCTCGCTAGTGGGAGATCTCTCTCCTACTACAGATCACGCAGTTTCTCGCTCTGTCTCGTTTACCACATACACGGCTGTGCAGCGCGCTGCCGTACATACATGCATCGAAGCAATACTGCATGGTAGGAGATCTCTCTCCCGCTACTGCTCGAACGCTTTATTTCTCTCTCTTTCTTTGCAGATCATCGCACTTAGATCGCCCGCTACAGCTCGAGGGCTTCATCTCTCTCTCCTTCTCTCTCTGGAGCGTACATACACCTGTGTTGCTCTGTACGCTTTCCCTCCTCCTCCTCTATTCCATATTCTAATGCATTTAAAAAATTGTATAGGGGTATCATTTATATCGGTAAGAAATTTGTCTCTTTCGGTGAAGACACGCGTCGTCCAAAGTTCAGAGTCGAGACATTTTTGCGATTGTCAGCAAAAACGCATAACTCGAGATGTCTACAGAGTAGCTCGCGATTGTGCGCCGTGCCGGACGATTCAAACTCGTGCACACAATGACTGCGAGCATGTAGAGCCTTCGGCAAGAGTGCTAAAGTGTCAAAATTTGCAAAAGGGGCTTTTTATTTGCTCCAGAGCTTCAGTTGCTCTCCGAATCGCGAAGCGCGTAGACCTCACCTCTTTCTCTGTGACATTTTTAAAAATTTCGTGACGTTTATGAACTTATGTGATATTTTGAAAAACAGTGTGACATTCTGAAAAATTGTGCGAAGTGAGCAAAATGTCTCCCGATTGGTCCGAGTTTCCGACGACACCTCTCGCGTGCTGCATGATTGTGTATTTTCGAAAATTTATTTATTTTTTCAAAAAAGGAACCACGGGCGGTGACCATCAGTGAGTGTGTGAAAATTTTATTTTTAATTCGCTACCTGAAAACATTATTTATATTTAACTTCAAACCTAGATATAAAAGCTTCGGCGAAAATAAAAATTAACTAAAAGGGACCACTATGGCGACACCACCGCTCATTCCTCCTCTTACCCCCACCACAGGCCGAGGTGTGGGGATAGGAGCGAAAAAATAAAAAAGGGGGCTACTATGGCGACACCACCTCTTGGCTGTAACTTAATGGCTGCCATGTTTTGTTTTGAAAATTAAAAAAAATTCCTTTATATTGTTAGCTTATTTTTTCACTTCGAAATGTCCATACCCCCTACGCCGAGGCATTTGCTGACTCCGCAGAAAAGACGACACACGCACGTAAGTATAGCTTTTTCCTCTTCTCAATCGTCGCGGGCCACTATGGCGAGCCACCACAATTTTCCCCCACTTCTACACCCACCTCGGCTGCCCTCACCACGGACCGAGGAGTGGGGATAGGAGTGGGGATAGGAGTGGGGGTCGCCATAGTGGCCCCCTTACTACTTACGTTAATTTAAATATATTAATAAATCTAAATTACATCTTATTTATCTTCTAAAAAATTGTTTGCGCTTTACTCACACCCGTCCCTATACCAAATAAATTCTAATTCATAGAAGTAAGCGGAAATATATTTATATTCGTATTATTATATTCATTCTCATATACTTTCATCAAGCTATAAAGCATTATCATAATGTATCCGGCCGCGAATCGTAAGTGCCAGAAGGTGCACATATTCTCCAAGCGATGAGATGGTCCCGTTGTTAGCGTTTCTGGCTTCGATCCGCAGTGGCGCGGGATCGTCCACCGCGCTCAGTGCTTTTTGTTTTTAATTGTTAATACTATTAATTCTTATTTGATTCGTTATTTTTATTAGTTCTCATTATTGTTTTAATTAGTTATCTTTTAGTGTCGAAAAATGTATCTCGCACTCTGACCGCTTATTTTATTAGTGTGTACGTTAATTTAAATAAATTAATACATCTAAATTACAACTTATTTATCTTCTAAAAAATTGTTTGCGCTTTACTTACACCCGGCCCTATGCCAAATAATTGTAATTCATAAAAGTAAGCGGAAATATATTTATATTCGTATTATTATATTCATTCTCATATGCATCAAGCGATAACGCATTATCATAATGCTTTATCGCTTGATGAAAGTATATGAGAATGAATATAATAATACGAATATAAATATATTTCCGCTTACTTTTATGAATTACAATTTATTTGGCATAGGGACGGGTGTGAGTAAAGCGCAAACAATTTTTTAGAAGATAAATAAGTTGTAATTTAGATTTATTATTATATTGAATTTAACGTACAAACTAATAAAATAAGCGGTCAGAGTGCGCGATAAATTTTTCGACACTAAAAGATAACTAATTAAAATAATAATGATAACTAATGAAAATAACTAATCAAATAAAAATTAATAGTAATAACAATTAAAAAAAAGCACTGAGCGCGCGGAACGATCCCGCGCCCCTAGTGCAATTTTTTTTCTGAAAATCTCCGATTTTTTCCGCAAAATTTTTCCAAAATTTTCTATGAATTGGAACAAATATGAAGGATTCGTAGTTTTGCGGACAATTATTTTTACGCAAACATCCGAGTATCTCCGAATTTCTCCGAATTTTTTCGAATATTTCATCATTTTAATTATGATCACGGGAAAATCTCGGAAATTAAATGAAGACTTCGAGGGGTGACACCACTGTAACGGCCTTACATGAAGCGTATTTTTTGATATTTTTTTTTGGCGGAAGAAAATGTGATAAACAAATAATACTTGCGGTATTTATTGATCATAGATTTAAGTATACTGCTATAAATTTTTATCCGAAAATATTGCAAAATGGCGACACTGCAGAAATTCTTCCGAAGCATGTCGAACCTCTGCGGCACGCAGTATAACTGTGCCAATTTTAATCTAAAAAAAAGAATTTCGTTGTTTTAAGTCTACATGAGCGTAGCTACTGAACCACGTAGGGGATTTTTGATAAGTTAATTTACATAATATTTATTAACAACTAACTGTCTTAAAAAAAAAATTGAACATTTTTAGTCACATACTCGGCAATTACTCAAAAATCAATATTTCTAAAATCCCCTATGTGGTTCACTAGCTACAGTCATCGAGATTTAATTTAAAAAAAATTATTTTGTCCAGATTAAAATTGGCACAAGTTATACTGCGTGCCGCAGAGCACCTTAAGTTCAACATACCTCGGAAGAATTTGCTGCAGTGTCGTCATTTTGTAATATTTTCCCATAACATTTTTTTGCAATATACTTCAATATATGCTTAATAATTACCCCAAGTATTATTTGTCTAAAACGCTTCGTGGCAGGCCGTTACAGTGGTGTTACCCCTTAAGGAAAATAACGTTTGCACAAATTTCGGAAATGCATTATTTCTCAGAATTATGAGGGATCAAAAAATGTAATAAGTTTTTGTACGAAAATCTAATTTCTTTCATCTATAACTTTTCTCCGAATATCTCCGCAGCCGTTCACCCAATAGGAAAAAGAGAAAGTTCCGGAAAAAAAACAATAAGTGTTTTTAAAAGAAAATCTCATTTTTTTCATCTTTAAATTTTCTCCGAATATCTCCGCAGCCGTTCACTCAGGTAATAAGGAAAAGGGAAATTTCCGAAAAAAAAATAATAATAATACGTTTTTTTACGAAAATCTCATTTCTTTTTATCTTTAACTTTTCTCCGAATATCTCCGCAGCCTCAGGTCATACGAAAAAGAGAAATTTCCGGAGAAAAAAAAATGAGAAATCATGAATTTTCAGTAAAAAAAATGTGTTTTTGGGAAATAGACCAGTACTTGAATCTGTTTTAAATAATTATTTCTCCGAAAATCTCAAATATGACTAAAATATGAGAAATTATGAAAAATTTAGAGAAAAATTTGCCCTAGGGGCCCCTGCGGACCGAAGCCAGGAACGCTACCAACGGGACCATCTCATCGCTTGTAGAATATGTGCACTTTCTGGTACTTACGATTCGCGGCCGGATGGATGATTGGCTTGTTTTTGGGGATAATGCTTTATCGCTTGATGAAAGTATGAGAATTAATATAATAATACGAATATAAATATATTTCCGCTTACTTTTATGAATTATAATTTATTTGGCATAAGGACGGGTGTGAGTAAAGCGTAAACAATTTTTCAGAAGATGAATAAGTTGTAATTTATATTTATTATTATATTTAAATTAACGTATAAACTAAAAAAATAAGCGATCAGAGTGCGCGACACATTTTATTGTATACATTAATAACGCACAGAATCAAGAGCTAAATAAGCATTGAAATCATCTAAAAGCCTCGCGCGTGTCGTGCTCAGATTGCTTTTTCCCTCGAAGCCTTCGTTTCGGCTTGGCCGCACATGAACGTGCTCAGCGTCCATGTATTTTGGTGTAGCTGCCGAAGGCGCGGTCGGGAAAATTCGACCCCGCTCGGCTCTTACCGAAAATGTCCGAGCGTCGCTCGCTCACGGACACGCGCTACTATGATTGTGTGATGGGCGCGCAAGACACTAGAGAGGGGGTAACTTTTACGCGCGATCTGGCTGCACTGTTCGGCGTGCCTCGTAAATGGCGCTAAATCGCGGCGGCGAGTTCGGGAGTATGATTTCGTGATCATCGCCTCTGTCGAGGTTGCAGATTCCCTTGTAGCCGCGCGAGTCTGTGATCACCGCTCAAGTCGGTATCGCAGTCAGCGAGAACACGAATGGGTAGCTCGGTGGGGGAAAAGTCTCTGCCCCTCGCAAATCGCGCTCGCTCGACAGGCGAACAAAGCGAGGTTTTCCGTCCGATCGAGCTCGACATATATGTGTGGCCGTACTGCGGATTGGAATATGCACTTTGAAATTCATTAAATGAATTTCAAAGTGAAAAACACGTATCGAGATCATTGTTTTCCGTTTGCCGAATAAACGGGAAACCGTTTATTCGGCATAAACGGTTTCCCGTTTATGCCGAAAATGCGGGTTAAAAAAATTAACGACGAACCGCGTTGAAAAATAAGATGCCGAAACGACCGTGGAAGGTTCAAAAAGAAATCTTGAGCCTTTGCCGCGATCGTTTCGACATTTTTTTTTCAACAGTAAACATTATGGATAAGGGTGTATCATAAATGTTTCTTTATCTGCAATGAGCGTCGTGGCTGAGTTGGCAGCGTGAGGGATTAACGATGTTTACGGTCCGGGTTCAATCCCCGGTGAAACAACTTTTTTTTCTTTTTAAATTCAGAAAACTTCGAAATTACTCTCGTTTTAGCTATTCTCGCCTGTTCAGGCATTATTGATATTTAATTCGTATATGCTTAATAAAAAAAAAACAAGACATTGCTACCGGGGAAGTGCAGCCAGATCGCGCGTAAAAGTTACCCCCTCTCTAGTCTCTTACGCGCCCATCACACAATCATAGTAGCGCGTGTCCGTGAGAGAGCGACGCTTGGACATCTTCGGAAAGAGCCGAGCACGGTCGAAGTTTCCCGACCGCGCCTTCGGCAGCTACACCAACCATGGACGTTGAGCACGTTCATGTGCGGCCAAGCCGCAACGAAGGCTTCGAGGGAAAAAGCAATCTGAGCACGACTCGCGTGTGACGTCACCCGACGGAATGCGCGAGGCTTTTAGATGATTTCAATGCTTATTTAGCTCTTGATTCTCTGCGTTATTAATGTATACAAAAAAATGTATCGCGCACTCTGATCGCTTCTTTTTTTAGTTTATACGTTAATTTAAATATAATAATAAATCTAAATTACAACTTATTTATCTCATATAAAATTGTTTACGCTTTACTCACACCCGTCCTTATGCCAAATAAATTAAAATTCATAAAAGTAAGCGGAAATATATTTATATTCGTATTATTATATTAATTCTCATACTTTCATCAAGCGAAAAAGCATTTCCCCCAAAAACAAGCCAATCATCCATCCGGCCGTGAATCGTAAGTACCAGAAAGTGCACATATTCTACAAGCGATGAGATGGTCCCGTTGGTAGCGTTCCTGGCTTCGGTCCGCAGGGGCCCCTAGTGCAAATTGTCCTCCAAATTTTTCATATTTTCTCATATTTTAGTCATATTTGAGATTTTCGGAGAAAAAATTATTTAAAACAGATTCAAGTTCTGGTCTATTTCCCAAAAACACATTTTTTTTACTGAAAATTCATGATTTTTCGTTTTTTTCCCGGAAATTTCTCTTTTTCCGATGACCTGAGTGAACGGCTGCGGAGATATTCGGAGAGAAGTTAAAGATGAAAAGAAATGAGATTTTCGTAAGAAAAACTGATTATTATTTCTTTTTTCCGGAAATCTTCCGTTTTCCTAATACCTGAGTGAACGGCTACGAAGATATTCGGAGAAAATTTAAAGATGAAAAAAATGAGATTTTCGTAAAAAAAATTTGTTCTTATTTTTTTTCTGGAACTTTTTCTTTTTCCTATTGAGTGAAAGGCTGCGGAGATCTTCGGAGGAACGTTATAGATGAAAAAAATGAGATTTTCGTAAAAAAAAACTTATTATATTTTTTTATCCCTCATAATTCTGAGAAATAATGAATTTCCAAAATTTTTGCAAACATTATTTTCCTTAAGGGGTAACACCACTGTATCGGCCTGCCACAATGCGTTTTAGACAAATAATACTCGGGATAATTATTAAGCATATATTGAAGTATATTGCAAAAAAAATGTACGGGAAAATATTACAAAATGCCGACACTGCAGCAAATTCTTCCGAGGCATGTTGAACTTAAGGTGCTCTGCGGCACGTAGTATAACTTGTGCCAATTTTAATCTGGACAAAACAATTTTTTTATTAAATCTAGATGAGTGTAGCTAGTGAACCACGTAGGGGATTTTAGAAATATTGATTTTTGAGTAATTGCCGAGTATTTGACTAAAAATGTTCATTTAGACTTAATAAAACAAAATTCTTTTTTTTAGATTAAAATTGGCACAGTTATACTGCGTGCCGCAGAGGTTCGACATGCTTCGGAAGAATTGTTGCAGTGTCGCCATTTTGTAATATTTTCGGATAAACATTTCTAGCAATATACTTAAGTATATGCTCAATAAATACCGCAAGTATTATTTGTTTATCACATTTTCTTCGGCCAAAAAAAATATTTAAAAATACGCTTCCTGTCAGGCCGGTACAGTGGTGTTACCCCTTACAGTCTTCATATAATTTCCGAGATTTTCCGGTGATCGTAATTAAAATGATGAAATATTCGGAAAAATTCGGAGAAATTCCGAGAAACTCGGATGTTTGCGTAAAAATAATTGTCCGCAAAACTCAGAATTCTTCATATTTGTTCCAATTCATAGAAAAATTCGGAAAAAATCGGAGTTTTTCGGAAAAAAAATTGCACTAGGGGCGCGGGATCGTTCCCCGGGCTCAGTGCTTTTTTTTTAAAAATTATTATTACTATTAATTCTTATTTGACTAGTTATTTTTATTAGTTATCATCATTATTTTAATTAGTTATCTTTTAGTGTCGAAAAATTTATCGCGCACTCTAACCGCTTATTTTATTAGTTTGTACGTTAATTTAAATATAATAATAAATCTAAATTACAACTTATTTATCTTCTAAAAAATTGTTTGCGCTTTACTTTACTCACACCCGTCCCTATGCCAAATAAATTGTATTTCACAAAAGTAAGCGGAAATTTATTTATATTCGTATCATTATATTCATTCTCATATATACTTTCATCAAGCGATAAAGCATTATGATAATGCTTTATCGCTTGATGAAAGTATATGAGAATGAATATAATAATACGAATATATTTCCGCTTACTTTTATGAATTACAATTTATTTGGCATAGGGACGGGTGTGACTAAAGCGGAAATTTTTTTTTCAGAAGTAAAATAAGTTGTAATTTAGATTTATTATTATATTTAAATTAACATATAAACTAATAAAATAAGCGGTCAGAGTGCGCGATAAATTTTTCGACACTAAAAGATAACTTATTAAAATAATAATGATAACTAATTAAAATAATAATGATAACTAATAAAAACAACTAATCAAATAAGCATTAATAGTAATAATAATTGACCGGTGCGATGGTCTAGTGGTTAGCGTGCTCGCCACTAAACCAGCGGACCGGGAGGTCGCGGGTTCGAATCCCAGTCGCGTACATTTCGTCGTGAAATGTTTTTCTTCGGCATTTCGCGGCGAAATAAGACTAGTTCCACGACTGGAGGGCGAACTCGATGACCGGCTGTATTGGTATAGGTTTTCCGCAGTTTCCCTATACCCATGACAGAAATGTCATGATGAATATAATACAGAGGGGGAAGTCGGCTGCGGCCGCAAGGGGGGGAACAGGGGAAAGATGGAGAAGAAAAAGGAGTAAACAGTAGAGGAAAGAACGGTCATAATGATGGGAAAGAATAGGTAACAAACGCGACAAGCGTGTACCTAAGGAAAAAAAACCAAAAATAGTAATAATAATTTTTAAAAAAGCACTGAGCGCGGGGAACGATCCCGCGCCCCTAGTGCAATTTTTTTCCGAAAAACTCCGATTTTTTCCGAAAAATTTTTCCGAATTTTTCTATGAATTGGAACAAATAAGAAGAATTCGGAGTTTTGCGGACAATTATTTTTACGCAAACATCCGAGTTTCTCCTTATTTTTCCAATTTTTTCGCATTTTTCCGAATATTTCATCATTTTAATTACAATCACGGGAAAATGTCGGAAATTATATGAAGACTTTAAGGGGTAACACCACTGTAACGGCCTTACAGGAAGCGTATTTTTTGATATTTTTTTGGCGAAAGAAAATGTGATAAACAAATAATACTTGCGGTATTTATTGAGCATATATTTAAGTATATTGCTATAAATTTTTCATCCGAATATATTACAACATGGCGACACTGCACCAATTCGTCCGAAGCATGTCGAACCTCTGCGGCACGCAGTATCACTGCCAATTTTAATCTTAAAAAAGAATTTTGTTTTATTAAGTCTACATGAGTGTAGCTACTGAACCACGTAGGGAATTTTCGATAAGTTAATTAAAACAATATTTATTAACAAATAACTGTCTAAAAAAATTGAACATTTTTAGTCAAATACCCGGCAATTACTCAAAAATCAATATTTCTAAAACCCTCTACGTAGTTCACTAGCTACACTCATCTAGATTTAATTTAAAAAAAAATTATTTTATCCAGATTAAAAGTGGCACAAGTTATACTGCGTGCCGCGGAGCACCGTAAGTTCAACATGCCTTGGAAGAATTTGCTGCACTGTCGCCATTTTGTAATATTTTCCCATAAATTTTTTTTGCAATGTACTTCAATATATGCTTAATAATTACCCCAAGTATTATTTGTCTAAAATGCTTCGTGGCAGGCCGTTACAGTGGTGTTACCCCTTAAGGAAAATAATGTTTGCAAAAATTGCGGAAATTCATTATTTTTCAGAATTATGAGGGATAAAAAATGTAATAAGTTTTTTTTACAAAAATCTCATTTTTTTTCATCTATAACTTTTCTCCGGATATCTCCGCAGCCGTTCACTCAATAGGAAACAGAAAAAGTTCCGAAAAAAATAAGAACAAGTTTTTTTACGAAAATCTGATTTTTTTCATCTCTAAATTTTCTCCAAATATCTTCGCAGCCGTTCACTCAGGTAATAGGAAAAAGGAAAATTTCCGGAAAAAAAATAATAATCAGTTTTTTTTACGAAAATCTCATTTCTTTTCATCTTCAACTTTTCTCCAAATATCTCCGCAGCCGTTCACTCAGGTCATAGGAAAAAGAGAAATTTCCGGGAAAAAATGAGAAATCATGAATTTTCAGTGAAAAAAAATGTGTTTTTGGGAAATGGACCAGAACTTGAATCTGTTTTAAATCATTTTTTCTCGGAAAATCTCAAATATGACTAAAATATGTGAAATTATGAAAAATTTGGAGAAAAATTTTCACTCCGGGTCCCTGCGGACCGAAGCCAGGAACGCTACCAACTGTGCACTTTCTGGTATAACACTTTCTGGAATATGTGCACTTTCTGGTACTTACTTTTACTTCTTCTGGGCTTCTGGGCTTACTTTTATGAATTATAATTTATTTGGTATAAGGACGGGTGCGAGTAAAGCGTAAACAATTTCATATAAGATAAATAAGTTGTAATTTAGATTTATTATTATATTTAAATTAACGTATAAACTAAAATAATAAGCGATCAGAGTGCGCGATACATTTTTTTGTATACATTAATAACGCAGAGAATCAAGAGCTAAATAAGCATTGAAATCATCTAAAAGCCTCGCGCGTTCCGTCGGGTGACGTCACGCGCGAGTCGTGCTCAGATTGCTTTTTCCCTCGAAGCCTTCGTTGCGGCTTGGCCTCACATGAACGTGCTCAGCGTCCATGGATTGGTGTAGCTGCCGAAGGCGCGGTCGGGAAACTTCGACCGTGCTCGGCTCTTTCCGAAGTGTCCAAGCGTCGCCCGCTCATGGACACGCGCTACTATGATTGTGTGATGGGCGCGTAAGAGACTAGAGAGGGGGTAACATTTACGCGCGATCTGGCTGCAGTGATCCCCGGTAGCAATGTCTTGTTTTTTTTTATTAAGCATATACGAATTAAATATCATAAATAATGCCTGAACAGGTGAGAATAGCTAAAGCGAGAGTAAGTTCGAAATTTTCTGAATTCAAAAAGAAAAAAAAGTTGGTTCACCGGGGATTGAACCCGGACCGTAAGCATCGTTAATCCGTCACGCTGCCAACTCAGCCACGACGCTCATTGCAGATAGAGAAACATTTATGAGACACGCTTATCCGTAATATTTACTGTTGAAAAAAATGCCGTAAAGATCGCGGCAAAGGCTCAAGATTTCTTTTTGAACCTTCCACGGTCGTTTCGGCGTTTTATTTTTCAACGCGGTTTGTCGTTAACTTTTTCACCCGCATTTTCGGCATAAACGGGCAACCGAGAGAAAACAATGATCTCGATACATGTTTTCCACTTTGAAATTCATTTAATGCATATTCCAATCTTCAGTACGGCCACACATCTATGTCGAGCTCGATCGGACGGAAAACCTCGCTCCGTTCGCCTGTCGAGCGAGCGCGATTTGCGAGGGGCAGAGACTTTTCCCCCTCCGAGCTACCCATTCGTGTTCACGCTGACTGCGATACCGACTTGAGCGGTGATCACGGACTCGCGCGGCTACAAGGGAATCTGCAACCTCGACAGCAGTCTCCCTGCTGTTGATATTGAAGTGATAGTACGTGTTCGGAAACCCTATACAATACGACCACGTCCAGATTTATTTAACGGTTATGACGACGAAGAATTTTTGCGACGATTTCGATTTCGGAAAAGAACGTTCCACACGATACTTGGCATGATTGAAGAAAGGATTAAAAACAAGAATGATAAGTAAGCACGAAATTTGATTTTGTACATTGTAAAGCGTATATTTTTTTACAAGGATATATATTTATTTTATAGAAATCATAGTGTGCCACCAAACCTGCAACTATTATTAGCACTCAGATATTATGCCACTGAAACATTTCAAGCCGTCATCGGCGACTTGGGCGGCATTCACAAGTCAACAACTTGTAGAATAATAAAAAAGTAACAGAAGCCATAGCTTCTCTACTACTGCTGTATATTGATTTTCCAACTACGCCTAATCGTCAAAAACGCATCAAAGTCGATTTTTACAGAACCGCACGTTTCCCACGAGTCTTGGGTGCAATTGATTGCACACATGTTCGACTTAAATCACCAGGTATGTCAAGTACATTGAGAATAAATCAGTTCAAGTATATATCGAATTCAGAATATATAGTATTTCTAAACATATATGTTTATAGAATGACAATATGCTGAGGTATTCGGAAACAGAAAAGGAATATTTTCTCTAAACGTACAAGCAATTTGTGACAGTAATATGAAATTTATGGACATCGTGGCACGATGACCAGGTTCCAGCCACGATTCCACAATTTTTAATGCCAGTCGAGTACGAGCACGATTCATTGACAGACAAATGGGGCATGGATTATTGCTCGGTGACAATGGATATGCGTGCTCGAACATTGTCTTGATCCCACTGCTACAAACAAATACTTCAGCTCAATAATTGTTCAATGAATCGCACATTCGCACACGAAACGTCATCGAAAGAACTTTCGGAGTGTGGAAACGTAGATTCCCAGGTTTAACGTTCGGGTTGAGAATGCGGCCCAAGTTCGCTCAAGCAGTAATAGTCGCGACAGCGGTACTTCACAATATTGCGCTGAGTACAGCAGAACCTGAACCGCCCTGACATGACTATTGTAAACGCTTTGGAGGAATTAGAGATACATGGACAAAATGTTCGTAATGCAGTTGAGAATGCCAATGTGCGCGGTTGGTTAATTGAAACTGTTGAGATTATCGAAGGGAAAGAGAGACGATAGGGTTGAACAGAAAGATAACTTTCAATATATATAAGTACGCTTTATTAGTTTTGTGTTAACAAAGGAACTTCTTATTGCACACGTCTAGTGGGCAACGGTCACGGACCAACTAACGAAAAATTACCGGCAACGTAAGTAGTGCGCTCCGGCGCCTTAACACTAAGTTTTGCTCACGCATGCGCAGTGAGCCTATCGACGTGCGATAACTTTACTTCCCAACACTCCCGCTGTTTGAGTGCGTCGAGGGCCCTATGCCTAAACCGTTACATAGATGCTGAAACTGTCTCTTTGGAAGTGCTTTGGTAAATATATCAGCTAGCTGCTGATCAGTAGGAACATATTCTACCGATATTTCTCCACTCTCCACAGTTTCGCGAACATAGTGATGCTTAATGTCTATATGCTTGGTTCGCTTGTGGAACTCCGGATTTTTGATTAATCGGATTGCACTTTGATTGTCTACTCGCAAAACTGTCGCAGTTACCGGGAGACACCCGAGATCGTTTAACAATTTCCTCAGCCAAATTGCCTCTTTCGCAGCCGCTGCTGCCGCGACGTACTCAGCCTCCGTTGTGCTGAGTGTGACTAGCTTTTGTCGTTGGGACGACCACGTCACAATCCCGTTCGATAGACAAAACGCATACCCCGTGGTAGATCTACGCGTCTCCACGTCACTTGCGAAATCCGAGTCTGAAAACCCCTGTAACTCCGAGTTACTCCCGCCGCTTTTGTACATTACCCCGACTTTCGTTCTTCCGACCAAGTACCGGTAGATTCGTTTCACCGCTTGCCAGTGGCTCTCGTTGTGAAACATTAACGAGCCCACTGCTTCTCGAAACGGTACTGTACTTGGGTTTTCATCGTCGCGATCGTTTGGAACTAGTCGCGCGTGCGGGTCGGCAGGAACACTTGCCGCTTTTGCATCAATCATCTTAAATTTATTAAGGATTTTCTTCACATACGATTCTTGATGCAAGAACATGGTTTTCTTTACTCGATTTCGTTCTATTTGTACCCCGACAAATAACTTTCCATCCCCGATCGTAATTTTGAACGCGTTTCCCAACGACTTTATTATTGACTCGAGGGCTTTACTTGTTTTTGCTGCGTTGAGTCCGTCATCTACAAAAAGCGCCAAAAATACATCTACACCGTCTACCCGTCCTCGAAAGATACACTTGTCGGCTTCCGTTTCGCGAAACTGATATTTCTCTAAGAACTCGCGAAACTTTTCGTTCCAGCACCTGGGTACTTGTTTCAAGCCGTACAACGACTTGTTCAGTTTACACACGAAACCACGTTTTTCTTCTTTCTTGATGTTGAGTCCCTCCGGTATTTCCATGTAGATCTCTTCCTTCAGCTTGCCGTGAAGAAAGGCTGTTCTCACATCGAATTGTGTGAGGTCCAAGTCCTGTTCAGCCACCATGGCCAATAGAACTCTCAACGAGTCGTATCTCACGACTGGCGAGAAGGTCTCCGTGTCGTCGAGTCCCTCTTTTTGTTAAAATCCTCGTACACAAAGCCTCGCTTTGTACCGGTATACGTCGCCTGACGTGTCTCTTATGACCTTGAACACCCATTTCAAATCTACGGGCTTTCGATCCGTTTTCCTTGGTACGATCGACCAAGTCTCGTTGTGCTCGTGCGCGTCGAACTCTTTCTGAATCGCCTCGGCCTAATTTTCTACCTCGGCACTGTTCATCGCCTCCTGATATGTGTTTGGCGGATTATATTCAGCGAAGTCGATCTCATACCGTATGGGTCGTCGGATGTTTGCACGGTCCCGCAGTTGTCTGTCATTGTCTGGTTGATTTTGATATTCTTCTCGAGGATCTTCTGGTTGATCGTTTCTTTCAGGTTCTTCCTGAGCTTCCTGGCGTTCTTCCTCCGGTTGCTGCTCGACGGGTTCTGCCACATCTTCATTTTCGTGCGCTGGAAGGATGTATTCGACATTAACGACCAGGCAACACACGGTCTCGTACTTATGTTCCAGCCGCTTGCTGCTAAATACACATAGCCGATCGCAGTTTTTGCTTCGAAAAGCTCTGTAAAAGGTGAAGAGCTCGCGAAAATTGTTGTGAAAGCTATTGCATATTTGGAGCAATGTGGAGCGAAAATTCACGGGATTGTCGCCGACGGTGCTGCAACGAACTCGCAAATGTGGTCGTTTTTGGGTCGCGGGACAATGGAAAATACTAAAACATGGTTCACACACCCTTCGGACGACAAGAGGAAAGTCTTCGCCTTTTCCATCTGCCACGTCATCAAAAACATCCGAAACCGGCTGTACAACACAGGGAAACTGCGGGTAGGTTGTGAGATCGAAATCTGTAGTTTTAGAATGTTAATTTGTAACTACGATAAAAACATTTTAATCGGCATACGTGCGTACCTTCTTATAAAATAAATGCACAAGTAGAAAAAATAATTATAATATATACATATCGTCCATAAAATTGCTGAAGTACCTAGAAAATATAAACCAGTATCTACGAGAAGATAAAGAATAACAAAATTAGATACATACACATACTTCCTTTAATTCTGGCACACTTGAAAATAAAATATTACATGAAAACCTATACATACCTTCGATAAAATACCGCAGCACCTGAAAAAAGAAAAACTTGAAGAATCGTTTGACTTATATTATCTAACAAATATATTACGAGAAATTGCATTAAAAAATGTAAATCCTTAATAGGGTTTATATTTTCGTTTATTCTGAAATAAAATTCTTACTTACCTTGTTCGCCTTACAGCACTTATTTGACGAGTAAAGATTTAATTTTAACACCACGAGAAAGAAGTTTTTGAGACTTTGTAATCCAAACTGACTTCTGAATGTGCAATACTTCGATCAAATAAATGGTGATGCCATATGCCATACATTATTTAACATAGTGTATATACAATGCATAAAGCTCGCATTATTCCCTAGTTAAAATCTACGAGTAACTACGTTCGCTGGAAGTAATTCGAGGCGCTGTATTATTTGGACAAAGACCATGAGGTCTTGTTTCGCTGGACAATACCTCCAAAATGCACGTCAGACTGGCGACTCAGGTACGTTAGCATAGAACAAAACAGATGGTGTCATTTTGGATTCTTCGTGTCATTTTAAATATAATGTATTAGTAACCGAACTTTGTATTTGTGTTACAGATTTTCAGCAACTCTGTTGCTCACGGACTTCAGTTTTATTTGTCGCATGGGTGCGAAAGGGTCAATGGGTACGACGAGACAATTGCTTTTTGCAAACATTTTAATGATATGTTTGACGCAATGAACCGGAAAATGCCAAATGAAGCACTTACGCCACGGTCTCATGACTTCAAGGTACGTAATTAATAGGGACTGCCTAATTTAGAATGGGATAGAGGGAAGGCCACACTAAGTAGTTTAATTATTATTTATTTCTTGCTAAATTCTCGAAAACTCATTACAACAATTGAACGAATGGGAATCAGCTGTGATAACACGAGATATCCTTCCAGAAGAGTTTGTTACTGTTCAAACTTCGCAAGCTCTAAGAAAATCTCTTCAATCGACGATGGAGCTATGCCGTTATTTGATTGACGAATTCGATTTCCAATATCTACTGACTGGAAAAATCAATCAGGACAATTTATAGGTAATGTATATTTGTCTTGGATAAAGATCCGAAAAGCCCATACCGCTGGTTAATTTGGAATTTCGTGAACCCATATATTTTGACTCGCCGATCACAAATATGATAGTGAAAATACCCGCCGTTATTTGATTGACGAATTCGATTTCCAATATCTACTGACTGGAAAAATCAATCAGGACAATTTAGAGGTAATGTATATTTGTCTTGGATAAAGATCCGAAAAGCCCATACCGCTGGTTAATTTGGAATTTCGTGAACCCATATATTTTGACTCGCCGATCACAAATATGATAGTGAAAATACTCGCCAATTTTATTTTCAAGGTCAGAACTTACAAAGGCTTATTTTTTAAAAGTGTTTCTACTTTATTTTAATAAATGTTGATCTTAGAGAAAAATGTTTTCGGCAAAAGTTGTAGCCTAAAAAAAGATTGATCATTTATATTCTATACAGATTCTGTCTAAATCCATTCAGTTTAGAGAAAGGTGGAATAATACTCCAATAAGTACATCTTGCTAAGCTCCCTTTGTTTCGATATTATCTACTTATGCACTTTACCGCGGGAAATTTGGTTTTTGATTTTTAACACTATACGCATACCTAAACAACACACAATACGCGTACCCGAACAAAAAAAGCAAAAAATAAACATGCATTTTAAAGATTAAACTAAACCTTCATTGCAGTAAAGTGCGCGAGTAGATAATACCGAAACTAATGGAGTTTAGCAAAATGTACCAATTTTCTCGAAATTACTAGTTTTAGACAAAAGCATAAAACATAAAGGACGAAAACATAGAACATAAAAGACCAATCTTTTTATGGGTTACATTTTTTGTAGGAAGCATTTTTCTTTAAGACCCACATTTATTAAAATAAAATAGAACAACTTTTTAAAAAATCTGCTTTCGTGAGTTATGACCTTGAAAATCAAATTTGTGGGTATTTTTACTATCATCGTTGTGATCAGCGAGTCGAAATACACGAGTACACGAAATTCCGAATCGATGAGTGGTATGGGCTTTTCGGAACAACACCCTTTGTCTTAGCCAATTTTTATTTAATCCATCGCATCAAAAATCAACCTGCTGCACTGTAAACCTGCTGCACTGTAAATCAACCTGCTGCACAATAAACTGTTCCTTGTCGGTTTCAGAAATTTTTCGCCACATTACGCCAATGTGCGGGTTGCAACGACCACCCCAACTGTCCTACGTTTTTACAGTTGTACAAGCTGCTGTCCGTATACAGCGTAATCAAGCCTCCGAAATACGGAATTGTACGTGTAGTAAACGTTTCGTCAGATATCAAACCGGCGACCTTGATCTCTATCACGGAGCTAAAAAGCATTTACGGCGACAATCGCAAAGGCAAAAGTGCGGAGTATCAGCGGCAGATTCGGCAGGAACTAGATGCCGTATTACAGCACAACGACTGGGAAGCCGACGATATCATCCAACTTCCTTCCGAGTATGATTATGCACTTTCTCCTATCCTCGATTGTATTATATACTACGTGACAGTTTTTCCATTTTAATTTAATCTCTTTACGAAATATTCCTTAATCTAACACAACGTAAGTAGATATTGTAGAAGTAGACATTATGAACATTGCACTAACATCAACGCTTCGTGTAGTGTGCAAAATATTGCATGGCTTATCTCTACTTATTTAGCTTACATTATACGTGGTGATATGGAATCAAGGGCGGATTCATGGCGGGGAAGGCACGAGGGCACGTGCCCCCCCTCCTCCAGACGGTCCAAATTGACTATACAAACAAACCCAAGGAGTCCTAGAATAATAATATAATATTTGCCCATCTGGCACTCGTGCCCCCCCCCCCCTTCCAGAAAAAATTCTGCATCGGCCTCTGCATGAGATGCGAGTTCTTTTATTTTAGGACCGGGGATTTCGTATTTAAAATTATTTTCGAAACTTGTTTGGTACAATTTCCAGGTTACCTTTGCAAACAGGTGCTAAAAAGATTCCAGTCGTGCGCAGCGTGCACAGAAGCCGTGAAATTGAACGCCAACTGCGGATCTGCGGTGTCGCAATTGGTTGAAATGAAATCACGCGGCGGTCTGATTCACGCAAACCAAAATTTCTTTCATCTTATTCGGCATATAGAATCGATTTTCGCTGAATATTGTTCTCGCGCTGACGTCTTTGATTTAACGCTTGACAAAGTTTATGATACGTATTAAAACTCTTGACATAACACATTAACTTTAAAACTCCTAACACGACACATTAATATTTTTAAAAAAATTTTAAACATGACACAAGAATTTTAAACTTCAAAATTCCTGACACGATACATTAATTTTAAGAAACTCTTAACATGACACAGGTACTTTTAAACTCTTGACACGGCACTGCCAAAGGATCATTCTCCCTCTCTCTAGAAAAATTAATCTCTCAGAGACGTCACTACTCGACATGTAGAACAGAGAAAATTTTCTAATTTTCTTCTTTGTGCTTGCGGAGATATAGTTAATTTATTTCAATTGGTAAATATAATTTCCACACGACATCTCATTAATTAAAAGGGGGGAAATTTTTTATTCATAGATCGAACTAAAGATTCGTTTACTATACTAATTCTTCATAGATAATACAAATCGCAAAAAAACGATTAATTTTTTTCAATCGATTAAAATAAAGTTTCCGAATGAATCCACCGATTCACCTTCACGAGACAGTATTTTATCAACATAAATACTGTCTATACTAATCATCCTCCAAGTACAAACCAAAGAAAACTGGAAATATCGACAATACTCAGGTTCGTCATTTGACTATATTCTTAACCAAAATAAAAATCTATAATAGATAACATCACATTCTCACACACCACCCTTGTTACTCAACAAAAAGAATAAATCAGCATATTACAAATAATTACTCATACAATATCACCATGATTGAAATTAGGGAAAAAAACTAACACATAAGTTACACAAATCAGTAAAACACATTTACAACTTATTCATAACACATAGTACAATTATGCAAAATCTGTAAACTCTATCTATATAATCTGTATCTCATAATTTATAGAACAAATAAAATTTCTGAAGAGGATCCGAACCAAGGATCGAAACGCAACAGAAGAACCCTTTTTTTTCTATCACGACCTTGGGAATCTCGCTGGCCGAATCGAAGCCGATTCCTCAACAACACGTATGATACGTATACCTTCACGTTCCCCTGTAAATAACCTGGATCTAAAATTCTTTCCTATGCGATAGTATATTACATTAGGTTAAGGATGCGACAAAACGCTCACCAAAAAAATTTGAAAATACAAAAAAAATTGTCAAAATTGACAAATCAATGAAATTTTGGGTTACGCAATAAATTCAATTTATATATATATATATATATATATATATATATATATATATATATATATATATATATATATATATATATATATATATATATATATATATATATATATATATATATATAATGAGACGTACAGGTCCGTCTCAGGCGCCATACCCCCCACCACAAATTCAGATAAACCGACCCACTAGAAAAGTAGGGGAGGGGGAATAATAAATCATAAAAGTCAAGTGGGCAGGTATGACCTTCAAAGGTCACAAAACAATAAACGAAAGGAAAGACGAGTGAGAGAAGAAAAAACAGAAAAGAACAAAAACAGTCTAAGGTAGAAAAAACTAGAGAGAAAAAGAAAAACAGAAAATAAACAAAAACAGTAGAGAAAGGTAACGACAGGTAAAAAGTAAGGGAAGGGGAAAAGTCGTTGGAAAGAAAACAGAGAAAGTAACAAAAAACAAAGGAAGAATAAATTTATTTAAAACATGAAAAAAGGTTAACAATAAAGGGAATGATGGGTAATTCGTAAGGGAAGGGGAAAAATAAACAAATAAAAATGGGTATAAAAGAGGAGGAAAATCGGAGGAACGGGGACTTCTTCTTCTACTTCTTTGTGGATTGACAAGTACCACTTAGCCTAGTACCACCTACGTGGAGGGGAAAGGCAGAAAGAGGGGAACCTTAAAAACAAGAGAAAGAAGGAGTCGCTCTCATAGAGCTAGACTTTTTACGTGGATTAACAAGTACCACTTCGCAGAGTACCACCTATTTGGAGGGGAAACGCAGTAAGAGGGGAACCTTAAGAAACTTAAAAAAGTTAGGACATAGTTTTTTTTTAAGTCAATAAATACAGAAACAAAAAGAAAAGTAACTGGGAGAAGAATAAGAAAAAAGAGTACTAAAAAATATTAAGGAGGAATAAATTACGAAAGGATAGATAGAAAATTAGTATTAGGGGAATAGAAAGTGCGAGGAGGTATTCGAGGTAGCAGGCGACAATACACACACACAAACAAACAATTGTAAAACACAAAATCTCCGCAAGGGCTCCCGAAAATATCAGGAGAACCCGAAGGTCAAGGAGGCATCACGAAATTCAAACACCACACCGACACAATACACGTAACAAGCGGTAATATCATCATAAGCGGGCACGTGGCGCCATCCGACGGCGTTAGCCACGGTGAGAGTAGTCGATTACCGACGCGCGATAATCAATTACGCTCACGGGGAGTAATTACGAGAAAGCGCACCGTAGCGCGGTAGTCGAAAGCGCGCGGCAATCCACCGCGTCGTGACTCGATAGAGTGGGGGGACTCAGGGAGGGCGGTCAGCACGAGAGCGCGCTCGGCACCGCGCGCAACGAGCGACAGTAGGAAGAGAGGGGGGAGCGCGCCGTATTGAGATCGAGCGCGCTGCGATCGATACCGCTAGGGAAAGTGGACCGCGACAGACAGCGCCACACGCAACCTAGGGAAAGGCGCTCATTAGACTCCGCGCGCCGTAGGCGAGAGCGCGTCGTAACCACGGTCGTATATACAGGTCTGGGCACTCCGTTAAAAAATGCGTGACTCTAAGTGACGCCTCTATTTGCGCATTCCACCGCGCCGCTAGTGAAGGGGAGGCACTTTTGTTTATACCGCGTTTACGGGGCATGGCATACACGTGTGTGGTGATGGTCGTATGTACGTGTGGCCTAACCTCGTTTTAGCGGGGTGATTTCGAGTGTATCGTAGCCACGGTTTTTATTCAGTACGGAATAACAAAAGATGAAGGGTCTATATATTGCGATGCCGAAACGGTGCATGATTCCGGGATGCAGAAGTGGATACATAAATAACCCGGAGCACGTCTCATTACTTAAAATTCCCAATGATGACTACTGATATTTTCTACTATTTTTCTACTACTACTACTAATGAAAGGAATGCGTCCTACACGTAAATTTCGAATGTTCTTCTTTTCCGTAAACGAAAAAAAAATGTAATTGGATTGAGCGATGGTTAAATCAGCATATCCATGTCAAAGACGATGAGTATCATTAATTAATGGCTCATCACTCATATTTTCAGTTTATGCTTTTAGTTTTTGTCTTCGACTAAATATTTAGGATGTGTTAATTTTTCATCACAGCCACATGAAGGGAAAGACAATTCGCATACGCGCATACATCGCGCTCTGTCGCACATGCCTCCGAGATAGTAGCGCTCCGTGCTTTTGCGGCCAGTTCCGCATAGAGAGGCGTCAGATAGAGGCACGCTTTGGGGTATACAGAATATACGGGAGTGCCCAGACCTGTATATACGACCGTGGTCGTAACTCACGCACGCCGCAAGCGCCAATACGTGTAGGAGAAGGGGGAGAAAATCATCGACCCACGGTAAAGCAATCGCGCTCGAACACACTTACCATCCGGGCGAGTCCGATATTCGAGTATTGTACCGACCGCGAAGCGACACATTAAAACACACAAAACACACTCCAGCGACACATCAAAACACACAAAATATACTCGAGCGATACATTGAAATACACAAAATACGACAACACACCACATTTGTACACCGGAATCTTTTAATATTATATCGAGTCAAAATACTGAATAAATGCCATTTTATTAACAAATACCTCCAAAACAAAGAGTTTAAATTAATTTCTTCCCTGATCGAATCCCGAACAAATAAAATTAATTGTGACAAATTCCGACCTGTTACAATATATATATATATATATATTCTGCATTATATACATATTTATTTATTCAATTTGGAAAAAAATGTACAATAAAAAAAGGATAAAATTGAAGCGGTGTTTTTATTTATACTTACCTGCGTTTTAAAGACTGAGATACATACAAAAATGAATTTGAATTAGATTTTCAAAAATATTACCCTAAGAACATTAAATAAAATTTCCCTATTTCCACCGGTGCTTAGCTAAAAATCTATGAAAACTAAAAGGGAGTTAACTCGTATTCAATGTGCCGAGGATTATAATGTCCCATGCCCAACGTCGTGAAGGGATTTACTAGAAAAAAGCATGGAGATTCAAACTCGTAAAAATTAGACTACGAACCGGACATAAAATAAACTTACCAAACCTGAATTGTAAAGTTAATCTTTGAAAATCGTTTATTTTTGTCGAGCTCGCTTAGATTTCAAAGATTTAAGTTTCGATTGCCATTAATGACATGTTTTTTCGCGGAAACGAAATCCCCACGTGCTATAAATTCGCCATATTAATAAATGGGTATGTAAAGTCCTTGGGTGAGACTGAGGCAGAGTTCCCTCCCCCGCAGCCGTCGTCCCTTTGAATATATCCCTCGTCTACGGGGCTGAAAGTACCGCAGCGCCTCTAGTGCCCACACTATGCACTTCAACATGGCTTCACTAAACGACCTACTCCCACCACTAAAAAACGCTGGAGTTTCCATACCTGTATGTAAGACTGTGCCCCTGATCATGAAGGCTACATAAAGGAGTCCGAACTGTGTACTAGGAGGTGATCACAAAATCAAGGAACGGAAGGGTTCTCGAAAGCGCCACTTCTTGGCGCTGATTGTCATAAACGACAGCTTGGAACAGAGACTAGTAAGGAGATGTACAACGCTCCCCTTTTCGGCGTGCCTCGGAAATGGCGCTAAATCGCGGCGAAAGGGTAGCTCGGTGGGGGAAAAGTCTCCGTCCCTTGCAAATCATGCTCACTCGACAGGCGAGAGGAGCGAGATTTTCCGTCCGATCGAACTCGACATATACAAGGTGGGGAAAAAGTATGGAAATCCCTCGATATTTCGGATGGTTGATTAAAAAAAATAAATATTCAAGGTCAGGTGTTAGGTAATTTTCAACGAGGAATCCAAGGGTGAACTTCAATTTGACCTTGAACCTCATCTTCAATTTTATTTCAAGGTCAACTTCGTTTTTTAAATGGGAACCCCTCTTTTCGACATCGGCAATCGGAAGAGCGGGAAATTTTTCGTTCAATTATGTACTCAAGTAATTGGTCAGGTGTGACCTTGACGGTCAACTCAAGGTCATTTAAAGTTAAGAAAGGTCCGGGTTGGGTTAACGGGACACTAAGCGAAGCATTCGTCGTAGCAGAGACATTTAAAAAAAAAGTGATTGAACTTTTCTCTGGCCGGAGATTTATTCAATCATAATTAATTTTTTTACTATAGTAAACGAATTGCCTGTCGAATGACAAATTTATTTTATGAAATAAAAAAAAAGTTTTTAATGGAATAGCTGCTGCTTTAACGCTTGATTTATAAAAAAATTTCTAACAAGTGAATCTACCCAAGTGAAACCCACCGAATTAAATAAAACTTGGCATACGAGTAGAATATTGGGGTTTGTGGGTTTAGGGTTCGGGTTCGTGGCTTAGGGGTTTGGGATTTATGGGTTTAAGGTTTGTCGGGTTTGGGGTTTGTGGGTAATCATAAAGATCATTGGGGAGATCAAATGTATCAACATTTTTTAACAAAAAATTTCCCTCCCTTTCGATTGCCGATCTCAAAAATAGTGGTTTCCCCTTGAAGATGAGGTTCAAGGTCAAATTGAAGGTCACCATTGGATTCCTCGTTGAAAATTGCTCCAAGAATGATCTTGACCTGAGAAAATACCGTAGAGAGGAAAATCGAGCGCACATAGAGGCGGCGTGTTTTTGTTTAAGAATAAAAGAAGGTTGTTGATCAAGTGCCAGAGAGACAAAATAAGAAAAAGTCAGAAGATTACTCTCGTAAGAGCAAGACGTCCTATGAACCAAAATAAAGAATTTCTCGATCTTTTCATAAAAGGCCGGTATTTGTTCATTTTCCCCTCGATTCCTTTTCTACCTAAAACGATATGATAAAATTATCCTACAAATTTGGGGGCTCGTCCGGTATCGATCGGCGATTTATGGGCAGAAAGCGGTGTATATGTGAAAGACGAAAAGACGAAAAGACCAAAGAGTACAGCTATAAAGACGAAAGAAGAAAGACGTAAAGCTGAAAAAGTGGGATAAACGACGCGAGTGAAAAGAAAGACAATGAATGTGTTTTTTTTAAAGATGGACACGATGGAACAACTATTGAAAAATTTGACTGTGAATGACCTCAAGGAGAAGTTACGTTCCTTAGAGTTACCTACAACGGGGAATAAAAACGAGCTGGGGTTACGACTTACAAGGAGACGGCACGACCGTGGGGTCGCGGATTTGGCCAAATTTTTTTTGTGGTGAAAAAGGACCCCTAGCACCTCACGTGGTTAAAGTAGTAGGACGCACTACTCGGAAAATTCCGAGAAAAATGGATTCAATGTTTCTTGGGCGCCTTATGAGGTTAAAATGTCAGGCACTTGTCGAGCCGTCGTCTAGTCTAGACGGTTAGGGCTCGGTCTTTTGTGCCGGAGGTCTCGAGTTCGATTCCTCCTTCGGAGCTTATTTTTTTTTCTTTTTTTTTGTTATCCCAACAATTATTTCAAACGTTTCCCATCCCTACATCATTTAAAAAATTTTATTTACATTGTTTTTTAAAAATTATTTTCTTTTTTCCAATAAAACAATTCATAACGGGGGGTTTTTTATTTTTCATTGTAAAGTATATGAGGCGGAACATTGGGTTTTTAATGAGAATAACAAAGTCGATTAGGAAAAATTCAATTTTTATTCATATAATAATTATATACAAAACCCGAAGTGGTAGTAATGTTTCTAGTAAATTGCAGCGAATTGTTAGAGCAGAATCGTGAAATTAATTCCCGGGAAGATTGTATAAAAATCCATGCTATAATTCACCATCAATTATCGTCACCAATATTCCGAGACATGATTCAATACGCCTGGTTTGCCTCAAAATCAGTTACTGGAAACATTTTCATGAATGTTAATGGGACATGTTTTTGTACGGATGTATTGCAAACTCCCTGCGATTGTAAAAAATCCGCTTTTATATGTTGCGCAAGATGTCGGAAAAATTATTGCTTTGTTTGTTTCTACGATAATTACCACTGCGGATTTTGTATATAATTATTATATGAATAAAAATTGAATTTTTCCTAATCGACTTTGTTATTCTCATTAAAAACCCACCGTCATGAATTGTTTTATTGGAAAAAAATTAAAATAATTTAAAAAAATAATGTAAATAAATTTTAAAAAATAATGTAGGGATGAGAAACGTTTTGAATAATTGATGGGATAACAAAAAAAAAAAATCCGAAGTAGGAATCGAACTCGAGACCTCCGGCGCAAAAGGCCGAGCCCTAATCGTGTAGACGGCGGCTCGACAGTAGTATAAGAGGACTGATTCTAACGGCGGGATCTCAGGGGGGAGCGGGGGGGCTCCAGCGCCGGGGAAGCCAAGTGCGGCGGTACGGCGGAGGGGGGAGGGGTTGCCGGGCGCGTGTGACGTCACAGAAGGGCCTCTGTGGAGGGGGGGGCGTGCGGTCCGTGAAGCGATTGGCGGGAGGGGGAAACCGGCGTCGATGAGTCTTTTGTGTGTGTGTGTTTGTGTGGAAGGAAGGAAGGGGCGCGGGGGTAAAAAGAATGCTTTGAATTGAATGACAATAAAACAATAGTTTATTAATAATTAATTGAACAATGGCCTTGCATAGTATATATTATACATAAAATGTTTGGTGTGTGTGTGTGTGTGTGTGTTGCCTGTTTTTCATTGTTTCAAATTATTTTATTTTGAATATCCGCAGCGGACCCGTTATCCTGGAACATAACAAATCATGCATCTTATCAACCTATCAAACATAATCATATTGTGAATCATACTAAAGATAATACGAACCATCGACCCAGTATAAGTGCAGGCAGATGGGGCACGTGTCGCCCATTGAAACTTCGTGGGTCGGCCCGCCGAAGTTGGTACAAAATTTCCCCTGGATGTTGTTAAACCGTCCGCTTAAGTGGCCACATCTTTGAATTAGTCGATCAACTGCGCCCCGCATATCAAAGTAGCACAGCACGCAAAATTTCGCCCGATCATTTTCGGTGAGATATTCGTAGTTCACGAAGCCGATGAAGCCCCGGTTCAACCGATTTATTTTCTGCTGGTCCACTATGATTTCACGCACATAATGGACTCCCTTATCTGAGGCATCACCCAATCCACTATCAAATGATTCCGTATCACTGTCCATCTCAGCCAGTTCCATATCATCATGTGCAAGCACTTCAATGTCCGTCCACTCATCATCGTCATCATCGGCGATATCAATAACGACTTCGTCTACCCCAACTTCCACTTCGTCGTCATCGGCGATATTCACACAACCTCCATTTCATCATCGACGAGATCGATCACTTCAATTTGGTTCAACATTTTTCTTAACTGATTTTCCCTTTTTCGACTCTTCCACAATGACACCTCGGAGGTTGAAGACTGGAATGGCGAAAACTGCTGTTCCGATCCTTCTTCGGATTTCGATTTTTGGATCCTCATAGGCTTATAGTAGGGTGGGGGATGACCAACAGGATGTGTAAATAGTTTTCAACATTAGTTGGGACTTGTAGAAAAAAAACCTTGCAAGATGGTGCATCCTGGCCAGGGATAAACGAAAAGTTTTTTTTTCTTAACTATCCCTGTCGGGTAGACGTCTGCTGTCCAGAAAAGTGTGCACTCGTGGAGGTGAAAGCTCTACAGAACAGCGTCTAGGTCATGGAAACTGAACTGGCGTATTATAAAGAGCATCTTAGAGTTTTCAATATATATTGCCACGTGTTCCAGTATGTATGAAGTCCAGCCTGTCACGAATCATAGGGCTCTTCGCAGAGCAACATCAAACCTAGTCAAGTGACACTTGAGGCTATACAGTTCTTACCAAATCAGCCATATTCTTAAGGCATTTTTTTTTCTTCGTCGACGTTCGAAGCCAGCCTCCGAGCATAGGGAACATTTTGAAAAAATAACATTCCGCTCAAGTAATATCTTGGCTATCCAAAACACATATACGAAAACGAGGTATTTATTACAAAACGATCAACTTTATGGATCTATGGGCGGAGCATTTTTTTTAGGCTTCGACCGCTGATCCCTCTGCATGCACCACTTGAGCATAGATGCAGTCGCGGTCTGGAACACTAACAAAATACTTTTTTTGCTCCCGTTGAACCCCGACCGGCTCGTTCTGTGTATGTATTTATTTTTCATGCTTTCCGCGATAAAAGATATCAACGTGATATTAAAAAACTCTGGTGGAGGTGATTCTATTACATTTTTCCGAGCTAGAAGGGAACGACGAAAATATTTTCTGATGGGAGACCATTTTCAATCATCGGCAGCGCTCGAAAGTGGGCACACTTTGAATGAAGCAGTGAGTTAACGTATCTCTCTGGGAAGACTTTTCAACTCATTAATATGGAGAACAACAATGAACCATTAGAAGAAATCTTGCATAACCAAGCCACGCTCTTAAGTTCGATCGACGACTTTGCTGTGTGGGGGCAACAGATTGTCGATTTCATCGAAGTACTGAAGACACAAAGCCGAATTAAGCGCCAACGACTACCAACTAAACATTAATAGTCACTGATAGGCCAAATACCGCATCTGGAAGGATTGAAGTATTCCATGTACAAGCATTTTATATGCATGGGTGCAGGACACAGCGGTGATGGGTTAATGTGGCGAGCACTCGACTTGAACGCGTGATGATCTATACTTTAACCCCTGCTCGATGAATTTCAACATCGTGGAAGTGGTTGAGCTTTACGAAAAATACGTAATCTTACAATAAATGTAAGTAAGTATAAATCAATACGCGTTGAATATTATATGTTATATGTTATATGAGGGCTGCGATTGATGTGCAATCAAGAGATAATACACGTTTCGCATGGGTGACAGTCCCATCTTTATACCCAGCTGAACGAAACAGTGACCACGGATCTTCTTACATGCATTATTCAACGGTATTGAATCTATCGAATATGGGATTCCCAGTGACTATAGGTCAAACAAAAAAGAAAAAAATTGTGCTTCAAAACAATTTATCCATCAATGTGTATACCATCGAAGAAGACATTGCTCCAATACGCGTGGCTCAACATAAGAAGAAGAAAAGCATATCAATTTGCTATACATACAAGATAACGAAGATAACGGTGTATGACATATCACATAGATAAAGAACCTGTCATGCCTCGTGAGCGCAGAACGGAGGCAGCTATTAAAAAATATATACATGCAATCGGTGTGTGAAGGTAACACAATTACTATATCGTCATATGTGCTAAACGAATTAAGCAACAATCCATTATTTCGCAGGTGTCTGTATTACTTTAGATCAACGGATAAACTGCAATCACATGAGATCGGTTATGGAGCAATAAAGCACTGCGCCATCCGACTATCAAATGATACCAATAAGTGGCTCCAAATCATCAACTCCAATCGGAAAGCAACACATCCATTCACTGTAGATGCCTATTTGGAGTGTTTTTTTTTACTAATTATAGAGAGAAGATGAGAGTGTGCAAAGACTGATGGGAAGAACGTAGCAGAGGATATATATGAGGATAAACTCACAAGTGCCTTCAAAGGCCTTCAAAGAGTTTCAAGAGACTTTTTACGGCGATCATGAGATGTTTGAAGATGTTCGTGAGACATTCGTCGAACCCCTGTCGACATGTCGTCGAACCCCTCATGAATGTAATTAAACGTATTATGAATGTTGTCGAAAGTCTCTTGAACGTATTCGAAAGTTTCTTGAACGTCTTCAAACCCCTCGTGAATGTCTTTGAAAGTCTCTAAGACGTCGTCGAACCCCTCATTGATGTCTTCAAACAAATAATGAATATCGTTAAAGATCTCTTGAATGTCTTCGAAAGTCTCTGAAGGTCTTCGCACCTCTCATGAATGTCTTCAAACTTTTTATGAACGTTTTCGAAAGTCTTTTAAATGTTTCACGAACATCTTCAAACATCTCATGATCGCCGTAAAAAGTCTCTTGAAACTCTTTGAAGGCCTCATGCATGTCTTCAAACGTCTCATGAATGTCGTCGAATGTCTCGAGGGGTTCGAAACGTCTTCGAACCCCTCGTGAATGTCTTTGAAAGTCTCTCAAGCGTCTTCGAACCCGCCCCCATGAATGTATTCAAACGTATTATGAATGTCGTCGCAAGTCTCTTGAACGTATTCGAAAGTTTCTAGAACATCTTCGAACTCCTCGTGAATGTCTTTAAAAGTCTCTCAAGCGTCTTCGAACCCCTCATCGATGTCTTCAAACGTATTATGAATATTGTCAAAGATCTCTTGAATGTCTTCGAAAGTCTCTGAAGGTCTTCGCACCTCTCATGATTGTCTTCTGTGAAAATCCCAAACAAACCGAAACAATTCCAGCGAAACTCAAACGTCATTAAAGTCTTCGGTTTATGGATGTCGTCGAAGATCGTATTATGCATGTCGTCGAAGATTTCTGAACGTCCTCGAAAGCCTCTTGAACGTCTTCAAACCTCCCGTGAATGTCTTTAAAAGTCGCTTAAGCGTCTTCGAATCCCACATGAATTTTATCAAACGTATTATGAATGTCGTCAAAAGTCTCTAGAACGTATTTGAAAGTTAATTGAACGTCTTCGCACGCTTTGTGAATGTCTTTGAAAGTCTCTGAAACATCGTCGATCCCCTCATCGATGTCTTCAAACGGATTATGAATATTGTCAGAGAACTCTTGAATATCTTCGAAAGTATCTGAATGTCTTCGCACCTCTCGTGAATGTCTTTGAAAGTCTCTTAAGCGTCTTGGAACCCCACATGAATGCCTTCAAACGTATTATGTACGCCGTCGAAAGTCTCTTGAATATCTTCGAACTCCTCATGAATGTAATCAAACGTATTACGAATGTCGTCGAAAGTCTCTTGAACGTATTCGAAAGTTTCTTGAACGTCTTCAAACCCCTCGTGAATGTCTTTGAAAGTCTCTAAGACGTCGTCGAACCCGTCATTGATGTCTTCAAACGAATTATGAATATCGTTAAAGATCTCTTGAATGTCTTCGAAAGTCTCTGAAGGTCTTCGCACCTCTCATGAATGTCTTCAAACTTTTTATGAACGTTTTCGAAAGTATTTTGAATGTCTCACGAACATCTTCAAACGTCTCATGATCGTCGTAAAAAGTCTCTTGAAACTCTTTGAAGGCCTCATGCATGTCTTCAAACGTCTTATGAATGTCGTCGAAAGTCTCTTGAACGTCTTCGAACCCCTCGTGAATGTCTTTGAAAGTCTCTCAAGCGTCTTCGAACCCGCCCCCATGAATGTCTTCAAACGTATTATGAATATTGTCAAAGATCTCTTGAATGTCTTCGAAAGTCTCTGAATGTCTTCGCACCTCTCATGATCGTCTTCTGTGAAAATCCCAAACAAACCCAAACAATTCCAGCGAAACTCAAACGTTATTAAAGTCTTCGGTTTATGGATGTCGTCGAAGATCGTATTATGCATGTCGTCGAAGATTTCTGAACGTCTTCGAAAGCCTCTTGAACGTCTTCAAACCTCCCGTGAATGTATTTAAAAGTCGCTTAAGCGTCTTCGAACCCCACATGAATGTTATCAAACGTATTATGAATGTCGTCGAAAGTCTCTTGAACGTCTTCGAACCCCTCGTGAATGTCTTTGAAAGTCTCTCAAGCGTATTCGAACCCCTCATGAATGTCTTCAAACGTATTATGAATATCGTCGAAAGTCTCTAGTACGTATTCGAAAGTTATTTGAACGTCTTCAAACCCTTCGTGAATGTCTTTGAAAGTCTCTAAAACATCGTCGATCCCCTCATCGATGTCTTCAAACGTATTATGAATATTGTCAAAGAACTCTTGAATATCTTCGAAAGTCTCTGAATGTCTTCGAACCTCTCGTGAATGTCTTCAAACGTTTATGTACGCCGTCAAAAGTCTCTTGCACGTCTTCGAACCCCTCGTGAATGTCTTTAAAAGTCTCTCAAGCTTCTTCGAACCCCTCATGAATGTAATCAAGCGTATTATGAATGTCGTCGAAAGTCTCTTGAACGTATTCAAACCCCTCGTGAATGTCTTTGAAAGTCTCTAAAATGTCGTCGAACCCCTCATCGATGTCTTCAAACGTATTATGAATATCGTTAAAGATCTCTTAAATGTCTTCGAAAGTCTCTGAAGGTCTTCGCACTCTTTGTGAATGTCTTTGAAAGTCTCTAAAACATCGTCGATCCCCTCATCGATGTCTTCAAACATATTATGAATATTGTCAAAGAACTCTTGAATATCTCCGAAAGTCTCTTGAACGTATTCGAAAGTTTCTTGAACGTCTTCAAACCCCTCGTGAATGTCTTTGAAAGTCTCTACGACGTCGTCGAACCCCTCATCGATGTCTTCAAACGAATTATGAATATCGTTAAAGATCTCTTGAATGTCTTCGAAAGTCTCTGAAGGTCTTCGCACCTCTCATGAATGTCTTCAAACTTCTTATGAACGTTTTCGAAAGTCTTTTGCATGTCTCACGAACATCTTCAAACGTCTCATGATCGTCGTAAAAAGTCTCTTGAAACTCTTTGAAGGCCTCATGCATGTCTTCAAACGTCTTATGAATGTCATCGAAAGTCTCTTGAACGTCTTCGGACCCCTCGTGAATGTCTTTAAAAGTCTCTCAAGCGTCTTCGAACCCGCCCCCATGAATGTATTCAAACGTATTATGAATGTCGTCGAAAGTCTCTTGAACGTATTCGAAAGTTTCTAAAACATCTTCAAACTCCTCGTGAATGTCTTTGAAAGTCTCTCAAGCGTCTTCGAACCCCTCATCGATGTCTTCAAACGTATTATGAATATTGTCAAAGATCTCTTGAATGTCTTCGAAAGTCTCTGAAGGTCTTCGCACCTCTCATGATTGTCTTCAAACTTCTTATGAACGTTTTCGAAAGTCTCTTGAATATCTCACGAACATCTTCAAACGTCTCATGATCGTCGTAGAAAGTCTCTTGAAACTCTTTGAACCCCTCATGCGTGTATTCAAACGCCTTATGAATGCTTTCGAACGTCTCTTAAATGTTTTCGAACGTCTTATGAATGTCTTCGGAAGTCTCTGGAACGTTTCACGAACGACTATCGAAAATCTTCGAATGCCTCGCAAACTTCCAACAGACGGTTCACGAACATCTAACCAACGTATACTGATGAATGTCTTCGATTATCATTGGGCGATTATATTAATTTATTTTCAATCAAATTCGATACAAAAAAATGAGTTTCACATTCGAAAGTAATATTGTATTCAGATGCACTATCCAATATCAGGTGATGCTGACATAACTAAGTACGGGGTGAGGAGAATAAAAAGTACATAATGTTACATTTCTTTCATTTGCATGAATCTTTATGATTCAGCCATTAATTAAATATTTTAAATACATTTTGTAAGGCACAACTGTTTTTATGCTTTTCACATCGTAGAGTATAACTTCCATCTAATTTACTTGAGACATCCATATCGTCAAAGTCTATATTCAACGACTCAATAAATAGCTCATTTTTCATATTTATTATATCAGCTAGCCATTCTCGTTTTTCATGACCCTTAACATATACGATAGGACACATGTCGCAGTCCGTTAAACCTTTAACTCCAGCTGTTATTGAACCTTCAGCCATGCTATATGGAACGTTTCCATATGCAAATTTTAGACCATGATGATTGCGAATCAACCGTGATGCTTCGTACCTCGCAGATTTTGCTGATCTATGCAATTTTACGGATAATGTCGGTCAATGAACAATATTCAACAACGCGATCATGTAAGATTAAAACAATATGCAGTTGTATTCGGTGGTGAATCTTCTTTGCATTCGAACTCTATTCACACATCTACGGTAGCATTTTTTTACAGGCTCGTTCTGATGCGATCAATCATGAACCGTGGGAGGGCCGTTACATTAAGACTTGGCGATGGTTAGTAAAGAACGATCACTATTGCAGTCATAATGGTATTTACAAAATCGAGAGTACATATTGAACAAAATGTCGAAACTTTTTTGAAGTCCAAATTCGAATCATCTTGAGAAGAGAATGCTGAATTGAGATAGAGTTTAGCACTTGTGAGTTTGCAGTCGGTGAATAATATAATGTCCGTTGCCATACATTATCTTTTTTACCAGTCTGCATCGCACCAATTACCTATTAAGTTTCTCTAGTTGGGAGGCAGCTTTTACGGTCCATGAATGTTTCGTTGTGCTTTGAAGCGATGGACAGTCCTATAGATCCCAAGAGCGAAAACTCATATTCAAGTATCGCCCACTTTCCAATGTTCGAAGTAATGATAATTTATTGATCTCATCTAATATTATGTGGGGCATATGCCATTGTATCTTGAGTAATTCAACTTCTACCTCTAGTAGTTGATAATGACTGAATGCACAATTATTGCCATAGCGTGAAGGTATTAGAATTAACTCATGACGAGCATTATTTTTTGTAGAAAATGTATTTTATGCACAGCGCTAGTTTATCCAGTTCTGTCACAAACTATGACATGAAATCGGCGCTGTGATGTGATCGATACTATGATAGCGATTCATCACGTGAAAAACACATGTGGTAATCAATAGTAAATGCTTCATGATATTGATACATATCCTCTGCTACGTTCTTCCCATCAGTCTTTGCACACTCTCATCTTCTCTCTATTATTTAAAAAAAACACTCCAAATATGCATCTACAGTGAATGGATGTGTTGCTTTCCGATTGGAGTTGATGATTTGGAGCCACTTATTAGTATCATTTGATAGTCGGATGGCGCAGTGCTTTATTGCTCCATAACCGATCTCATGTGATTGCAGTTTATCCGTTGATCTAAAGTAATGCAGACACCTGCGAAATAATGGATTGTTGTTTAATTCGTCTAGCACATGTGACGATATAGTAATTGTGTTAACTTCACACATCGATGGCATATATATTTTTTAAATGGCTGCCTCTGTTCTGCGCTCACGAGGCTTGACAGGTTCTTTATCTATGTTATATGTCATACATTGTTATCTTCGGTATCTTGTATGTATAGCAAAGTGATATGCTTTTCTTCTTCTTATGTTGAGCCACGCGTATTGGAACAATGTCGTCTTCGGTGGTATACACATTGATGGATAAATTGTTTTGAAGCACAATTTTCTTATTTTTAATTTGATCTATAGTCACTGGGAATCCAATATCCGATAGATTCAATACCGTTGAATAATGCATGTAAGAAGAACCGTGGTCACTGCTTCGTTCAGCTGGGTAGAAAGCTGTGACTGTCACCCATGCGAAACGTGTATTATCTCTTGATTGCACATTAATCGCAGCCCTAATTAGAATGGGCAGGGCCTCTATAGCGTCCAGTCAGATGGCAATGATCTAGGACGCGTATATCGTCTTGCGCGAATGGTTTCCTGCATATATGACATTGGGTCGCTTTGCGAAAACTTGCCCACTCGCTCGGTGTCAGATAAATTATTGGGACATTGTCGCAGAAAATTTCTTTTATGCGCAATGCTAGATTTAATAGTTCTTCGACAAACCACGATACACAATCAGCACTGCGACGCGAGTGATATGAAGACAATGAATCGTCATACGAACAACGCACGTAATATCCTATACTAAACACTTCATGGTGTTGATACATATCTTTTGCGTGGGTCTTCTCATCGGTCTTTGCCAGCACACACTCCAAATCAGCATATAGGATGAAAGGATGTCGCTCTTTCCGGCTAAAGTTGCTGAACTGGAGCCACTTATTGGTGGCGTTTGGTAGTCGAATTGCACAGTCGTTTATCGCCCCACAATCGACCTCGTGCGATTGCAATTTTTCCTCGGAACCGAAGTAGTGCAAACACCTCCAAAAAAAAAGATTGTTTTTTGTTTAATTCGTCTAGCATATATAATAACCTATATATATATATATATATATTATGGTAACTACATACTGATCACAGATATATTTTTTATGCTCCATTTTGGTTAGTTGTGCCCTCACGAGTCTCGACATATTCTTGATCCATACGAAGTGCCCCACATTGTTGTCCTCAGTATCTTGCATGTACAGCAAATTGATGTGCTTTTCCTTCTTATTTTAAGTCATGCGTATTGGAACGATGTCCTTTTTGGCGGTGGTGGTGGTGTACACGTTGATGGAGAAATTGTTTTGCAGCTCAAATTTTTTTATTTGGTGTATGGTTACTGAGAATTGAATGTCCTGTAGATTCAGTACGCTTGAGTAATGTGGGTAAGATGACGGACGGGCACTGTCTCGTTCGGCTGGGTATAGAGCAGCGACATCTGCCCACGCGAAACATGCGTTATCGTTGGATTTGACGTTAATCACAGCTCTCTTCATCATTATTTCCCGCGGTAGCGATATAGTGCACCCGGCACTCATCGGGTTATACTTATTCACATTTATCGTGAGGTTAAGTATTTTCCGCAAAGCCCAGCCACTATCTCGTTCTTGAAATTCGTCGAGTAAGGTTAAAGTGGGCTCAATAACATGCTGTTCATATCACTCATTCAAATCGCTTGTGTTAAAGAGTTCACAGTTTCGCGTGTTGACACATGTATTAGCATGTTTGTCTCCACTCGCGAATTCACCATTAAACACTGTATTGATTTTAATGCTGTTGTGCTTATCAATGATATTTTGCACATGTTGAAGCACTAGGTCGCGAGCATCGTTGAGAAATTGCCGTGGTTCGATGTGGTTGCGATTTTTTACGGAACCGGTCAATATTCGACTATTGAAGGATGTCTATTGAAGGACATTGAAGGACGACTATTGAAGGATGATCTGGCGAGGGACGACTATTGATATGATGTGGCGAAGGACGACTATTGAAGGACGACTATTGAAGGATGATCTGGCGAGAGATTGCTCTCGCCAGATTAGCCCATGATGACCGTGTCCTGCACCCGTGTGTATAAAACGCACAGAATTCCTCAACCCCTCCAGCCGCGCTATTTGGGCTATCAATGACCGTTGAAGTCCAATTGATAGTCGCGGGCGCTTGATCCGGCTTTGCGTTTCCAATTCTTCGATAAACTCAACGCACCGTTGTTCCCACACAGCAAAATCTTCGTATGAACTTAGAAGCGCGGCTTGGTCGTGCAAGATTTGTTCTGACTTCTCCGCGTTGCCCTCCATAGTTGATGAAACGAGGCTTTCCAAAAGAGATGATGTTCACTAACTGACTGTTCGATTCAAAGTGCGAACACTTTTGAGCGCAGCAGATCATTAAAAATGGTTTTCCCGTTTAGACATTTTTCGTCTTTCCCTACCATCTCGGAAAATATCACCAACCCACGAGAATTTCTAATATCGCATTGGATTGCCGGGAAAAATAAAAGAGCATCTCAGTCGAGATGCGTGTAGTGAAAAAAAATTCATGGGCTCTCTAAAAAAGGTCTTTATCCATAGATCTCCGAAAGTTTATAGTTTTTCAAAATAAGCACCCCGTTATCATATACGAGGGGGGACCCATAAGTTCCGGGAATTACGCTGTGGTGGGGAGAGAGAGTGGGGGAACCTATTCTTTGACCACATGTCCGTTAGTGTCACGCCACCTGCGTCAGTGTGCAAAGTTGTGTCGCTGTGAGTGCATCGGTTCGGCTGTAAGATTTTTTTTAGTAAAACAACTGTTTACATTTCGGCGAAAACGTAATGGCAGATTGTCGAGAACAACGCGCGGCTGTGAAATTTTGTTTCCTGTTGGGGAAATCGGCCGCGGAAACTATTGTTTCTGCCGCCATGACACCGATTGTCCACCCCCCATACTCACCGGATCTAGCCCCCTGTGACTTCTTTTTGTTCCCCAGACTCAAAAGGAATATGAAAGGAAAGCGTTTTGCCACTGTGGAGGAGGTGAAACAAAAATCGCTGGAAGGCTTAAAGGACATCTCGATGAGTGAATTTAAAAACTGTTTTGAACAATGGAAGAATCGTTTGGAGAAGTGCGTTGTGGTCAATGGCGAATACTTTGAAGGTGATCAAAATTTGGTGTAAAAATATTGAGAAATAAAGAAGTTATGACGAAATTCCCGTTTTTTTGGTCCCCCCTCGTATATGCTTTGAATAGCGGAGCAATAAAAAAATTCTAATAGCTTGTAGAGTGGTGTTAACGAAGAAAACATCCTTAACCATAGGGCTAACTTGTCCAGACCTGCATGATCGCAAGTGTCGACATCAAGGTTTAACGTTGCACTCTCTGTATATATTATCATTCAGAGATGAAAAACTAAAGCCCTGTAAAATGGAAATGCATTTGTTTCCTCGGATCACTGTCTTCGTCGCATGCTATCGTAAAATTTTATGGGTTTTCAAGTGTGGACCTATGGAATGATGAGGCTCGAGTTGCACATGCGAAGCGATAGGGTATGACGGTCCCTGGCGTTCGACGTAAGAAAAAATAAAGAGTCGTAAAATTTGAGACTTTCGAATAAATTCGGATTAAAATGAAATTCTGGATAAATTCATGCACCTTCTCTTAGCCCTCTACGTAACAGACACACACACACACACACACACACACACACACACACGCACACACACACACACACACACACACACACACACACACACACGCACGCACGCACACACACACATGCACACACCACATGGGGAGTCTGAAACCCCTACGTGGCGCGTCCCCAGGCGGCGGATAGGGGGAAGCCCTCGTATATAAATATAGACATAGATGTACAAATATCTATATAGATTGTAACCTTTATATTTTTATGACAGGTTATTTTCATCTTTTCGTTCACAAATAATTAACGCAGTACATCGATATATCACATTTGTATTTCACGCGGTTTATCTATCCATTATGACAGCGCTCATTCACATGGCCGATACGACGACTTCTGGCTCGTCGAGCCTATAACCATTACCATCTTGTTGCGGCTAGCGAACTTTGTTACGCTGACAGCCTTTTCTCATACACATTGTTCAACATGTTACACATTTTTTATAAATTATTCGACATCTCACATATATTTCCTTCATTTCGCCTCCGAGTGGTTCCGGTCAATCAATCACTTTAAATATATCACACGGCGCATAAATTCTCTTATAAATAAATCATATTCATGCATTAATGTACATAAATTCTCTTTGACATATTCCTATCCTTCGCATCTTTTCGATTAGCGCCAGAATGCAATTTTTCTTTTGTAAATAAATTTCTCTAAATATATTACGCTCTACCTAAATCTTTTTGTAAATAAATTTCTTTAAATATTACGCTGTACATAAAATCGCTTGTAAATAAATTCTAGTCATGCATTATTGTTCGCGAATTTGATATATACAATTGCTCTGATACGGCACAATGTTCATATTGGACTCTACAATAACTTTTTTATTTTATTTTACATAACTAATTCTTTCGTTCCACCTCATGCGCATATCGTGTCCCATTTTACCGGCTTTTATTTGTGTTTTGTTACTCACGTCTGTTTTACGCCATTTTCACTCTGTCTAACCTTCGATTTTGTCGTTCACTATCGGTCATTTGATGATGCGACTATGATGATTTTTCTCGCTGAAAATGCTCCCTGGACGCGACGCCATTTCCGTGATAGCCCGGTATTTGTTGGGACGATCTGGGTGCACGATCGGGTCTCGTTCGTCCTTTTCCTCGCTGACCGCCGTCTCGATTCATGCCCTCATCGTTGGAGACGACCAAAGCGAGAATCGAAGTCGTTACGATGGGTTGGTGGTAGAAATTGCGTGGATTTGGCGACTGCGTGCCAAATTCCACTATGATTTCTGGAGTGGCGACTGCGTGGAATGGCGACTGCGTGCCATTCCACGAGGACACGATAACTCGGCGCGTCACCACGTGTTATTTTTCAGGTTGCGGCTCGCAATTTATTTGGTTGACGGCACGTTCCTGAGGTCACAAATAAACGTCTCTGTCGCTCACCGCACCTCGATACTATTTATGCCGGTTTTATTCATCACGATGGGCGTTGATGCATCGTGATATTTCCGGATGATTTTTCGAACACGTTTTTCTTACGGCATGGCCGGTGGTAGAATGGCCGACTACCTGTCGATCTTTCTTCTTCTCGCTGCGACGAGGATTCTAGGAGGCTGTGGCTTTTTCCGATTCTAGGTGGCGGTGGTCATCCGCGATTTCAGGCGGCAAATTCGAACGATTAGCTATCTCCAAACGCGGGAAATTTCAAATTGGAAATACGAGCGGGGCGCGCTCGTGTTGCGGTTACAATATCCCCCTTTTATCGATGTTCGGCTAATTTATCAAAAATATAGATCATGGATAAACTCGAATTATTGCCTAAACTTGAGAACACTTATGGTCGTAGCTTAAATTCATCATTGACATTTCCTTAAATGAAATCTGGAACTTGAAAATCAATATATCAGGCATGTTGAATGGGCTCATGGTACGGGCGGAGATGTATCCTATTATAAATTCCTTTGATTATATTGGCGTTTTCAGGATTTACCAGTCGGAAAGCATTTTCACCCAGAGACTTGTCCACCCGATATGGTCCGAAATAGAGATGAAAGAACTTTGATATGACCTTATCGTCGGCATTTAAGGGGTAGGGCGTACGCAGCAAAACAAGATCTCCGTTTTTGATAGCTGTTGACACGGATTTTTGTGTCCTTTTTCTTTTCATAAAATTCCGGACTATATTCTCGTTAGCTGTTAATATCATCTGGTCGTGCGTTTCGCCCGAACCCTGAGGAAATTCAATTAGTTCCTCTAAGTCAGCCTGTGGGGATTTTCCAGTTTGCAACTCAAATGGGGTACGTTCCGTAGTACAGTGCATAGTGATATTTAATAACTTTTCAATTTGATTGACGTACCTTGCCCATCGGGCATGGGTCTCGGAACAAAACACACGGAACAGTCGTCCCAACTCCCTCATTACCCGTTCCGTAGGATTGCTTTGAGGATGGCGTATGGAGCAAAATCTAACTTGAATACCTTGTTTTTCCAAAGTTTGTTTCCATTTTGGTGATGTAAATTGTGTACCGTTGTCAGCTAATATTTTTTTAGGTTTTCCTATTTTTATAAAGTAATGAGACTATAGTTTGGCCAATGCTGCGAGAGTAGTTGCTCTTTTCAAAGGGTATAATTGCACATATTTCGAGAATGCATCAAGTACAACAAACAGATATTGCACCCCGAAAGTGGATTTCGGCAGAGGGCCATAAAAATCAACGGTGACTAATTCTCCTGGACGTTCAGCCTTGATGAGTTGATATTCTCCTTCAAGTGAATAATTCAAAGGTTTGATCCTTTGGCACAAATCGCATGTTTTAATCAGGCTGGTTACATCTGGTCTCATCTTTTTCCATATAAAATACGAGCGAAGATACGCTAAAGTTTTATCGACTCCTGGATGCCCTAAAGCAGCATGCACCCGTGATATGAACGTATTCACCAGTACCTGCGGGAGAACTATCCTGCTCAAAATGTCCTCTCGGGTTACGGCTAAAAAAGTCAGCTACGATGTTATCCTTTCCTTGGCAATGGACTATGTCATAGGAGTACTGTTGTAGAATCATACACCATCTTTTCAGACGGGGTGTAAGGAACTGCATTGTAGTAAGAAAAGTGAGCGCTTGATGGTCGGTGATTATCTCGAAGTGACATCCTATTAAGTACCTGCGACATTTTTCGACCGAATAAACTATCGCCAACAATTCTTTTTCGGTTGTCCCGTAATTCTTTTCTGCGCTGTTTAAACATCGACTCACTAATGAGATTACCCGCTGTAGCTTATCTTCGCCCTCTTGAAACAGTATTCCGCTGATCCCCCTATCCGAAGCATCAGTTTGCAACTTGAATCTCAATTGAAAGTTTACATGATATAAAGTTATGGAGTTTGCAAAATTTTCTTTAAGTTCACCGAAGGCATGACTGTGTTCTGGTGTCCATCTCCAAGGTTCTTTCTCTTTTAATAGTGTTCGAAAGGGGTCTATAAACGTTGCGTGACGTTGACTAAAAATTCGATAGTAGGTGCAAACCCCCATGAATTGTTGTAACTGTTTTCGATTCTGTGGCTCGGAAAAATTCCTGATCATCGCGAGTTTGTCTGGATCCGGCCTAAGGCCGTCGATCGAAAGTATGAAGCCGAGAAATTTTACCGAGGTTCGACAAAATAAGGATTTGTCCAACCGCAAAGTGAAGTTATGATGTTCCAATATCGAGAAAATTTGATCGATATGGATTAAATGTTCGTCCCATGATCGTGAGGTAATCAACAGATCATCTATATATAGCGTAAGAAATTCATCAAACTGTCTGTCGAAAATCAGACTAAGGGCTCGAATGAATCCGCTCCCAGCCGTTTTCAACCCGAATGGTATGCGCCGAAATTGATATAGGGTCAATCCGTGCAAAAATGCTGTATAAGGACGCGACGCAACTTCTAACGGGATCTGCCAATAGCCGTTGGCTAAATCTACAGTTGTCATAATACAGACCCCATGATATTTTTGCGTCAACTCCTCTATTCGCGGAGGGGATTCGTGATCAGACTCAACTATCGCGTTTAGAAATCGAGCGTCGAGGCATATTCGTAATCGACCATCTTTTCTTTTAACTATACGCAGCGGGTTGCAATAAGGACTCTTAGATCTTTCTATAATGCCCTGTTTTAACATTGAGTCGAGTTCTGCCTGCACCGCGGCCCTCAACGTATAAGGCACCGGATATGATTTCCGTACCACCTCCTTTTGTTGTTTTAATCTTATTTCATGCTCACAGGTTCCCGCGGGAACACATTTAGCCGTAAATAGTCGATGGTACTTTTTAACAGTGTTCCACAAATCTAGACGTTGTTGATCGGAAAGCTGCGGAATCTCGGTAATCATTTGCCCGAGGTTCGCAAAAAAGTTCTCGTCCTCACCATCCCTATAAAGGTGACTTAAGTCCTGACAGTCTGACCCTTCTTCCACTTCAATGAGTTCAACACCGACATCTTCGATTTGACTAATGGCTTGTGCCTTGATCTCATTATTTTCTGTATTTCCCATATCAAATTGATTGATTCCCTTTTCGGCTTGCGGACGCTGGTTGGATGTTTCTTCTATTCTGGTAATTTGTTTTTCTTTTCAATCTCTACATGAACCACTTGAATCACGATTACGCCATCGCCAGTTGACGTTTTAATTGTCTCAATTTTTGGTTTATCAAAAAATACTAGGGTATTCGGAATTTGGTGACCCTGGATCTTTAATGATATGATATCATAGTCAATAACAACCCGATTTGCTATAAACCAATCGTTCCCCAGTATAGCTGGAGTGGACAAATAAGGCACCACCAGAAGGGTTGAATCTATTATCAAATCGTCTACCGTTGTTTGCAATTGTACTTGTTTCTGAACTTTAGTTGGTTTTTTACCGACAGCTGTGGTGACCACTAGATTCGAGACTGGAAGCTCCGGGAGTTTAAAATATTTAGTCATATATAAATACAGTTCCTCTGAGATACATGACACTTGACTTCCCGTATCTATTAAAGCTGAGATTGGAATTTTAAACATGGTTATGAGAAGGTGTGGACATTCGCGAATGGGGAATTCATCGATGCATTCAGGATCCTTCATAATATCTTTTGATATTTCCTCTATTAGGTCATCATCCGGGTACGATGGGGGAGGACTACCAAGCATCGCACCTCCAATTAGTTTAAATTGGTTGATGTGGTGGGTGCGATGTTATTTTCCGTACGAATACTGGTCGAAGGTGGTGGAATGTGCAGATGAGGTATTACTTCGGAATGGTTAATTGCTGGTTGCGTTGAGCTGCTATCTTCCGGAGTTTCAGCAATGTGTTGATTTACGACCATCGCATTTGTTCTTGCCCTTGCATTGTTATGTGCTCCAATCCCCCTATCCGACCTATATCCTGTTGTTCTAGATTCTACTGGGCCAGACCGCCACTGACTACTACTCGCTCTGTTAGTCGTTATGTTGGGTTGAGCCATTTCATCCGCCATATTTCCGTTTTGAAAACCTCTTCTACTTCTTTCTCGGTCTTCATGCGTTCGGTGTAGCAGAGATAATGCCTGAGAAACGGCGTTTGTATTGGATAAATCTACGCCTATAGTCGCTTCCCGGACACGAATTGGCATTCCTTGCATGATGGTGTAATTTATTTCATAGTTCTCCAAAGGAGGCGTGAGAAATTTTGCTGCAGTGACTTGCTTTAGAAGATAGCTTTGCAGGGAGCCATAATTTGGCAAATATTTTTGATATATCCACTGACTCTTAAATCTGACTCGAACGGGTATTGAGTAAAACTCCTCTAAGAAAAGCCGCTTGAAAATCTGAAAATCCCTGCAGGTTTCTTGCTTCGACATAAACCAAATCTGGGCCCTTCCCTCCAATGCCGTGTCTACCACAAGCATCTGTAAATCTTTCTCCACACGTTTTAACTGGAAGAACCTTTCTAATTTTTCTATAAATTCTTGCGGATGGTGGATGGACTCATCTCTGAATTTGGGAACCGGAACATCTATCTTGATCGATTGGAAACCGCGTATAAGCCCATTCAACATACCTGTATCCGATTGTGAAGCTGAAGGAAAACTGCCGGCTGCCGATGCGGCTTGCAAGTCTTCAATGGCTCTTTCCTGTCTTTCCGTAGCCGCTCTTAAGCGCTTAAGTTCTTCCGCTAGTACATTTCCCTCCTTCAGTTCCTTTCGTAGATTTTCAAGTTCCATTTTTTCTTCTCTTATTCGGGATCGCTCGTCTTTCAGCCTCTGTTCCTCTTCCGTAATACCTAGAGCATCGTGCAGATTAGTTTTCGTTTTCACGGACCGTGTCATTGGTAACGTGCGCTTTGCTTTCACGGTATGCGTTTCCGGCGAAGGGGATACCGGGGTATTCCCTTCTTCGGACATTTTCTTTGGGGTACGCTGCATTTTGGCGATTTTCTAAATTGTATTTATTTATTTTATTTTCTGTTGCGTTGTTGCAATCCAAACTATATCAAATTTAAATCCTGAGTTGAAAGTATTCCAAATTACTTGTTGCAAAATTTTTTTTTTTTTACTTATTTTGAAAATGATGAAATAATCGTTCAATATGGTCCAGGATTCGAGTCCCTGTTCGGGCGCCAATGTAACCTTTATATTTTTATGACAGGTTATTTTGATCTTTTCGTTCACAAATAATTAACGCAGTACATCGATATATCACATTTGTATTTCACGCGGTTTATCTATCCATTATGACAGCGCTCATTCACATGGCCGATACGACGACTTCTGGCTCGTCGAGCCTATAACCATTACCATCTTGTTGCGGCTAGCGAACTTTGTTACGCTGACAGCCTTTTCTCATACACATTGTTCAACATGTTACACATTTTTTATAAATTATTCGACATCTCACATATATTTCCTTCATTTCGCCTCCGAGTGGTTCCGGTCAATCAATCACTTTAAATATATCACACGGCGCATAAATTCTCTTATAAATAAATCATATTCATGCATTATTGTACATAAATTCTCTTCGACATATTCCTATCCTTCGCATCTTTTCGATTAGCGCCAGAATGCAATTTTTCTTTTGTAAATAAATTTCTCTAAATATATTACGCTCTACCTAAATCTTTTTGTAAATAAATTCTAGTCATGCATTATTGTTCGCGAATTTGATATATACAATTGCTCTGATACGGCACAATGTTCATATTGGACTCTACAATAACTTTTTTATTTTATTTTACATAACTAATTCTTTCGTTCCACCTCATGCGCATATCGTGTCCCATTTTACCGGCTTTTATTTGTGTTTTGTTACTCACGTCTGTTTTACGCCATTTTCACTCTGTCTAACCTTCGATTTTGTCGTTCACTATCGGTCATTTGATGATGCGACTATGATGATTTTTCTCGCTGAAAATGCTCCCTGGACGCGACGCCATTTCCGTGATAGCCCGGTATTTGTTGGGACGATCTGGGTGCACGATCGGGTCTCGCTCGTCCTTTTCCTCGCTGACCGCCGTCACGATTCATGCCCTCATCGTTGGAGACGACCAAAGCGAGAATCGAAGTCGTTACGATGGGTTGGTGGTAGAAATTGCGTGGATTTGGCGACTGCGTGCCAAATTCCACTATGATTTCTGGAGTGGCGACTGCGTGGAATGGCGACTGCGTGCCATTCCACGAGGACACGATAACTCGGCGCGTCACCACGTGTTATTTTTCAGGTTGCGGCTCGCAATTTATTTGGTTGACGGCACGTTCCTGAGGTCACAAATAAACGTCTCTGTCGCTCACCGCACCTCGATACTATTTTATGCCGGTTTTATTCATCACGATGGGCGTTGATGCATCGTGATATTTCCGGATGATTTTTCGAACACGTTTTTCTTACGGCATGGCCGGTGGTAGAATGGCCGACTACCTGTCGATCTTTCTTCTTCTCGCTGCGATGAGGATTCTAGGAAGCTGTGGCTTTTTCCGATTCTAGGTGGCGGTGGTCATCCGCGATTTCAAGCGGCAAATTCGAACGATTAGCTATCTCCAAACGCGGGAAATTTCAAATTGGAAATACGAGCGGGGCGCGCTCGTGTTGCGGTTACAAGATATAGATATACATATAGAGATATCTATCTGGATATAGATATGGATATTGAAATGTCTATATAGATATACAGGGCAGGAGGCAATTAAAATACCTCCCGTGGACCAACAGACACGGGGAACAAACCTCGATACCAAATGATTATGGGCAGTCCAATAAAGGATATACCGATTAGGGTGCAGGGGCACGGAACCCCAGTACCGGCGCCTTCAGGGAGTGACCAAGCGGGCTCCCGGGCGTCGTCATCGAACAACCGCAGTACCACGGAGGTGGGCCACTTGGCCTCCATGGCGCATAATGTTTCAAGTGAAGAAAAGGAAGAGACAGGTGGAAAACGAAAGGAGAATTTGAAGTTGGTGGAGAGGGACAGAAAGACGCTAGAGAGCCTAGCCTCTTTTATCCAGCAGAAGAAAAACCTCCACAAGGAGATCCAGCGGTGGGTTCCTATGCTTACCAGTACTTGGAAAGGTATAGAGGACCTGGTAACGTGGAGTGCAAAGCCACAGGCGGCAACGTTGACTGGAGGAACGCAAACCACGCCGACCATAAGCCAAGCGAAACCGACTCTCCCTAACAAGGAGAGGAACGATGGAGGCATGGACGTGGGCGGTACCTCGACGCAAGTAAGCAAGGCGAAGAGGAAAAAGAGGGTTACACCGACGTCGACCGACGGAAAGGAGCCGAAGGAGAAGCAGCTGGTGGTGCCATTGGCTGGTCAATCCGGGGATAAGGGCGAGAGATCGGAGCAGAAGTGGCAGACGGCGCGAAAGAAGAAAAGATCGCACAAGATATCCGAGAAGCAGCCTCAGAAGAAGGCGCAGAAACCTCGCGAACGGCCGACTATGTCCAACGCTCTCGTCATCCACAAAAAGGATGACGTGAGCTATGCGGAGATCCTGAGTCGTATAAAGAAGGATCCGGCGCTCAAGGATGCAGGTGAATGCGTCCAAAAGGTACGCAGAACGAACGCGGGAGATCTGCTGATCGTTCTGAATAAGGAGAGCTCAGCCAAAGCACCGGAATTGCGAAACCAATTCGAAGGTGTTCTTGGTGAATCAGCAACGGTCCAGAGTAAAGTCCAGGAAGCTGATCTGGAGATCAAGGACCTGGAAGAGGACGCGACGAAGGAGGAGATATCGGCGGCCCTGCAGAGAGTCTTGGAACCGGACTATTGCGTCACGGAATACTCTCTTAAGTCTCTGGGTAAAGCATATGGCAGAACTCAGACCGCGGTAATACGACTCATGGTGCCTGCTGCCCGGAAACTTCTGGATACAGGAATCATCCGAGTCAGCTGGTGTAGTTGCAGAATTCGAGAGGTGGTGAGACCACTAAAGTGTTTCAAGTGCTGGAAATTTGGACACTTATCACGGAACTGCAAGAGCAACGTCGACCGGGCTAAAGACTGCATCAAGTGCGGTAACACTGGCCACAAAGTTGCCGAATGCACAGCAAGCGCAAAGTGTGTCATATGTGCAGAAGCGGGAGATGGGGCACCCACAGCCCACATCGCAGGTAGCAGCCGGTGTCCAGCGTATACGCGGGCTCTCCAGGCTCTCCAGGCACTCCAAAAATGATGCAAATGAGAGTACTCCAGCTGAACCTCAATCATTGTGAAGCAGCACAGGACCTGCTAATGCAGACTGTGCGCGAGCTGAAGCCTGACTTGGCGATACTCTCGGAACCATATAGACATCTAGACACGCAACCTTGGGAATCTGACGCAAGTGGGAAGGCCGCAATTTGGTCCTGCGGAAAACTTCCATTTCAGGATCTTGCGAGTCGGATGGAAACTGGTTTTGTGAGAATAAAAGCCAAAGGAGTTCATTTCTACAGTTGTTACGCACCGCCTAGTCTGACGACCTATGAGTTTGAGAATTTTCTCGACAACTTAGTCGCAGACGCTAAACAACGCTTCCCGGTAGCCATAGCCGGAGATTACAACGCGTGAGCTGTGGAATGGGGTAGTAAAGTGACGAACAGGAAGGGCCAAGCTCTGCTTGAGGCTATGTCTTTATTGGATGTAGTACTACTTAATGCAGGTACAAAGCCCACTTTTGTTAAAGGTGAAGCCTCCTCTATAGTGGACCTCACTTTTGTGAGTAGTAGCCTGGCAAGAGGAAACCAGTGCCACTGGGTAGTCAGTGATATCTACACTCACAGTGATCATCAAGCGATTCTCTGGGAGATTCGCGGTGACTTCAGCGGAACAGCGAAGGCACCGAAGACAAACGGGAAGGGCTGGAGAGCGAAAATGTTTGACGCGGACTTGTTTCGTGAAACTTTTGACACCAGCCCCCTCGCAGCGGAAAGTGCAACCGAGAAGGTCGAGGTGGTCATGCAGAGGGTCACCGAAGCATGCGATGCCACAATGCCACGGAAACGTAATGTCGACTTCCGACCGGCGGTACACTGGTGGAGCGAACAAATTGCCGGCCTCCGAAGGGAGTGTCATCGAACTCGCCGTCTAGCGCAACGAGCTCGAGGCAAACGCTCGTTCCCCGATTTGGAAGAACAGCACAGGAAGGCGCGCTTGAAGCTTAAAAAGGCTATCAAGCAGAGTAAAGCTGAAAGCTGGGGCGAACTGCTCAGCGAGGTGGAAGATGCTCCCTGGGGCAGGCCGTACAAAGTCGTAATGACTCGACTAAAAAGCCAGCCAATGCCATCGCCTGTGGACGCAGCCCTGCTGGAAAAGATTGTTTTACATCTGTTCCCTGAGCAACCCGAGGAGGACTACCAACTCGAGGAGGACGTCGATGAGGTCATCCCAGCCATTACTGAAGAAGAGCTTCTTACGGCGATTGCCAGGGTGGGCAACAATAAAGCCCCCGGCATGGATGGGATACCCAACATCGCACTCAAGGCAGCGATCAAGTTGGCACCGGCAATATTCCTGGGCATGTACAATGCGTGTCTCAAGGAAGGAATCTTCCCGGACAAGTGGAAGTGGCAGAAGCTAGTGCTCCTCCCGAAAGGGAAGAAGCCACCGGACGAACCTTCATCCTATCGTCCGCTCTGTATGCTGGATACCGCCGGAAAGATCTTCGAGCGCATCATCCATAACAGGATTGAGAAAGTCGTGGAGCCTCTACTGGCGGAAGGCCAGTTTGGCTTCAGAAAGGAGCGCTCTACTCTGGATGCCATTAACACAGTGGTGAAGCAGGCGCAGGAATCGACTGCGGGGAAACGATGGGCAAAAGGGTCCAAGAAGTACTGCGCAGTTGTCGCTCTCGACGTCAAAAACGCTTTCAACTCGGCGATATGGAAGTGTATCATGGATGCCCTAAAAACATTAGGTGTACCATGGTACCTACGGAGAATAGTGGCGAGTTACCTATGTAATAGGTGGCTCATGTACGACACAGAGGATGGATCAAAGACGTATAGGGTGACTGGAGGAGTTCCTGAGGGCTCTGTACTTGGACCGCTTCTGTGGATCATCATGTACAATGATCTGCTGCTATTAAAATTGCCGAAAGGAGTGTCCATAGTAGCGTTCGCAGATGACGCGGCGCTGATTGTCATCGCCAAATTCCTGGAGCAAATCACCGCACTCTTCGGCGAAGCTTTCGCCAAGATAAAGGAATGGATGTCTTCTGTTGGACTGCATCTTGCAGCCCACAAAACAGAAGTACTCCTCGTATCCAGCAGGAAGGTGATGGAAACGGTGACGCTCAGGGTTGGAAACTCCGAAATCACATCCCAACCGTTCATTCGGTACCTGGGTGTGATTCTCGACGCGAGGCTGAACTTCAAAGAGCAAACCGAGCACATCAGCAGAAAGGCCGCTGGGGTGGCTACCACACTGGCGCGACTCATGCCTAATGTTGGTGGCCCCAGACAGAAGAGGAGGAAACTGCTGTCATCAGTGACGACCTCAGTGCTCACCTATGGCATACCCATATGGGCTGACGCACTGAAAATCCAGGAGTACCGCAGGAAGGCTGCAGCAACGTATCGCGTCAACGCCTTGAGGGTAGCCTGTGCGTTTCGCACTGTCTCCGAGGACGCTATCAACGTTATCGCGGGAATGCTGCCCATTGAGGTGCTTGCCCAGGAGCGTAGATCGATGTACCAGCAGAAGGGAGCTAGAAACCCCAGTTATGCAAGGACAGGAGCGAGAGCAACCATTCTCAACCAGTGGCAGACGATGTGGGATGCTTCTCCCAAGGGAAGGTGGACACATCGACTAATCCCGAAGGTGGAGATATGGGTGAACCGTCTACACGGGGAGCTCAACTATTATCTCACTCAAGTGATCTCAGGACACGGCTGTTTTTGGGCTTATCTCTATAAGTTTAATTATGAAGATTCTCCAGACTGCCCAGGATGTGTAGCAGTGGAGGAGAACGCTGAACATGCATTGTTCCAATGCCCACGTTTTAGTGCCTCCCGCGCGATAGTCGAGGATCAGCTGGAGACACGCATCACCCCGGACAACCTGGTTGAGTTGATGCTGAAGTCAGCAGACGCATGGACAGCGGTATCGGCTTATGCTGCCGCGGTGATGAAGGAGTTGCGACGTGCAGAACGTGCGAGGAAGAAGACGACGCCGGAAGACCAGGCAGTCATAGATTAAATCAGCGACACGAACCCCTAAACCACTCATAACATCTAGAGTGGAACGGGGGATGTAAGGTCCTCTGACAACACTGCAGGAAGAGCTATGACTAAGGCCTCTCCCCCAATGTAATACCTAGCGGTCGTTCCGCGGGAGAATTTGTACGGCCACAGAGGAACGGGGGTTTTTAGTCGGTGCAAGCCCGATACACGGCAATTATTTGCTACGGTGCGGAGGCATTTTCCCGCTAAACCTCTTTAAAAGAAAAAAAAGCCACACAAACACACACACACACACACACACACACACACACACACACACACACACACACACACATGCACACATTGGTCTAAGTTGTTTTTTTTATATATATAAACTCCTGTGAATAGTCTAGACAAAAATGCTCCACTTACATCTATAATGTTGATAATAAATTAGCAGATTTTATGGGTTTTCAAAGACCCGAGACTCTATAATGCCCCCTCCACCGCAGAGTCAACAGCGGCCTCCCCCTCTCGCCCGCGGGTCCAGCTATCGCCGGGAAGACATCGTCACCAAAAACTAGCCTCCCCACTCTCTAACACCACCCCCTCCCCTTTCCCTCCGCCGGAACCCCGCACTGGGCTTCCGCATGCAGGACCCCCCCCGCCCTCCGCCATGCATACCACGGCTTCCCCGCGCTCGACTCCCCCACCCGCTCCCCCCTGAGATCACGGCGTTAGAACCGCTCTAGTTCCTCTACTACTACCCCGAATTCGTCTCCGAGGTTATCTTTCTTCCGGTCAGATTGAGTCGAGAAATCTGACGATGCTGCGGGAACGACGGTAGGAGCTTTGTTTATTTAACAAAGATAAAATTGATGCTCGGAATGGTTCTCGGAGCTTCGGTCGGACATTCCCGATATTACTGCCCCGAATTCGTCGCCGATTTTATCGTACTTCCGGTCAGATTAAGTCGAGAAGTCTGACGATGCTGCGAGAACGATGGTAGGAGCTTTGTTTATTTAACAAAGATAAAATCGGAGCTCGGAATGTTTCTCGTGGCCTCGATCGAACATTCCCGATATTACTGCCCCGAATTCGTCTCCGGTTTTATGTTACTTCCGGTCAGACTGGGTCGAGAAGTCTGACGATGCTGCGGGAACGACGGTAGGAGCTTTGTTTACTTGACAAAGATGAAATCGGTCCTCGGAATGGTTCTCGGGGTCGCGATCGGACATTCCTGCTATTACTGCTGTCACGTCCTGAGGGGACGTGGGCATATATTTTTTACGTTTCCCTGTTTGTAACCTACGCCTAGCGCAATAGCTCGGGATGAGGGTAAAAAGGGGTAGTGCTTGGGTAAAAATGGGATGATGCGATTGTCCGATTCCAGAATAATTGGACACTCAAATTCTATTGACTCGGGGGATTATTGGAATTAACCAATCTGGTTAAGTCGATTAAATGAATAATACAGAAAATGTACATGAAGTATTTCGCTTACATTTGTCGATGCGCCGTGGGTACAATGGTTGGAGATACGAAGGGTCGAATCGGGCTTTCGTAGGTACGCCGGACCGTTCGGTTGTCTACGCTCGGTTACGGGTTTAGCGGAGCTGGTGTTCTTCACGTAGACACGATCTTTTAATACACGAGTATTTATCGCGAGCCAAGTCTTCGAATTAATTGGGCATTTACGCGATTCAATGTATCGATGTTAGTGTCGACGCTCAATATGAATAATTGGAAGGTTTATAACTCGTGCTTTACAAAATATGGACAGAACTTGTAACGATTACACCGGAGATATACTAATTTTACGAGTTAACGTATGGACTTGTCGGATACTGTCAGTAGACAGCTTTTTGTTTCGAACTAGATCTGATGGAAGATGTTGGAGACTTTGTCCGATCGCGATGGAAACAGTTGGGAGATTAACGTCAACGAGTGGTGATGGAACACTGACTAACTGTAGGATAATTCATCACCAAGTGGAAAATAGGAGAGGTTTCGTTCATGGGGGTTGGAGTGCATTTTCGTGATGCATTTTCCATGGAGATTGGTGGAAAAGGCATCAAATATATGTCTTTCGGATGATTGGTCGAAAATAAAGAGTGGGAGCAGGACGTAGTCTGCGACTCATATTCGTCGCTCTATTTTCAGGAATTGGAGCAGCGTTTCCTTTATCTCAAGCGCGGAAAAATACCGGGCGGAAAACGGACCCTTGTCGGCGGTGAGAACGTACTGCTCGAGATAGGGCTTGTTGACCAAGACCTGCGAGGGCACGTGGTGTTTTATGACAGGGTGGTTTCCTAGGTTCGAGGATTTCATTCTGGCGAGTGTGTATTTGTTCTTCACATGCTTAAGACTGCTGTGCTCTCGCGTGGGAAAGTACGTGAGACGCTTACTTATTATCAATAGCCTATATTTCCGCCGTGTAGGTCTAAGCTTAAAGAAAAATATAAATACCCGTCGAAAAATGAGAATGCCGCTATCCATTGCCGATTTCCATGGGAAATCGCGTCGGCCCTGCGTCTTCGCCGGAGCTCAAAACGATAAGAGAAAACTAGAAAAAGAAATACATTGTGCGCAAATGGTCGCGACGTAACACTGCCCCGAATTCGTCTCCGATATTATCTTACTTCCGGTCAGATTGGGTCGAGAAGTCTGACGATGCTTCGAAAACGACGGTAGAAGCATTGTTTATTTAAAAAAGATAAAATCGGTGATCCGAATGGTTGCCAGGGCCTCGATCAGACATTCCCGATATTCCTGCCCCAAATTCGTCACCGATTTTATCTTACTTCTGCTCAGATGGAGCCAAGAGGTCTGACGATGCTGCGAGAACGACGGTAGGAGCTTTGGTTACGTATCAAAGATAAAATCGGAGCTCGGAATGGTTCTCGGGGCCTCGGTCGAACATTCCCGATATTCCTGGCCCGAATCCGTCTCCGATTTTATCATACTTCCGGTCAGATTTGGTAGAGAAGTCTGACGATGAAGCGAAAACGACGGTAGGAGCATTGTTTATTTAAGAAATATAAAATCGGTGATCAGAATGGTTCCCGGTGCCTCGATCGGACATTCCCGATACTACTGCTCCGAATTTGTCTCCGATTTTATCTTTGTTCCGGTCAGATTGGGTCGAGAAGTCTGACTAAACTGGGGGAACGACGGTAGGAGCTTTGTTTATTTAACAAGGATAAAATCGGTGCTCGGAAGGGTTCTCGGAGTCTCAATCGGACATTCCCGATATTACTGCCCCGAATTCGTCTCCGATTTTATCTTACTTCCGATCAGATTGGGTAAGGAAGTCTGACGATGCTGCGAATACGATGGTAGGAGCATTGTTTATTTAACAAAGATAAAATCGGTGATCGGAATGGTTCCCGGGATCTCGATGGGACATTCCCGATATTACTGCCCCGAATTCGTCTCCGATTTTATCTTACTCCCGGTCAGATTGAGTCGAGAAATCTGACGATGCTGCGAGAACGACGGTAGGAGCTTTTTTATTTAACAAAGATGAAATCGGTGCTCGGAATGGTTCTTGGAGCCTCGGTCGGACCTTCCCGATTTTACTGCCCCGAATTTGTCTCCGATTTGATCTTTCTTCCGGTCAGATTGGGTTGAGAAGTCTGACGTTGCTGCTAAAACGACGGTAGGAGCATTGTTTATTCGAGAAACATAAAATTGGTACTCAGCATGGTTCCCGGGGTCTCGATCGGACATTCCCGATATGACTACCCCGAATTGGTCTCTAGTTTTATCTTCCTTCCAGTCACTTTGGGGCGACAAGTCTGACGATGCTTCGAAAACGACGGTAGGAGCATTGTTTATTCAACAAAGATAAAATCGGTGATCAGAATGGTTCCCGGGGCCTCGATCGGACATTCGCGATATCACCGCCCCTAATTTGTCTCCGATTTCATCTCCCTTCCGGTCAGATTGGATCGAAAAGTCTGACGATGCTGCGGGAACGACGGTAAGAGCTCTGCTTATTTAACAAAGATGATATCGGGCGTCGGAATGGTTTTCGGGGCCTCGATTGGACATTCCCGATACTACTACCCCGAATTCGTCTCCGATTTTATCTTACTTCCGGTCAGATTGGGTAAGGAAGTCTGACGATGCTGCGAAAACGACGGTAGGAGCATTGTTTATTTAACAAAGATACAATCGGTGATCGGAATGGTTCCCGGGATCTCGATCGGACATTCCCGATATTGCTGCCCCGAATTCGTCTCCGATTTTATCTTACTCCCGGTCAGATTGAGTCGAGAAATCTGACGATGCTGCGAGAGCGACGGGAGGAGCTTTTTTATTTAACAAAGATGAAATCGGTGCTCGGAATGGTTCTTGGAGCCTCGGTCGGACATTCCCGATATTAGTGCACCGAATTCATCTCCGGTTTTCTCTTACTTTCGCAGTCTGACGATGCTGCGAAAACGACGGTAGAAGCATTGTGTATTTAACAAAGATAAAATCGGTGATCCGAATGGTTCCCGGGGCCGCGATCGAATATTCCCGATATTCCTGCCGCAAATTCGTCTCCGATTTTATCTTACTTCCGCTCAGATGGAGCCGAGAAGTCTGACGACGCTGCGGGAGCGACGGTAGAAGCTTTGTTCATTTAACAAAGACAAAATCGGTCCTCGGAATGGTTCTCGGAGCCTCGATCATACGTTACCGATATTACTATCCCGAGGTCATCTCCGATTTTATCTCACTTCCGGTCAGATTGGGTAAGGAAGTCTGACGATGCTGCGAAAACGACAGTAGGAGCATTGTTTATTTAAGAAAGATAAAATCGGTGCTCGGAATGGTTCTCGGGGTCGCGATCGGACATTCACGCTATTACTGGCCCGAATTCGTCTTCGATTTTATCTTACTTCCGGTCAGATTGGGGCGAGAAGTCTGACGATGCTGCGAAGACGACGGTAGAAGCATTGTTTATTTAAAAAAGATAAAATCGGTGATCCGAATGGTTGCCAGGGCCTCGATCAGACATTCCCGATATTCCTGCCCCAAATTCGTCACCGATTTTATCTTACTTCTGCTCAGATGGAGCCAAGAGGTCTGACGATGCTGCGAGAACGACGGTAGGAGCTTTGGTTACGTATCAAAGATAAAATCGGAGCTCGGAATGGTTCTCGGGGACTCGGTCGAACATTCCCGATATTCCTGGCCCGAATCCGTCTCCGATTTTATCATACTTCCAGTCAGATTTGGTAAAGAAGTCTGACGATGTAGCGAAAACGACGGTAGGAGCATTGTTTATTTAAGAAATATAAAATCGGTGATCAGAATGGTTCCCGGTGCCTCGATCGGACATTCCCGATACTACTGCTCCGAATTTGTCTCCGATTTTATCTTTGTTCCGGTCAGATTGGGTCGAGAAGTCTGACTAAACTGGGGGAACGACGGTAAGAGCTTTGTTTATTTAACAAGGATAAAATCGGTGCTCGGAAGGGTTCTCGGAGTCTCAATCGGACATTCCCGATATTACTGCCCCGAATTCGTCTCCGATTTTATCTTACTTCCGATCAGATTGGGTAAGGAAGTCTGACGATGCTGCGAATACGATGGTAGGAGCATTGTTTATTTAACAAAGATAAAATCGGTGATCGGAATGGTTCCCGGAATCTCGATGGGACATTCCCGATATTACTGCCCCGAATTCGTCTCCGATTTTATCTTACTCCCGGTCAGATTGAGTCGAGAAATCTGACGATGCTGCGAGAACGACGGTAGGAGATTTTTATTTAACAAAGATGAAATCGGTGCTCGGAATGGTTCTTGGAGCCTCGGTCGGACCTTCCCGATTTTACTGCCCCGAATTTGTCTCCGATTTGATCTTTCTTCCGGTCAGATTGGGTTGAGAAGTCTGACGTTGCTGCTAAAACGACGGTAGGAGCATTGTTTATTCGAGAAAGATAAAATTGGTGCTCAGCATGGTTCCCGGGGTCTCGATCGGACATTCCCTATATGACTACCCCGAATTGGTCTCTAGTTTTATCTTCCTTCCAGTCACTTTGGGGCGACAAGTCTGACGATGCTTCGAAAACGACGGTAGGAGCATTGTTTATTCAACAAAGATAAAGTCGGTGATCAGAATGGTTCCCGGGGCCTTGATCGGAAATTCCCAAAATTACTGCCCCCAATTCGTCTCCGATTTTATCTTACTTCCGGTCAGATTGGGTCGAGAAGTCTGACGATGCGGCGGGAACGACGGTAGGAGCTTTGTTCATTTAACAAGATTGAATCGGTCCTCGGAATGGTTCCGGGGGTCTCGATCGGACATTCCCGATATTACCTCCCGGAATTCGTTTCCGATTTTATCTTACTTCCGGTCAGATTGACTCGAGAAGTCTGACGATGCTGCCAGAACGACGGTAGGAGCTTTGTTGATTTAACAAAGATAAAATCGGTGCTAGGAATGGTTCTCGAGGCCTCGGTCGGACATTCCCAATATTTCTGCCCCGAATTCGTCTCCCATTTAATCTTACTTCCGGTCAGACTGGGTCGAGAAGTCTGACGTTGCTGCGAAATCGACGGTAGGAGCATTGCTTATTTAACAAAGATAAAGTCGGTGATCGGAATGGTTCCCGGGGCCTCCATCGGACATTCCCGATATTACTGCACCGAATGTGTCTCCGATTTTATCTTACTTCCGGTCAGATTGGGTCGAGAAGTCTGAAGATGCTGCAGGAACGACGATAAGAGCTTTGTTTATTTAACAAAGATAAAATCGGTCCTCGGAATGGTTCCCGTGGCCTCGATCTGTCATTCCCGATATTACTACCCCGAATTAGTCTCCGATTTTATCTTCCTTCCGGTCAGATTGAGTCGAGAAATCTGACGATGCTGCGGAAACGACGGTAGGAGCTTTGTTTATTTAACAAAGATAAAATTGGTGCTCGGAATTGTTCTCGGAGCTTCGGTCGGACATTCCCGATATTCCTGCTCTGAATTCGTCTCCGATTTTATCTTACGGTCCGATTGAGTCGAGAAGTCTGACGATGCTGCGGGAACGACGGTAGGAGCTTTGTTTATTGAACGAAGATAAAATCGGACCTCGGAATGGTTCGCGGGGCCTCGATCGGACATTCCCGATATTACTACCCCGAATTGGTCTCCGATTTTATCTTACTTCCGGTCAGATTGGGTAAGGAAGTCTGACGATGCTGCGAAAACGACGGTAGGAGCATTGTTTATTTAACAAAGATAAAATCGGTGATCAGAATGGTTCCCGGGATCTCGATCGGACATTCCCGATATTACTGCTCCGAATTCGTCTCCGATTTTATCATACTCCCGGTCAGATTGAGTCGAGAAATCTGACGATGCTGCGAGAACGACGGTAGGAGCTTTTTTATTTAACAAAGATGAAATCGGTGCTCGGAATGGTTCTTGGAGCCTCGGTCGGACATTCCCGATATTAGTGCACCGAATTCATCTCCGGTTTTATCTTACTTTCGGTCAGATTGGGGCGAGAAGTCTGACGATGCTGTGAAACCGACGGTAAGAGCAATGTTTGTTTAACAAAGATAAAATCGGTGATCAGAATGGTGCCGGGGGCCTCGGTCGGACCTTCCCGATTTTACTGCCCCGAATTTATCTCCGATTTGATCTTTCTTCCGGTCAGATTGGGTTGAGAAATCTGACGTTGCTGCTAAAACGACAGTAGGAGCATTGTTTATTCAAGAAGGATAAAATTGGTGCTCGGAATGGTTCCAGGGGTCTCGATCGGACATTCCCGATATTACTGCCCCGAATTCGTCTCTGATTTTATGTTACTTCCGGTCAGATAGGGGCGAGAAGTCTGACGATGCTTCGAAAACGACGGTAGGAGCATTGTTTATTCAACATAGATATAATCGGTGATCAGACTGGTTCCCGGGGCCTCGATCGGAAATTCCCGATATTACTGCCCCGAATTTGTCTTCGATTTTGTCTTACTTCCGGTCAGATTGCGTAAGGAAGTCTGACGATGCTGCGAAAACGACGGTAGGAGCATTGTTTATTTAACAAAGTTAAAATCGCTGCTCGGAATGGTTCCGGGGGTCTCGATCGGACATTCCCGATATTACTGCCCCGAATTCGTCTGTGATTTTATGTTACTTCCGGTCAGATAGGGGCGAGAAGTCTGACGATGCTTCGAAAACGACGGTAGGAGCATTGTTTATTCAACATAGATATAATCGGTGATCAGACTGGTTCCCGGGGCCTCGATCGGAAATTCCCGATATTACTGCCCCGAATTTGTCTTCGATTTTATCTTACTTCCGGTCAGATTGGGTCGAGAAGTCTGACGATGCTGCGAGAACGACGGTAGGAGCTTTGTCTATTTAACAAAGATAAAATCGGTGCTCGGAATGGTTCTTGGAGTGGGTCGAGGAGTCTGACGTTGCTGCCAAATCGACGGTAGGAGCATTGCTTATTTAACAAAGATAAAGTCGGTAATCGGAATGGTTCCCGGGGCCTCGATCGGACAATCCCGACATAACTGCCCCGAATTTGTCTCCGATTTTATCTTACTTCCGGTCAGATTGGGTCGAGAAGTCTGACGACGCTGCGGGAACGACGTTAGAAGCTTTGTTTATTTAACGCGGTCCTTTAGTTTCTCGGCTGTTTTTTACGGCTTTTTCAATATTTTTTTACGGGCAAAGCATCGAAATAATCAATCTCATTGTTTTTGCATAATGTTTATTAACATTTAAATAAGCTTTACAAATGTTTTGAAGTCAAAATATCAGGTTGATAAAAAAGTTTTGTCGCAAAAATTTTAAAAATGTCTTTTTACGTATTGACGCAATATGACATCGAGCTATGTCGAGAATATTCTAGAATGTTTTCTACTCTTCCGCGTGACAGGGTATAAAAGGGCGAGCGCGCGTTCTAGTGGACAGAAATGGCTTCGATCTCGCAGGAGCAACTTCGAGCGATCATTTTTTACGAGTGGTGGCGCGGCACGAACGCAAGCACAACTGCTAAAAATATACAGGATGCATTCAGCGAGAACGTAGTTTCTCATCGAACAGTCCAGCGTTGGTTCAATCGTTTTAAATCTGGAGACACAAGCCTTGAAGATAAGGAACGTTCCGGACGACCGTCGACCATCGATGATGAAGCATTACTCCGCTGCATCAAAGAAAAACCGGAAGCAAGTACGCACGAGCTAGCAAGAGAACTTGGCTGCACCCAACCGTCAATAGTCAATCACTTACACAACTTGGGATACAGGAAGGTTCTAGCTCAATGGATACCACATCGTCTCACAGACGACAATAAGAACTGTCGCGTGACCATCTGCCAGTCTCTCCTGCTTCGCCACCATCGCAAGGAGTTTTTAGAAAATCTTGTGACGGGAGATGAAAGCTGGGTCTTGTATGATAACAGAACGCGTTTAGCCTACTGGCTTCCTATCGGAGAAAAACCGCCACACCAACCGAAATCTGATCGTCACTCACAAAAGACTTTGTTGTGCTGTTTCTGGGACGCAAAGGGAATGCTGTTTCCCAATTTTCTCCCTGTAGGTAAGACGATCTCCTCTACACGATACGTCGAAAATCTCCAGGAATTGGCAAAAGCTATAAGAAAAAAACGGCCAAGACGCGCGACTGTGCACCTTCTCCACGACAACGCGAGACCCCACGTCGCAAAGGAAACCCACAAAACAATCACTGAGCTTCACTGGAATACCGTTCCTCATCCACCATACTCTCCCGACATCGCGCCATCTGACTACCATTTGTTCAGACATTTGAAGGCATATTTGAGAAACAAAACTTTCGAAAACGTCGGCGATCTCAGAAGGAATATTTCCAATTTCTTTGAGTTCCAGCCGCCGCAGTTTTGGGCAAAGGGAATAAATGAGTTGCCAACTAGATGGTCGAGTGTCATAGAAACCGATGGCGAATATATTGTTGATTAGAAATGTTTTGTATAAGATATATAAATAAATAAATTATATTGAAATTATTGCGACAAAACTTTTTTATCAACCTGATATATAATAGAATAAACGTTATAGTGGCCGACAGGAAGACATCAAGTAAAAGAGGTGCTTGACGGTGACCAAGATTGCGGCTGTTCTGCTTATCTAAAATAAAGAAACCAAACGGCATTTTAATCTTCATATTTAAGACTAGCGATTGAACTAGAGTGAATTCTAAATTACAAAAATTGATTGTCTTATACACTTTTGAAAATTACATTCTATTTTTTACTCATTTTTTCTTAAGTTTTTCGCTCGTACAAAAAAAAACTATCGAAGCAATCTTGATAATCCTAGTTCAATCGCTGGCTTATAACATATTAAAGATGCTGTATAAATTTGAACAAGATCGGTGCAGTAGTTTCTGAAATATCGTGGTCACCGTTTCGAAAAATGGTGTTTCGAGAAAAACGCGTTTGAAAGTATACCTGCTCCGTATGCCTGCTCCGTTCCAGGGCCGTAACTTGTGAACCACTTCGAATATCGAAAAATCCTTTGGCACACATTTTCTACACATATAGTAGATGTGATTTATGAAGAAAAAAATCGATTTTTTCGACCCGAGAAGCTAGAGGCCCGCCTAAACAAAGATATAATCGGATCTCGGAATGGTTCTCGGGGCCTCGATCGGACATTGCCGATATTACTATCTCGAATTCGTCTGCGAGAACGACGGTAGGAGCTTTGTTGATTTAACAAAGATAAAATCGGTGCTAGGAATGGTTCTCGAGGCCTCGGTCGGACATTCCCGATATTCCTGCCGCGAATTCGTCTCCGATTTTATCTTACTTTTGGTCAGATTGGGTCGAGCGGTCTGACGATGCTGCGAAAACGACGGTAGGAGCATTGTTTATTTAACAAAGATAAAATCGGTTATCAGAATGGTTCCCGGGGCCTCGGACATTCCGATATTACTGCCCTGAATTCGTCTCCGATTTTAGCTTACGTCCCGTTAGATTGGGTCGAGAAGTCTGACGATGCTGCGGGAACCTCGGCAAGTAGAGGAACTAGAGCGGTTCTAACGCTTGTATCTCTGGGGGGAGCGGGGCGGGGGAGACGAGCGCGAGGAAGCCGCGGTATGCACGGCGGAGGGGCGGGGGGGGGTCCGGCATGCGGCAGCCGATTGCGGGGTTCCGGCGGTGGGAAAGGGGACGGGGTGGTGTTAGACAGTGGGGAGGCTAGTTTTTGGTGACGATGTCTTCCAGGCGATAGCTGGACCCGCGGGCGAGAGGGCGGAAGCCGCTGTTGACTCTGTGGGGGAGGGGGCATTATAGAGTCACGGGTCTTTGAAAACCCATAAAATCTGATAATTTATTATCAACATTATAGATGTAAGCGGAGCATTTTTGTCTAGACTATTCACAGGAGTTTATATATATAAAAAAAACAACTTAAACAAATGTGCGCGTGTGTGTGGGGGGGGGGAACTCCCATTTATGGCTAGGAAAATTTTCGGGAGTGAGATAACGATAGTTTCCATATGAGGGTGGCCCTTCAAAACCCATAAAATGCTTTATTTATTGCATGCAGCTGCAACGTTATTCCACAACAAGTTTCAACCCGTCGAGGGTTTATTCCATAAGATTACGTCAAGATGTTCAGATGTGCGAGTATGTACGCAGTGCATCAGGCCAAGCACGCCTGGACTTGACCAAAAACGTGCTCGTACAGGTTCCAAAGGTCTTGCTCCTAAAGTATTGGGTTAACTTTAATGCTTTACTGTGGGATCTTTTGCCGGAGCATCATCGGAACGATAGTGAAGTGATATCGTATCTTCCATGCATGGAGCATTATAATACGCTACAAATGAAGGATCACATTGATGGTCCCCCACCCCAACGTCGGGACTGTGAAAAGTGTTGCGAAAGGGGAAATTCTCTACGTGCCGGGTTCTTCAAACGTGTTTGAACCTGTTACACATGCCCATGATTGGATAAGTGGGGAGAAGTTTTTAAAATCTGAGTGGAGGGGTTACGAGGGACCTTATGATTTCGTGGACCAAGCTCAGACTGCACTTTTCCACCGCACCGTCAACTTCTCCGAAAAGAACTTTGAAAAAGAGTGAAAATGGATCTCTCAAATATCAACAAAGTCAGCCTGATGGCGGAATTCTTCCCAACGAAGAAGCTGTCAGAACTCCACGTCCATTCGGATCATCAAATCACGGACATGAGAGCTGTACAGACCAAGTTTGGAATACGCTACATCGTGGACGTTGCAAATGAGTTTGCCGTCTTCTTGCCAGCGCGGCTGATAAAGCCCTTCGATCAAGATCTGAAAATGTTCGAGAGTATGCTGCAACTGGCGCGCAATGGTCAAATCTACATGAAGTACATTGGTGGAAAATACAACAGCGTCGAGTTCCATCGAGTCTGAGTATGGTGGAAAAGAACGCTCGTGAAGGCCCGGTGGAAACAACGAGTTTAACAGCAGCCAGCATCATCACCATCGTAGAGTGCAAGGACTGTAGCAGCCGCGCTGGCAAGAAGACGGCAAACTCATTTGTAACGTCCACGATGTAGCGTTTTCCAAACTTGGTCTGTACAGGTCTCATGTCCGTGATTTGATGATCCGAATGGACGTGGAGTGCTGGCAGCTTATTATTGGCGTATTATAATGCTCCATGCATGGAAGATACGATATCACTTCACTATCGTTCCGATGATGCTCCGGCAAACGATCCCACAGTAAACCAATAAAGTTACCCCAATACTTTAGGTGCAAGACCTTTGGAACCTGTTCGAGCTCGTTTTTGGTCAAGTCCAGGGGGTGCTTGGCCGGATGCACTGCGTACATACTCGGATATCTGAACATCTTGACGTAATCATATGGAATGAAACCTCGACGGGTTGAAACTTGTTGTGGAATAACGTTGCAGCTGCATGCAATAAATAAACCATTTTATGGGCTTTGAAGGGCCACCCTTCATATAGGAACTATCGTTATCTCACTCCCGAAAATTGTCCTAGCCATAAATGGGAGTTTCCCACACACAGACACACACACACACACACACACACACACACGCACGCACGCACGCACGCACGCACGCACGCACGCACGCACGCACGCACGCACGCACGCACGCACGCACGCACGCACGCACGCACGCACGCACGCACGCACGCACGCACGCACGCACGCACGCACGCACGCACGCACGCACGCACGCACGCACGCACGCACGCACGCACGCACGCACGCACGCACGCACGCACGCACGCACGCACGCCCGCACGCACGCACGCACGCACGCACGCACGCACGCACGCACGCACGCACGCACACGCACACACACACACACACACACACACACACACACACACACACACACACACACACACACACACATGCACACATTTGTCTAAGTTGTTTTTTTTATCTATATGAACTCCTGTGAATAGTCTAGACAAAAATCCTCCGCTTATATCTATAATGTTGATAATAAATTATCAGATTGTATGGGTTTTCAAAGACCCGCGACCCTATAATGCCCCCTCCCTCACAGAGTCGACAGCGGCTTCCCCCTCTCGCCCGCGGGTGCAGCTGTCGCATGGAAGACATCGTCACCAAAAACTAGCCTCCCCACTCTTTAACACCACCCCCTCCCCTTTCCCTCAGCCGGAACCGCGCACTCGGCTGCCGCATGCAGCCCCCCCCCCCCACCCCACCCCCGCCGCCATGCATACCCCGGCTTCCCCGCGCTCGACTCCCACGCCCGCTCTCCCCTGAGATCCCGGCGTTAGAACCGCTCTAGTTCCTCTACTATCCCCGATTGTATCTTTGTTAAATAAACAATGCGCCTACCGACGTTTTTGCAGCCACGTCAGACTTCTCGACCCAATCTGACCGGAAGTGAGATAAAATCGGAGACGAATTCGGGGCAGTAATATCGCGAATGTCCAACCGAGGCCCCGAGAACTATTCCGAGCACCGATTTTATCTTTGTTAAATAAACAAACCTCCTACCGTCATTCTCCCAGCATCGCCAGACGTGTCGACTCAATCTGACCGGAAGTAAGATAAAATCGGAGACGAATTCGGGGCAGTAATATCGGGAATGTCCGATCGAGACCCTGGCAACCATTCCGAGGACCGATTTTATCATTGTTAAATAAACAATGCTGCTACCGTCGTTGTCGCAGCATCATCAGACTTCGTTGCCCAAACTGACCGGAAGTAAGATAAAATCGGAGACGAATTCGAGGTAGTAATATCGGGAACGTCCGATCGAGGCCCCGAGAACCATTCCGAGGACCGATTCTATCTTTGTTAAATAAACAAAGCTCCTACCGTCGTTCCCGCAGCATCGTCAGACTTCTCGACCCAATCTGACCGGAAGTAAGATAAAATCGGAGACACATTCGGGGCAGTAATATCGGAATGCCCGAGGCCCCGGGAACCATTCTGATCACCGATTTTATCTTTGTTAAATAAACAATGCTCCTACCGTCGTTTTGGCAGCATCGTCAGACTTCTCGACCCAATCTGACCGGAAATAAGATAAAATCGGAGACGAAGTCGGGGCAGTAATAGCGGGAATTTCCGATCGAGGCTCCGAGAACTACTCCGAGCACCGATTTTATCTTTGTTAAATAAACAAAGCTCCTACCGTCGTTCTTGAAGCATCGTCAGACTTAGCGACGCAATCTGATCAGAAGTAAAATAAAATCGGAGACGAATTCGGGGCAGTAAAATCGGGAATGTCCGATCGATGCCCCGGGAACCATTCTGATCACCGATTTTATCTTTGTTAAATAAACATTGCTCCTACCGTCGTTTTCGCAGCATCGTCAGACTTCTCGCCCCAATCTGACCGAAAGTAAGATAAAATCGGAGACGAATTCGGGACAGGAATATCGGAAATGTCCGACCGAGGCTCCGACAACCATTCCGAGACTCGATTTTATCTTTGTTAAATAAACAAAGCTCCTTCCGTCGTTCTCGCAGCATCGTCAGATTTCTCGACTCAATCTGACCGGAAGTAAGATAAAATCGGAGACGAGTTCGGGGTAGTAATATCGGGAATGTCCGATCGAGGCCCCGAGAACAATTCCGAGCACCGACTTTATCTTTGTTAAATAAGCACAGCTCCCACCGTCCTTCTCGCAGCATCGTCAGACTTCTCGGCTCCACCTGACCGGAAGTAAAAACAAATCGGAGACAAATTCGGGGCAGGAATATCGGGAATGTCCGATCGAAACCCCGAGAACCATTCCAATCTCCGATTTTATCTTTGTTAAATAAACAATCCTCCTACCGTCGTTTACGCAGTAACGTCAGACTTCTCGACCCAATCTGACCGGAAGTGAGATAAAATCGGAGACAAATTCAGGGCAGGAATATCGGGAATGTCCGATGGAGGCCCCGAGAACCATTCCGATCTCCGATTTTATCTTTGTTAAATAAACAATGCTCCTACCGTCGTTTTCGCAGCCACATCAGACTTCTCGACCCAATCTGACCGGAAGGGAGATAAAATCGGAGACGAATTCGGGGCAGTAATATCGGGAATGTCCGACCGAGGCCGCGAGAACCATTCCGAGCACCGATTTTATCTTTGTTAAATAAACAAACCTCCTACCCTCGTTCTTCCTGCATCGCAGGACTTCTCGACTCAATCTGACCGGAAGTAAGATAAAATCGGAGACGAATTCGGGGCAGTAATATCGGGAATGTCCGATCGAGACGCCGAGAACCATTCCGAGGACCGATTTCATCTTTATTCAATAAACAATGCTCCTACCATCGTTTTCGCAACAGCGTCAGACTTCCTTGCCCAATCTGACCGGAAATAAGATAAAATCGGAGACGAATTCGGGGTAGTACGATCGGGAATGTCCGATCGAGGCCCCGGGATCCATTCCGAGGACTGATTTTATCTTTGTCAAATAACCAAAGCTCCTACCGTCGTTTCCGCAGCATCGTCAGACTTCTCGACCCAATCTGACCGAAAATAAGATAAAATAAGAGACAAATTAGGGGCAGTAATATCGGGAATTTCCGATCGCGGCTCCGAGAACTATTCCGAGAACCGATTTTATCTTTGTTAAATAAACAAAGCTCCTACCGTCTTTTTTGAAGCATCGTCAGACTTAGCGATTCAATCTGACCGGAAGTAAGATAAAATCGGAGACAAATTCGGGGCAGGAATATCGGGAATGTCCGACCGAGGCCCCGAGAACCATTCCGAGCACCGATTTTATCTTTGTTAAATAAACAAAGTTCCTACCGTCGCTCTCGCAGCATCGTCACACCTCTCCGCTCAATCTGAGCGGAAGTAAGATAAAATCAGAGACGAATTTGGGGCTGGAATATCGGGAAGGTCCGATCGAGGCCCCGGGAACCATTCTGATCACCGATTTTATCTTTGTTAAATAAACAATGCTCCTACCGTCGTTTTGGCAGCATCGTCAGACTTCTCGACCCAATCTGACCGGAAATAAGATAAAATCGGAGACGAAGTCGGGGCAGTAATAGCGGGAATTTCCGATCGAGGCTCCGAGAACTACTCCGAGCACCGATTTTATCTTTGTTAAATAAACAAAGCTCCTACCGTCGTTCTTGAAGCAGCGACCCAATCTGATCAGAAGTAAAATAAAATCGGAGACGAATTCGGGGCAGGGGTATCGGAAATGTCCGACCGAGGACCCGAGAATCAATCCGAGCACCGATTTTATCTTTGTTAAATAAACAAGGCTCCTACCCTGTTTTTCGCAGCATCGTCAGACATCTCGACCCAATCTGACCGGAAGTAAGATAAAACCGGAGAGGAATTCGGGGCAGGAATATCGGGGATGTTCGACCGAGTCCCCGAGAACCATTCCGAGTACCGATTTTATTTTTGTTAAATAACCAAAGCTCCTACCGTCGTTCTCGTAGCATCGTCAGACCTCTCGGCTCCATCTGTGCGGAAGTAAGATAAAATCGGAGACGAATTTGTGGCAGGAATATCGGGAATGTCTGATCGAGGCCCCGGGAACCATTCGGATCACCGTTTTTGTCTTTGTTAAATAAACAATGGTGCTATCGTCGTTTTCGCAGCATCGTCAGACTTCTCGACCCAATCTGACCGGAAGTAAGATAAAATCAGAAACGAATTCGGGGCAGTAATAGCGGGCATGTCCGATCGAGACCCCGAGAACCATTCCGAGGACCGATTTTATCTTTGTTAAATAAAGAAAGCCCCTACCATCGTTCTCGCAGAATCGTCAGACTTCTCGACTCAATTTGACCGGAAGTAAGATAAAATCGGGGACAAAATCAGAGCAGTAATATCGGGAATGTCCGATCGAGACTCCGGGAACCATTCCGAGCACCGCTTTTATCTTTGTTAAATAAACAATGCTCCTACCGTCGATTTCGCAGCATAGTCAGACTTCCTTACCCCATCTGACCGGAAGTAAGAGAATTGATCAATTTCGCTTGATTTTGAGATAATAAATCCCCAGACGTGTGAGGTACGTTACTGAAATCGGGCCTGAGTTATTATCCGCTAACAACAAGAGAATAAAGATGAAAACGATGCTCCGAACGGTTTTGGCATATTCTGTCAGATATTGCCAAGATCATTCGCCTAAATTCAGTTTCGATTTCATCTTATTTTCTGTCAGGGCTAATGGATTATTTGACCGGTGCTCGAAGGTATAAGTTTAATAATAGAAACATTATTTTCGCCACAAAGACGAAATCGATGTCCGGCTTGATTTTTCGGCATGAGCTGTAACTCTCTTCGAACATACTCATTATTGATTTTATTGATTTCGCTTTATTTTGAGGTAATAAGCCCCAAAAAGTGTGAGGTACGTTACTGAAAAGGAGCCTGAGTCGTTATCCGCTAACATGAAGCGAATATAAACGAAAACGATGCTCTGAACGGTTTTCGCATATTCTGTCAGACATTGACAAGATCATCCGGCCAAATTCATTTTGGATTTCATCATATTTCCGGTCAGAGCGAATGGATCATTTGATCGGTCCTCGAAGATACAAGTTTAATAATAGATTCATTGTTGACGCGACAAAGACGAAATCGACGGTCGGCTTGATTTTTCGGCAGGAGCTGTAACTTTCTTCGAACATACTCATCATTGATTTTATTGATTTCGCTTTATTTTGAGGTAATAAGCCCCGAGACGTGTGAGGTACGTTACGGAAAAGAAGCCGGAGTCATTATCCGCTAACATCAAGCGAATGAAGATGAAACTGGTGCTCCGAACGATTATCGCATATTCTCTCAGATATTGCTAAAATCTCTGACGTAGCGAGTAGCGGGTAGCGAGTTTCCTACAATGAATTGACATACGCAATCATTTTTTTCCGTTCTCGGAACTATCCAAACAGGAGACTTTTATGACGGTAACGATGGTTGTATTCTACCTTTTTTTACACCTTCGACCTGTTTGAGCACTTTTGGAAACCGATGTAGATTTGGATTTATTGGTTTTTTTGTGGTTTGTAAAAATGTCGTATTGAACATACGAAACTGAATTCATTTGGGCTCCGGTCACAACGAAAAATTTCGTGTACTTTGCTCTAAGATCAACAGAATTCATTATCACTGTTGGAGGTTTTGGTTTTTTGTAACTCCCAGCGAAATGGTGGCTTTTCTTATTATTGCCGTTCTATTATTATTCACTGGCTTGATGTCGAGCGCTCCTGCGATTTATTTTGCGTCGCGCTGACCCGTGAAGACATGCTCAATTTTGGTTACTAATTCTGTTACTATCTTCGTGGGTTCGCGGAGGTTTTCGTCAGCTTAGTTACTCGTACGTCGCGATCCCTGTAAATTGTTTTTCATGTTTTCGGTCGCGAGAGTTATCGCGGGATCTGTTTCGCGAATTGCTGCGGTAGCCATCCTGCAAACTGTCAGGATGTGTGTAATAACGATTGTTGTCTCGAGAGAGACTAGACCAGCACACCGGTTCTGCTATTCTCTTAAGGCGGAATATACATTTAGACAGGAAAAAAAATAAGCAATATTGAGGGATTTTGTAAACTAAGAAATAATTATTCTACAATTATCAAACTTCAGGTACACTATAATAGTATAGTTAAGTATCCAAACCCTTTTTTTTAATTCATGCATCATCAAAATGACGGAGCTGTAGCAAAGTGTTACAGCACGGTCGCCGCGGGAGTTGCGAATCGGCGTGCAGGTAGCTTCCCGTATACTTTGATTTGCAAAAAAGTTCAAATATTTTTTTAGGTAGAATATGTTTAGTTTCTATGTGATGGTAATTAAAAAGATGAAAAGGCAAATTTAAGAAAATGGCACGCATTTACAAAAAAAAATTCAAGATTTCACGCAACATTTCTGTAAAATGTGGATTAAAAAAGTAGTTTTTTGTTTCAATTTTTCGAAATCAATTCTCGTCAAGTAGAAGATGCTAATATTATCAATATTTCTGCCAAGATTCACTTCAATCGGCTTAACAGTTTTTGAGTAATCCTGCACGCTAATTTCGATAATGCAGTTTCGAGAAAAACGCGTTTGAAGTTCATGCGCGCTCCGAATCCGAGCGGTGAGGCACAGCGTTGACGGGCTGCAACGTTTGATAGTAGTATACCTGTGACAGTTCTAACCCCGGTCCTCTGAGGGGGGTGCGGGGCGGGGGGTTTACGCGGGGCGGGGTATGACGTCACGCGGGGAGGGGGACTCGGCGGAGAGGCTGACGTCACGCGGGAAGGGGGAAATCGTTGGAGCGGAGGAGGGGGGTATATATCGATTATCGATTAATTGATCATCGATTATTGATCTTTATATATTTAAAATTTATTGTTGATTTATTTTGTCTTATATTGTTTACTTCATGGATTTTATTATTTAGCGACTGTCGCCAGAGAGCCAAGTTGGTTGACCCATGTCGCTGAGGAAAGCGATCGGATTACACGTATGCATGAGAGAGCGAGAATGTGAGATGGAGCGACCGCATCGCATGCATGTGAGATAGAGCGAGATATACGTTTACCTTTAGACATTCAACGACTAAAGCAGTTGGGTTTGTTTGGGTGAGATCCCAAACAAACCCAAGCAAACCCACGAACGTCTTCCAACATCTATTGAACGTCTTCGAACATCTATTGAACGCTTTCGAACGTCTCACGAACGTCTCTTGAACGTCTCACGAACGTCTCATGAACGTCTCTTGAACGTCTTACGAACGTCGCCAAACGTCTCCGAACGTCTCTTGAACATCTCACGAACGTCTCATGAACGTCTCACGAACGTCTCTGAACGTCTCACGTACGTCTCTCGAACGTCTCACGAACGTCTCCGAACGTCTCTTGAACGTCTCCGAACGTCTCTTGAACGTCTCACGAACGTCTCTGAACGTCTCACGAACGTCTCCGAACGTCTCACGAACGTCTCCCGAACGTCTCCGAACGTCTTACGAACGTCTCACGTACGTCTCACGAACGTCTCTTGAACGTCTCCGAACGTCTCACGAACGTCTCATGAACGTCTCCGAACGTCTCACGAACGTCTCCGAACGTCTCCGAACGTCTCATGAACGTCTCACGAACGTCTCACGTACGTCTCTCGAACGTATGAGAGCAATATTTTATACAACTGTGTAATCTCATAACAGATAATGTAACAAAGAAAGGGGTGAGGAGAATTAAAAATCACATAATGTCACATTTCGTTTATTTGCATGAATCTTTATGATTCAACCACCAATTAAACATTTTAAATACATTTTGTAATGCACAATTTTTTTCATGCTTTTCGCATCGTAGACTATAGCTTACGCCTAATTTACTTAAGGTATCCATATCGCCAAAGTCCACGTCCAACGTTTCAATATCTAGATCATTTTTCATATTTAATATATCAGCTAGCCATTCTCGTTTTTCATGGCCGTCAACATATACGATAGGATACATATCGTCTTCCGTTGGGCCCACAACTGCAGCCGTTATTAAACCTTGAGCCATGCTATATGGAACGTTTCCATAGGCCCACTTTAGACCGTGATGATTCCGAATCAGCCATGACGCTTCGTATCTCTCAGATTTTGTGAGAAGTCTCCATGGTATGATACTCGCGAAAATGTAATGAGAGAGCACACATTCCGCTCTCAGAATCGCTACTTCCTTCACAACAAAGTTTCTCCCAACAATGAATCCTTGTAGATCGACAAATGTAGGTATAGACATAACGAAGATGTATTGGCTCGATCAAGTCGATAGCAAGATCAATTGATGACTGACGTCAATATTTAAGAAACTCGTCTTTAAATTATTTATTTATCGAGCGGGGGTTACTTGCTGATCTATACAATTTTACGAACCATGTTTGTCAATGGACAATATTCAACAACGCGATCGTGCAAGATCAAACAATAGGCAGTAGTATTTGGTGGCAAATCTTCCTTACATTCAAACTCTATTCGCACGTCCACGGTAGCATTTTTCACAGACTCGTTCTGACGCGAGCAATCGATAACCGTGAGAGGGCCGTTATATTGAAATTTTGCGATAGTGAGCAACGAATTATCACTATTACAGCCGTAATAAGATTTACGGAATCGAGAGTACATATTGAACAAAATGGCGAATCTGTTTTTGTCAAAGTCTAAATTCAAATCGTCGTAAGGATAGGATTCCGAGTTGAGATAAAGTTTAACATTGGCGAGCTTGCAGTCGTCGAATAGTGTAATGTCCTTTGCCATAGAATTTTTTTTGCCAGTCTGCAGCGCAAATATTACATATCTTGGTTTCTCTAGCTGGGAGGCAGCTTTCACAGTCCATGAGTGTTTCGTTGTGCTTTGAAGCAGTGGATACTCGTATAGATCCCAAGAGCGAAAGCTCATATTCAAGTATCGCCCACTCTCCAATGTTCGAAGTAATGACAATTTAGTTATCTCATTTAATATTACGTGAGGCATACGCCATTGTATTTTGAGCAATTCAACTTCTGCCTCTACTAATGGATGCTGACTGAATACGCAATTGTTATCATTGCGAGAACGTATCAGAATTAGCTCATGACGAGCATTGATAACAACGCGCTTGTAATCTTCGCAGAATCCTAGCAATATGTTGAGAGGTACACAAAAATTGAAGTATTTTCCCCCATTATTATGTGCTACATCCCACGCAGCATTTTTCAAAGTATGACTCCTCTCAGGGCTTAGAGAGATGTAGTTTTTAATCGTGGTTGTTATTCCAACGTTTCGATTGCGATCAATCTCCACACCATCGAGCTCATAACGAAATTCATCAAACATGAATGCAACGCAATTGTTTCCCAATACTACTATTGCTTGATCATCAGGTTTTTTAAGCACCGTGAACTTTCCTTCAACGTAGAGAAAACTTTCAGATGGTAGGGTGTACAAGTCTTGGTGTTGTATAGGAATTCGTATTTCATCACTGTGTCCAAACGTTGAGTGGGCATACGGATTGTACGTATGAGTCTTAATTTTGATGATACGATCGTCAAAGATTGGCTCCCCACTGATATTCAAAACGTCAGTCATTCTTTTGCCTCAAGTATGTCGTACAATAAATCCCAGAGATTCCAAAAATTCACGATTCGCTGCACTGAGTTTCTTCTTTGCGGGTAATTTAACACTCAATGCCGCTTGTTTTCTTGCAAGAGTATTATCGTGTGGGATCGTATTATCTCGCGTAGAAATATTGTCTCTGGCGTATTCCGTGTCGTACAGAACGAGCATCACAAGCGTCGCTTTCGTATGTGCAATCTCACCGTAATTTCTTCTCCTCGAAAATCGAGTAGTTTTCCCTTTTGATCCACGATACGTATCGTTAGATCCGTAATGCTCCGCACAACGATCGGAAGATAAATGATTTGCGCAGGCGTTTCCGATATCTTATATCCTGGTGGTACGCTCGGCGAAAATTTATGTATCGTGTGTACACGCTCGCCATTGCAGTACGCACCAGTGGTGACACTACATTCTATGCGGATAATGTTGACATTCATTATGTTTATCGGTACATCAGATTCCTGCCATTTCCAGGGATGCAGTATTCGATTTGATGAAAATCCCAACAGGGATCCTACGTTGTCGGGTTTAGTGAAATTTATTCTGTACGCACATTTGATTTTGCTCTTTAGTGTATTATGATTAGCGCGTAGCACGATTGGGTATTCGCCATTTTCATCGAGGTCATCGTTATCAACCTTTCGAGGAACAATTTCATTTTCAACATCATCACCGCTATCAACACCTTTGAGTAAAATTGCATGATTCAGATACGCATTTATGGCTCTCAGTTCATACGATCCTTCAGGGATTATAATTTCCTTATCATCATTGTCAAAGTAAAATTTGTTGTTTGATGAATTCACATTTGGTATTGTGTGATAAGTTTCGAAATCCGTCAAACCGAGCTCATAACAGTCATCATTGAAATCTATGGCGGGAAAATAATTTGCGGTTAGAAGGCTACTCTTGCCGGTCAACGTAAGCGTCAGTGACATGCTTCCCTCGAATACTGAGTTGATTGACACATTGTCACGGCTTAAATACATATTGATCATCGACGTTTTGGAGAAATTGCAAGCACAATTGCCCGCAAATACTCTGATTATAATTCTGATAAGATGTTCGATTGTATTGTATTTTTGTGGTATTTGGTCCAAAATATCGCACCAACTCCTTGGGCGGTCGAAGATTTCCAAAACTATCAAAATATATTATATGACTCCCCCTCTTGGCATAGGCTACCCAATGCGTACCGGGGCCATCGGCATCATCCAAATTTACTATACCGCTCTCATCTAGTTGCACGCCACCATAAACTGGTAAATTATTGCGCATGAAGACCCCTCTGAAGAATGGTTTGCGCATGCGCCTGGCTAAGCATTCCAATTGTACATTAGTTGTTACACCCATGGGCATTTTCACCGTGTTTTGGCGTTTTTTTTTTCTTAGTTGAACATCCTTGTCCACGCTTGTAGGGAGCGAGATAGAGCCCATAGCCTTCTATAGCTCGATTATGACGTTGTATTTCTTCAAGTTGACGTTGCGCCGCTTTGCTATCATTCACAGCCTTTGCTATCCCAGCTGCCCCACCAGCCAGTGAACCAAGAACTCCCAGCAATGGTAACATTGGCAAAATTCCGCCACGCTTTGCTATCGGCAGTATTCTCTGCTTAACGGGTTTTTTTTTCTTTGTCGACGAGTTCTTTGTCTTCATTCCCATGCCGAATTTCGTTTTTGCTTTCATAGCTGCCCAAACAGCGGTCGCTGCGGTTTTCTCGCCAAAAGTCGAATCTCTCGCAGTAATACGTTTTCGTGCCGTTGTTGCAAGTATATTATCAGCAACGTGTCTTTCGCCTAAATGATTGCTTCGAGAATAGGCTATATCGTGGTCGCGACAAGCGGCATCCAATGGATTTATACCACGATCACCCCGTGCCAATCTCTGCTCTAACTGAGTGCCTGGTCCACAAAATTGGTATCCGGGAATATGTAACTCGATCGGAAGTGCATTTATTGTACGATTCAACAAACCGTTGCCTTTTCTCTTTGACATTCGGCACAATTATTTATAAACGGTGCTGGACCGTCAATGTGTATTAACTGTCCCGGTAAATTCCAATGGCGCGTGCATCGGCGATATTGCTGTACTTCCGAATCAGCCTTTAAATGTTCGGGAAGCCTCTCCCACAAAATGTCAACGAAGTGATGAAAATTTTGTAACAAAACAATTTTTGGAATAAACTGTAATTGATGAGCCGTTAAGCGGAGAATACTGCAGTCGTCCGATAGGTACAAAAACATTCTCAATACTGAGCGGATTTGGCTCGGTGCACTCCTATAAATACTCCTCACACGACGCATTTTGGGCGAATGTGTGTTTGGATTCGAGAGAGAAAACATGCGTTTCGTGCAACAAGCGACGGTGATTCAAGTGACCAATTTCGACGATAGAGTAATGGAGGGCCAACAAGTACGCAAGCATGGAGACATGCTGCCACTAACGATACGCAGCATTATTTGCGGTCCTTCAAATTGTGGGAAAACCAATGTTTTGTTAAGTTTAATAGAAAGTCCGAATGGTGTACGTTTTGAAAACCTATATGTATACTCGAAATCGTTTCAACAGCCAAAATATCAATATTTGGAAAATCTGCTGACATCGATTAACGAAATTGGCTATTTTAAATTCTCAAATAATAGTGATGTTATCCCACCGCACGAAGCGCTTCCGAACTCCATTTTTATTTTCGATGACGTAGCATGTGACAAGCAAAATACAGTAAGAGAGTACTTTGCGATGGGCAGACACTCGAGCGTTGATTGTTTCTACCTTTGCCAAACATATGCCAAGGTCCCCACGCATCTTATACGCGACAATGTGAATCTGCTTATTTTATTTAAACAAGATCGTACAAACTTGAAACATGTTTACAATGAACATGTAAATACGGACATGTCGTATGAAGATTTTCTGGTGTTATGTCAAAAATGTTGGCAACACAAATATGGCTTCATGGTGATTGACAAAGATAGCTCATTGTCCGGTGGTCGATATAGAAATGGATTTAACGAGTTTGCAATACCGTAATGTAGTCAGTCGGAATTGAGACATCAGCTGTGCAACGACCGACAAATAATTTCGTATGGGCATGATGATGACAATTGATACTGATGAAAAGATTGCCAGGGAAATTGCGAAAACAAGCGACTCAATACGCAAAAAATATCAAGCTTTGAAGACTGGAAAAATGGAAGAAGATCTTGCATTGGAGAGACACTTCAAGCCAATCACCGAACCTCTCAAGCAGATTGTTGAGCAATCAGCAGCTGTTGAATGTCTTGGGCCGGAAATTGAATCGTTGAGTATGTCGGAAACAAAGGACTTAGAGAAGGATGTGAAACAAGGAACAAAGCGCACACGTTCGTTATTTCAAGATCCGCTGGTAACTTCTACACCGAATCAGTTGAAACGCAAGCGACGAAAGGAATCTCTGGATGATACGTCGATGGCTGCTGTACCCATGCAACCAGCCACCATTGTTGAAGAAGACGTTTTTGAGACTACGCCCGAATCATTCGTGTCTACAGTTCAACGTCAATTACAAACGGCTGAAGGTCAAAATACATTGCGCGAACATTTCGGTCCACTCGGTCAACAATATATTTCATCTATTCTTTCACAAGACAAAAATTCCAGCATGGATTACGTGTATGGCGTCAAATTTACCAATGAAGGAATGATGTTAGGCGATAAGCGTTTCGATGTGGATAATGATGATAATATATTCATCGATGGCATAAAATACTTGGGAACCCCTGGACTCTATGAGCTAATCTTCAAGAGAATTCCTGACGATGCAATATACACCGAGGAAGACAAAAACAAGTATAAAAGTATATTGTTAGCAACAAATGCACATCGACGTGGTAGCAATATACTCAATCCTGTATTGGGAAACAAAGGCTTTAAGTATAAATATATAATTGGACCATTAACTTTCGACCGAAAAGCTGGAAGAGGTATAGAAATACCGCTCGCCATGACGTTAAATAACAACAAAATCGATTACGTGCATTGGAATGATCCCAATGAGTTGGTCGATCGTTTGCGCTTGTTGGAAGCTTCACGACACGCGGGTAACAACGCTCACGACAATGAGATAATGTCGATTATTGAGGAACTTCGCGAAGCGGGTCTCATTATAAATTAACCTATGCATCGGTGATAATGATCATTCTTTCATCACTATTGATACCGAGATGTCGATCAATAAATTCGGATCATCGCTTGGAGCGCAGGATAATTCATACTATCAGTGGACTGGGCTAATAAGAAATTATACACGTGATAATGCTCTCTGTCTAACCTCTAGTGGCTTCAATGCAAAATCACGTAAAATACGAGGCGTAGCCCTACCTGAAGGGGATTACGATGCTGCTAATAAACGTTACGTGGAAATGAAGATCAAGCTGTTAACAGAACGCCTGGATGAGTTTGAGAAGAAATTCATCGCACTAGAGGATACGCTTCGAATAACTATGAACGATACGTCTAAAACGATTCAGTATGCAACTGACGCTGTAGCTGACACAACGCAGGAAAATTTGTAAACATCGTCTGGTCAAACACACGATATGCTCGGAGAAGAAAAAACGTCTGAAAAAAAGCAGCTCGTGGAGGAATTACATGCACCAGCAAGAAAAAACTTTCTGCGAAGACGTGTCATCGTACGTGGGTATGATGATTTGTGGCAGGCTGACGTAGTCGAAATGCGGCCGTATTCGCGTTTCAACAAAGGCTACAATTACATCCTCACCGTCATCGATGTGTTGAGCAAGTATGCATGGGCCGTACCCTTGAAAAGTAAAACTGGCAACGAAATGGGTACAACGATCGCGAAAATCATACACGATCATAGCAGATATCCGAAAAATCTTCAGACCGACAAAGGAAGAGAATTTTACAATGTAAACGTGCAAGGACTCATGGAGAAATACAACATCAATCATTATTCGACGTATTCTATTATGAAGGCCTCGGTCGTTGAACGATTCAATCGCACTCTCAAAAATAATATGTGGAAAATGTTTACACTCAATGGTAATTACAAGTGGATCGATGCGTTACCGCAACTCGTTATGAAGTACAATGCTCGAAAGCATCGTACGATTGGCATGAGGCCCATCGACGTTACTCCTGCGATCGCGGAGAAACTCTTAACGACCGTATACAGCAATGTAAAAATTGCGGCTCCTGCAAGATTCAAAGTCAATGATTTTGTGCGCGTGAGCAAATTCAAGACAATATTTGAAAAAGGTTTCACACCAAATTGGACCACCGAAGTGTTTAAAATCGCCAAGGTGGAACAAACTTATCCTGTAACGTACCTAGTCGAGGACTCAAGTGGAAATCCAATAGCCGGAGGATTCTACGAATACGAACTGCAACGTGTTGCCAATCCAAACATATATCTCGTGGAGAAGATAATACGCAAAAAGGGCAATGATGTTTATGTTAAATGGTTGGGAATGGATAAATCTCAAAACTCGTGGATACACAAAAATAACATATTGTAATAACTTTTATAAAGTATATGAAAAATTAAATAAAGGTTATTTACAATATGCATACCATTTTATTTATGTATACATTCACCATTCCTTATAAAAATAAATTACTATATCCTGTAAACATTAACATACTCGCATTATATATAACATGAATATTTTCCAATATAGATCAAATTTACATTACTACATTCATTATAACTATCCATTTTTATTTTTATAACAATATATACAATGTAGCCTAACAAACACATTTACAATGCTATTTTATAATGACCCCAGGGTAGAGTGTCCGTACTTTTCGGCACGATATACCGCTTGTCATCGTGTGGACTTAGAGCAATTTTTGACTCTGAAATAGTGTAAACTTCGTGCAGCTTCGATCTTATGCAAGACTGCTGACGAGTCATCTCAATTTCTTCCCGTAAACAGCGAGTGTAGTCATTGAAATTTATTGTTCGCGCGACGACATTACTTTTCACACCTTTCACCTTTTTCGTGTCTTTTTTACCATCGACTCGCAAAGCGTACATTTTTGCTCTCAATCCCACAAATTCCGTCATTACCATACCATTATTTTCGTCTTTCATGAGACCGGGCACTTTCTTGTTGACTAACGGTAAACCGTACAAGTTTTCCATCGGGTAATCGCTTGTATCAAATTTGTCAATGTTACGCTTCATATCGTCGTAAACGTCGTCAGACTTGATGTGGTATATGAGACTATCGGTGTCGGTATACATGACCTTGCAGTTTTGCTGATACAGCGGAATCATGAATTCATGTTGAAACTCATATAAACATGTTTTCGAAATGTCGAGTATACACATACCCACATAAATCGGCTTGTTAAATTTTACCTCCAGATTTCGCAATGCGATGGCAATAAGATTTTCCGAAAAGATACTTCGACTGTGAAAATTTGGTTTAGCGATCATTGCCTCTGCCCCATACCGTCCCTCCCACTTTGTTACCAGTTTCACGTCTACACGGTTTCGCACGTTTTCATCGTTTTACCAAATACTGCATTGTTCATTAATTTATACAAATTTTTCTCGAAATCATTTGTAGCACGTGTGCGAAACTGCGTGTTCAATTCGATGTATGAACGCAACCAGGGGGATTGAGTGAACTTCAAAATTCGGTGTATTTTCGATACTTCAAGTCCATGACGCATACACTGTTGCAAATTACGATAGTGTATCACGTAACGCTTCTTATCGCATACGGTTGCGAGCAATTTCTCTTGGCGCTTGCCAGGTGGTTTGTCGCGTGTTGGACAAAACGGAAGGTCACTGTGCGAATCGTGCAAACGTTGCGGATATTCGAGATCGACTTCGAGAACGTAGCCTACAGGCGAATCTAGCGCTATGGATAATACGTCAAAATCCGATGTGTTGTCGATCCATTGAAAATCAGCATAAGGCAAAGGTTGACACATTGCCCATCCATACAAGTTGTTCACATCGAAGTACATCAGGTATGATGATGATTTCAATGGATCGTACGATTGCATGTACTTGTTATTAGCATGTGCATATCTGTTTGAACATTGGCTTAAACCTCCGCGTATACCTCGCTCGATGAATAAAATCATGTCGATGTCGGTCAATAATTCAAATGTAATGTGCGTATATTTCAACATGGCGTCCCAAGTATATCCGGGAAGAGTGTAATAATACGCCGGATCAAGCCCATAACTTTCAATACACGTATCACGGAAATTTTCGAAAATATCTGCTAATAACAAGACATCCGTCTTCAAATACAAATCGCTATATTCACCAAGCGTTTGAATGGAAAACCGCTCCCAGACATTCTCAGCATGAATGTACTCGTTCGCGCTGATCGTTTCCCCGGTTAAGGAACTGTAAAATGAGTCGCGCGGCGGCAAACACGTGTCTTCCAATCTGCTGACATGGTCAATGTATTCGTACGGGAAGACACCTTTTCGTGTTAATAATGTAAAATCATGCATCGGTAGGCCATGAAATTGTGAGCGTAAAATTTTCAGTTTGTCCGTCGTTAAAAATGATGCCAATTTCTCAAGACTTGTGGTTAGAAATTTATATGAATCAATGAAGCGTAATTAAATTTGGTTTTTTGTTTCTTCGGTAGTAGTTTGAACAGTTTTCGTGAACGAAATATATTTTTCTTTTGTTATTGGAAGCACGTACGTTTTTCCTTCGAAGGCGGTGGGTACTTCTTTGATTATAAAATGCGCATCATAGCCAGACAAATTGTGAAAAACTACCGGGATGAAAAATGATTGTTTGAAATTTAGATTGCAATTCGAATGGGCGGGGCCTCTGTAACGCCCAGTTAAATGACAGTGATCGCGAACTCGTGTATCGGTTTGTGCAAAATCTTCTTCACATATGTGACACTTAATCGCGCTTTGAAATTTAAGCTCCTCGTCGGATGTTAACTGTACCATGGGGATATTTGAAGATAAAATATCTTTTACATGCAAAGCTGCATTTTTTAGTTCTTCGACGAACCATGCAATACAATCGCTACTACGGTGCGATTCATATCTGCATAACGATTGATCGTATGAACAATGTACGTAGTATGCGATACTAGAAATCTCGTGGTGTTGGTACATGTTTTGTTCAATCGTTTTCGCAAGAACGCACTCAAGATCGGCGTATATTACGAATGGAAGTCGCTCCTTATGATTGAAGTTTTTAAAAGTGAGCCACTTGTTCGCATCGTTCGGTAGACGGACGGCACAGTCGTTGATCTGGCCACAGTCCACAGTGTGCCCTTGCAATTTTTGCTCCGAATGAAAGTAGTGTAGACATCTGCAAAAACAAACAAAAGATCAGTTTTGAACTAATTATTTTCATACGTTTAATTATATCAAATCTGCGAACCTATCACAGATATATTTCTGTCCATCGTGTTTAGTCAACTGTGAGCTGACGAGCCTTGATAAATTCTTGATCCATGCGAAATGTCCAACGATGTTTTGCTGCGGATCTTCCACGTAGAGCAAATTGACATGCTTTTCTCTCTTTCACTCACTCACGCGAATTGGAAGAGTGCTGTCGTTCTCAATGGTGTATACATTGATTGAAATGTCATTAAGATTTTCAAATTTTTTAATTTGATTCATAGTTACTGGAAACTCAATGTCTTGAACATTAAGCACTGTCGAGTAGTGTGGGTATGAAGATTCACGCGCACTATGACGTTGGGCTGGATAAAGAGCAGCGACTACGGACCATGCGAAACATGCTTGATCACTCGATTTCACATTAACAACTGCTCTTTTCAGCATTATCGACCGCGATAACATTATGTGGCATCCGGCACGCATTGGGTTATATTTATTTATATTCATAGTCAAGTTATATATTCGTGACAATGCCCACCCGCTGTCGCGTTCCTGAAACTCTTTGAGTGATGTCAAAATGGGCTCAATAACTCTTTGATCGTACCACTCGCGTAAATCAGACGTATTGAAAAGTTCATAGTTTTTAGTATTAATGCTTTTATTTGCACGCTTGTCACCCGCCACAAATTCATCATTAAAAATGGTATTAATTTTCACACTACCATGATTGTTGATAATGGTTTGAACGCGTGAAAGCACTACATCACTCGCGTCTTTGAGAAATTGTTGAGGTTCGAGGTGTTTGTGATTTATGACTACACCAGTCATGATACGACCCTCGAATGCCGTTTCAATTTCTCGCCATATGAAGCCATGATTGTCATGTCCAGCACCCGTGTGTATGAAACGCTGACGCACCGAATTCTTGAAGCCTTCAAGTCGCGCAATTTGCGTTACCAACGATTGACGATTTCCAATCGATAATCGCGGTCGTTTAATTCGACTTTGTTCTTCTAACGACTCGATATACTCGTCACATCGTTGTTCCCACACAATGTACTCTTCGACCAAACTAATTTGAGCCCCTTGCTCGCAAAGATTTTTTTCAATATTATCCGTCATGTCTCTGCGTGAGGCACTCCGCGATCTCGGAAATTCAAACATTGACTGAAAGTGTGTACCTCTCAATCACGATTTATATTCCATTTCTATAACAACTGCATCCTTGGTGCCGTGTGCATTTTTTCGCTATATATTTTTCTGCAGACTTTACGATTTTGCTGACATGAACTTCTTCGACGGGATTCACGAAGCGCTCGCAGAATCAATCGCATAATTTTATTCTTTCGTGAATATCTCAGGCATTTTGACCTTGAGATGACATGTGATGCTGAATCGACATTTTAACGGTGCTTTTTTTCTATGTACGCTGAAAGTGTGTACCTCTCAATCACGATTGATATTCCATTTTTATAACAGCTGCATTCTTGGTGCCGTGTGCATTTGTTCATTATATATTTTTCTACAGACTTTGAGATTTTTGCTGACATCAACTTTTTCGACGAGATCCGCGAAGCGCTTGCAATATCATTCGCATAATTTTATTCTTTTGCGAATGTCCCAGGCATTTTGGCCTTGAGATGCAATAGATGTTCGAAGACGTGCGCGGCGGTTTGTTTGGGATTTCACCCAACAAACCCAATCACTGTAATCGTTGAATGTCTGAAGTGTATATGTCTTTATACATGCAAATGAGTCGCTCTATCTCACATGCATGCGATGCGGTCGCTCCATCTCTCATTCTCGCGCTCTCTCTCTCTCATGCATACGTGTAATCCGATCGCTTCTCTCAGTGACACGGGTCAACCAACTTGGCTCTCTGGCGACAGTCGCTAAATAATAAAATCCATGAAGTAAACAATATAAGACAAAATAAATCAACAATAAATTTTAAATATATAAAGATCAATAATCGATGATCAATTAATCGATAATCGATATATACCCCCCTCCTCCGCTCCAACGATTTCCCCCTTCCCGCGTGACGTCAGCCTCTCCGCCGAGTCCCCCTCCCCGCATGACGTCATACCCCGCCCCGCGTAAACCCCCCGCCCCGCACCCCCCTCAGAGGACCGGGGTTAGAACTGTCACAGGTATACTACTTTTGATGTTTTTCGAATTTCGCTTTGAAACTTTGGGAAAACATAGTTCTATCGTTCATATAGTTCTATATAGTTCTATCGTTCTATCGTTCATGTAAAGTTCTATCGTTTACAGAAAAAAAAAGAAATCGATTTTTGGATCGTTGTAAATGTAAAGGGTGACAATTTGGGAATGGCTACCTATGTAAAAATCCATTTAGCCGGCCATTTCGAATCAGTTGAGGTGCGCTTTTCGTGGAAAAAAAGAAAAAAATTTAAAAAAAATGGCATTCCGCGCCGACCGAAGCGAAGTCGATTCGATTTTGAACACGGAAAATCCGAATAGAAGTCGCTCGAAAAATGAGAAGAGTATGTGGCTTCCGGATGGAGGCCGTGTTGAGGATCAACGTTGTGCCGACGTTTCGCAAACGTTACAGTCTGCATCATCAGGGCTGAGAGCTCCGATACTGAAGCTCTCGTGTCTCAGGTATTCCTTATATAGTTGCAGGCATTGTTCCAGATCGCTGCACCAGCCAATCAGATGTTTTAATTGATCAGCTGGTCAATTAAAAAACCGGGAGGACGATGTGCCAAATAGGATTGACGTGATATCCTCCATCTCTGTTTAGATTATCCGGATGTTTTCGGATTTCCAAGCCTTCTCGGTGTTTCCTAGAAAAATAGCTGTTTGATGGGGCCAGACTTTGGGCTTTGTCGAACTGGATGGCATGACCAGTCTCCATCCAATGTTCGGCCAGCGCTGATGGTGTAGTATGGCCATATTTGATACACCGTTGATGTTCTTTGATCCGTGTACTGATCTTCCTCCTGGTTTCCCCTATATACACTTTACCGCATGAGCAGGGTATCTTGTATACTCCTGGTGCACTTAATGGTGGTCTTTGGTCTTTTGCACTCGGAATCACTTGTGCTAGTTTCTTCTGAGGTTTGAAAGTGACTCGCACGTTATGTTTTCCAAGGACCCTGCCTATGCGATCGGTTATGCCCTGAAGGTATGGAAGGGAAGTTGTTGCGGTTAATTGTCCTTCATTCTCTCCATCAGGTGCTGTAACCGTTTTCGAATCAGCTATTTTTCTTTTTAGATTTTTGATCGTTCTTTCGATGTTGCCTGGCTTGTAGCCATTGTCTCCGAAAGCTTTTCGTAGGTGTTCTAGTTCAACCTCAGGGAGTCTGGTTTGGAGATCGCTAGAGCTCTGTAGACCAGAAAGCTTATGACCGACTGTTTTTGGGAAGGGTGGTGATGGGACGTAGCGTGGAGGTATCTATCCGTATGCGTTGGCTTCCGGTAAACTTTATGGCCCAAAGTGCCATCGCTTTTCCATTGAACCAGTACATCCAGAAAAGGGATTTGATTTTCCTGTTCTATCTCCATGGTGAATTGAATATTGGGGTGTTGGGAGTTGAGGAAGGTTAAGAAATTATTGAGGTTTTCTTTGCCGTGACTCCAAATGACGAAGGTGTCGTCGACATGTCGGAACCAGGTGGAGGGCTTGAGGGAAGCTTCTTGCAGAATTCTGTTCTCGAAGTTCTCCATAAAGATGTTGGCGATGATAGGGGAAATAGGGAAACCCATGGCTGCGCCTGAAGTTTGTTCATAAAACTGGGATTGAAATTGGAAGTATGTAGAGTTTAGGCAATGTTCTATGAGGGGCAGTAGGTTCGGGGCAACTTTTTGGAATTTTTAGCTATGCTTAGGGTTTCATTAGTTGGGACGTTTGTAAACAGGGATACAACATCGAAACTCACTAAAATATCTTCTGGTTGTACCTTGATAGACTGGATCTTGTTCACAAAATCCCGGGAGTTTTGGATATAGGAGTTGTTGAGGCCTACAAGTTCCTGCAAAGGTTTGCAGAGAAAACGTGCCAAGTGATATGTAGGACTGCCTATGTTGCTAACAATGGGCCTTAGTGGGATGTTGTTTTTGTGTATTTTTGGCAGACCGTAAAGCATGGTAGGGATTCCATGGGTGTAAGGGCTTTGGTTAGGTTTTCCGATAGACCAGCCTTCTTTAGAAGTGTTGTTGTTTTCTTTTCTACACTCGATGTGGGGTCACGTGATAATTTCTTGTACGTGTTGGTGTCCTCGAGCAGGTTCATAATTTTACTGCAGTAGTCCGTTTTATTAATGATGACAGTTGCATTCCCTTTGTCAGCTGGTAGTATTAAGATGTCCTTGTTTTTCTTCAAATTGTGAAGAGCAAGGTGTTCTTCCTTCGTGATATTCTGCTGCGGAGATTTTGCCTTGTGTAGAATATTGCTTATCCGTTTCCTGATGTCGTTGCCAGTATCCAGTGGGAGACGATAGATTGCAGTTTCCACCTGGCTGATGATTTCTCTGGTCGGAATTTCTGTCGGTGTAATCGCGCAATTGTGCCCTTTTGCGAGGACTGATGTTTCAGCTGCGAAGAGTGTATGGTTACTTAGGTTTTTTACTGTGTGGGTTAGGATGGGCTGCTTCGTCTGTGGACATAGTTTCCTGAATTTTTCTATTCGATTCCTGGATCTTAGGTCTGCACAGTGGAGGGCTTGTTCGTGGGTGACACGGTCAAGATCTTCCCACAGCTGTGGTTCCAAAGAGTCAGACAGACGTAGGTGAAGTTTAAGGAGTTTTTAGGAATTTTGGTCCAAAAGCTTTTTGGTGACAGATATTCTCTCCTTTACCAGTCTCAGCAAGGCCTGGTGGAGGATAGTTTTGGCTTGTTTTGATGGAAAGGGGTTTTTTAATTGAAAACATTTTGGTACTACTTGATGGTCGCGGCACCTTTTTAGAAATGTAAACGAGCACAGTTGGATGTGCAGAGTTTTCCTGAGTTTGGAACAGGTGTTAACAGAACCCAAAATAGCCTCTCCGGGTAGGCGTCTGATTTTAGTTTTAAGGCTTTCACGGCTCTTCATGTAATGAGAAGAGTATGTGGCTTCCGGATGGAGGCCGTCTTGAGGATCAGCGTTGTGCCGACGTTTCGCAAACGTTACAGTCTGCATCATCAGGGCTGAGAGCTCCGATACTGAAGCTCTCGTGTCTCAGGTATTCCTTATATAGTTGCAAGCATCGTTCCAGATCGCTGCACCAGCCAATCAGATGTTTTAATTGATCAGCTGGTCAATTAAAAAACTCGAAGCTCTCAGCCCTGATGATGCAGACTGTAACGTTTGCGAAACGTCGGCACAACGCTGATCCTCAACACGGCCTCCATCCGGAAGCCACATACTCTTCTCATTACATAAAGAGCCGTGAAAGCCTTAAAACTAAAATCGCTCAAAAAATGTTATCACTGAGAAAAACAATATCAAAATTTCGAAATCGAACGATGGTTCAAACGTTGAGTTTGACTTCCGCAGTATCTCGGGAACGGCGGAGCCTGCGGACGGATTCAGCGGAGAGAGTAGGCGCTGGAGCTTCCGCTGCTGTGTTCGCATCGCGGCTGTCATAAAGCCGCAAACGTCACTGAGAAACGTCAAGCCGCAGCTCACGTTTCGAGAAGCCAAAATGTGCTCACAAATAAGCATTTGTGAGCAAATTTATCAGGTTTTTTATGATCACTTCGGTGCTAAGATAAAAAAATGGAGCGATTAAAAAAGCTTCATTTTTTCGCTAAAAAAAAGCTCTGCCTCAATAAATGGTTGGGTGCTAATTATTTGGCTTTAATTTGGTATTTTTTGCTCTTTGTACGATCACTTGTCGCTGAGATCCCGCCAATCGAACGAAAATTCAGCTCTTGCGTTGATCATCGATATCTCTTGAAGTAATGATTGTACAGCGAACAGAAGGTGGGCTTCAGAAACTCGAATAACTCCTCTATAACTTCCTTTTGGTATTTGAACGAAATCATATTTTTAAGCTAAATATTCATAAAAAAAATTTTTTTAATACTTTTTCCGCCGTTTTGGCAAATCTACCACCAGCTTGCAAATATTGCGAAAACGATCGATATTTCCAGGTATTTTTTGAGCCGAATAGATGGTTAAGATGAAAAAAACAATTCGTTATTTTTCTCACTACTTTTGTTTGCATGTAATTTTGCATTAAATACTCATCAAATCTCACAAACAAAAACAAATTGCAAAGTTTTGATATTTGGGGATATTGTGGGAAAGATCTGTTATTTTTCTTACAATTTCCCATTGACTATTCAATAAACATTTTTTTTTTTAAACCAATTTTTTATTCCTTTTCAATTCAAACTGTTTACGAAATTGTATGAAATGATCATCTGCGATTTCTTTGTTTGCATGCTATACTTCAGCGAGTTAGAATGAGGTGCATTGAATTAAGTTGATATCCTCAAGCGAATCTTCATACGCCTTTTGTACACGAATAGCTACACTATTTTTCAATGGAAAACGATTGGAGAAAAAAAATTCAACACAGAAATTTATTTTCGTTTGGGACATTTAATGAGTGGTTAAGGGCGGGGAAAAGTATTAAATTTTTTTTTACTTTTTTTAAAAATTTTTAAATGAATGCATAATATATCAAGAATATTGTGTTAAAATTTCAAGTCGATCGGAGTAAAGTTGACGAAGTTATGAGTATTTGAGCGTCTATTGCTCCATGCCGGGTTTTATACCTGGACGGCAGCTGCGCGGCGCGCTATTGTATTTTTCGACCCCGAATAAATTTCTTGATAAACGGGCCTGTTCCGGTGTATATTAGTATACACATTAGTTTGTACATCAGTTGACCGCTCACAAATGGGCCCGACAAGTTGACGATTTGCGAATTAGTAGAGCAGAGGAGCAAGCGGCGCACGACAGTAAAGAAGAAAGAGTTTTGTGTAGACAAACGCAAAAAGATGCTCTCGATCATCTTGACGGAAGCCTTTTGCTCTACGGGCCTGGCATCGACGACTTTGAGTGAGTATAAGAAAGTTATCGAGTTTTATTTTGAATTTCTAAAAATTCAAAGATAATTGAAAAATCTGAAAAAATTCATACGTATTCGGAAAAATGAACGAATTACGAAAAAAATTGGGTTGCGGGCAAATTTGTTGACTAATTTTTTTTTTCATCATTTTGTGAATAACATTTTGGAATTATTATTATGCAAAATTAATCTTAATTATAATTCACCAGGTATTGTCGAGAGCTTTTTTGTTTTTTTTTTTTAAATAATTACTAATTTTTCAACAACAAATTAGCCGATTTTTTTAGCGAAAATCGGGTTTTTGGCTCCCAAGTGCTACGAAAAATCGAAAAATCGAAAAAAAAATCCTCCCGTCATTACCTCGAGAAACATCTCCTTTAACAAATGCACTTTGATTTTTTTGTTTCAGATGATTCTGTTGCGAGTTATGGTGCACACCGCAAACCAATATTTTCGAGGCGCCTCCGGGGTTTAATTTTCACTCGCTCAATTTTGAATATTTTGCAATGCAAATTTAGGAGAATGTTGTTCAAATGTTACTTTATTATATGTAAATTTTTCAATAAACGAACACTATTCGTTACGCCAAAAAAAAATCTTAAAAACATGCCTTTTTTTCGCCGAATTAACTTTACCCCGTCCTTAATGCAGAATTACATGCAAACTAAAGTAGTGAGAAACACAAGAAATTTTTGTTTTCATCTTAAACATCGTCATTTAACGTCTAAGGAGCAAGAAATGTGCCCCTTTAATTTTTCATGAAAGTTTGTGTATTCGGGTAAAAAAACGGTTAAACCGATCTGTTTGCAAATTTACAGGGTCTTAAGGCATGTAATAAGCTCAAAAAATTCCTGGAAACATTCATAATTTTCCCAATATTTGCAAAGTTGTGGTGGATTCTCCAAAACGGTGGAAAAAGTCATTTTTTAATAGTTTTTCGAATCAATATTTGGGTCTCGGTCGGTCATCCTCGACGCGACGCCTCCGAGTTTGTCCTTGCTTTCACCTTACTTCCGGTCATTTTTCATCGAGAAATCTGACGATGCCGCCAGAACAGTGACCAGACCACATATTTATAAACAAACATAAAAGCAGTGCTCGCGATGATTTTGGAGGCCTCGATCGGTTATTCCCGATACGACGGCCCCGCGTTTGTCTCTGCTTTCATCATACTTTCGGTTTTTTTTTCGTCAAGAAGTCTGACGATGACGCGAAAACGATGACCGGAGCATTTGTTCATAAACAAAGATAAAAGCTATGCTCGCGATGGTTCTTGTGGTCTCGGTCGGCCATCCTCGACGCGACGGCTCCGAGTTTGTCTCTGATTTCATCTTACTTCCGGTCATTTTTCGTCAAGAATGCTGACGACGCCGCGAGAACGATGACCGGAGCATTTGTTACTCAAGGGGTTACCCCCACTCGCGATTTTGAAAAAATCGATTTTTTTTTATTGCATTTTTTTGAAGTATAAGTATCCGGGCCCATACTTCTGTATGGGCCCGGACTAGATGACTTTATGTAAGTTCACAAAAAAAAATATTTTCTTCGTGTAAACTGAAATTGAAACTTTAAACGTGTTTTTCTCAAAATGGCATTTCTGAAGTCGGTGACCAAGATTACTCGAACACTAATGAACCGATCTTCTTGAAATTTTGCAGGCTTATTTAATACAAAAAATGTAGTCTTTAATCGTTCGATTTTTTCGTTAAAATCGAACCATTAACTTTGACTGTCCGCCATTTTGTGAAAAATGAATATTTTTTAAAATCTTTCGATTAAAGACTAGTTTATACTTATATTTGACTAAGTCCATCCGCATTTTTTTTTTCAGATGATCCACTTCGCCGCAATGTTGGTCACCGCAAACCGTGTATATAAAAACATTATTTCATTTACGGCCATTTGCCACTAAACAATGTAATATTTTTCAATAAAAAAATTACTGAAAGTTCTTCAAGATGTGTTCTTTAAGATGGTATATTGATCGATTAAAAAGGTTTTGTAGTTTTCTTTAAAAAAATTTATGCAAAAGGCCTTTTTTTGCGCTACAAGTGGGGGTAACGCCTTAACAAAGATAAAAGCAGTGCGCGCGATCATTCTTGTGGTTTCGGTCGTTCATCCTCGGCGCGACGGTACCGAGTTTCTCTCTGCTTTCATCTCACTTCCGGGAATGTTTCGTCCAGAAATCTGACGGCGCCGCAAGAACTATGACCGGAGCGTTTTTGATTAAATAAAGGTAAAAGCAGCGCTCGCGATGGTTCTTCGGGTCTCGGTCGGACATCTCCGACTCGACGGCCCCGAGTTCGTCTCTGCTTTCATCGTACTTCTGGTCATTTTTCGTCAAGCCAGCTGACGATGCCGCGATAACGATGACCGGAGTGTTTGTTAATAAACAAATATGAAAGCAGTGCTCGCGATGATTTTGAGGGCCTCGATTGGTCATTCCCGATACGATGGCCACGAGTTTGTCTCTGCTTTCATCTTCCTTCCGGTCATTTGTCTTCAAGAAGTACAACGATGCCACGAGGACTATGACCGGAGCATTAGTTGATAAAAAAAAGATGAAAGCAGTTCTCGCGATGGTCCTTGGGGTCTCGGTCGGTCATCCTCGATGCGACGGCTCCGAGTTTGTCCTTACTTTCAACTTACTAGCGGTCATTTTTCGTCAAGAAATCTGACGATGCCGCCAGAAAGATGATATGTTTATAAACAAATATAAAAGCAGTGCTCGCCGTGGTTCTGGGGGCCTCGATCGGTCATTCCCGATACGACGCCGCCGAGTTTGTCTCTGCTTTCATCTCACTTCCGGTTATTTTCCATCAAGAAGGCTGACGATGTCGCCAGAACGATGACCGGAGCGTTTGTTAGTAAACAAAGATGAAAGCAGTGCTCGCGATGGTTTTGGGGGCCTCGATTGGTCATTCCCAATACGATGGCCCCGAATTCGTCTCTGCTTTCATCTTACTTCTGGTCATTTTTCGTCAAGCAAGCTGACGATGCCGAGACCCCAAGAACCATAGCGAGAACTGCTTTTATCATTGTTTACTAACAAATGCTCCGGTCATCGTTCTCGCGGCATCGTCAGCCTATTTAACGAAAAATGACCGGAAGTAAGATGAAAGCAGAGACGGGTCCATCGTATCGGGATTGACTGAACGAGGCCCCCAGAATCATCGCGAGCACTGCTTTTATCTTCGTTTAGTAAGAAATGCTCCGGCCGTCGTACTCGCGACCTCGTCAGCCTTTTAGACGGAATATAACCGGAAGTGAGATGAAAGCACAGACCAACTCGGGACCGTAGTATCGGGAATGACCGATCGAGGCCCCCAGAACCACCGCGAGCACTGTATTCATCTCCGTTTACTAACAAATGGTCCGATCATCGTTCTCGCAGCATCGTCTGCCTTCTTGATGAAAAATGACCGGAAGTGAAATGAAGGCACAGACAAACTCGGGACCGTCGTATCGGGAATGACCGACCGAGGCCCCCAGAACCACGGCAAGCACTGCTTTCATCCTTGTTTACTAACAAATGCTTCGGTCATCGTTCTCGCGGCATCGTCAGCCTTCTTGACGAAAAATTACTGGAAGTAGGATGAAATCAGAAACTCACTCGGGGCCGTCACGTCGAGAATGACCGACCGACACCACAAGACCCATCGCGAGCATCGCTTTTATCTTTGTTTCTCAACAAATGCTCTGGTCATCGTTATCGCGTTATCGTCAGACTTCTTGACGAAAAAAAACCGGAAGTATGATTAAAGCAGAGACAATCTTAGAACCGTCGTATCGGGAATGACTGATCGAGGCCCCCAAAATGACTGGAAGTAAGGTGAAAGCAGAGACAAACTCGGGGCTGTCGTCTCGGGAATGACCGATCGAGGCACCCCTAACCATCGCGAGCACTGCTTTCATATTTATTTATTAACAAATGCTCCGTTCATCACTCTCGCAGCATCGTCAGCCTTGTTGACGAAAAATGACCAGAAGTAAAAAGAAAGCAAAGACAAACTCGGGGCCGTCGTATCGGGAATGACGGATCGAGGCCCCCAAAACCACGGCGAGCACTACTTTCATCATTGTTTACTAACAAATGCTCCGGTCACCGTTCTGGCGGCATCGTCAGATTTCTCGATCAAAAATGACTGGAAGTAAGGTCAAAGCAAGGACAAACACGCGTCCGTCGTATCCGGATCGACCGAACAAGGCCCCCAGAACCATCGCGAACACTGCTTTTATCTTTGTTTAGTAAGAAGTGCTCCGACCATCGTTCTCGCGGCATCGTCAGCCTTCTTGACGGAAAATAACCGAAAGTGAGATGAAAGCAGAGACAAACTCGGCGGCGTCGTATCGGGAATGACCGATCGAGGGCCCCAAAACCATCGCGAGCACTGCTTTCATCTTTGTTTACTAACAAATGCTCCAGTCATCGTTCTCGCGGCATAGTCTGCCTCCTTGACGAAAAATGACCGGAAGTAAGATGAAATCAGAGACAAACTCGGAGCCGTCGCGTCGAGGATGGCCGACCGAGACCACAAGAACCATCGCGAGCATAGCTTTTATCTTTGTTTATGAACAAATGCTCCGGTCATCGTTTTCTCGTCATCGTCAGACTTCTTGACGAAAAAAAACCGGAAGTATGATGAAAGCAGAGACAAACTCGGGGCCGTCGTATCGGGAATGACCGATCGGGGCCCCCAACATCATCGCGAGCACTGCTTTTATTTTTGTTTATAAACATGTGGTCCGATCACCGTTCTGGCGGCATCGTCAGATTTCTCGATGAAAAATGACCGGAAATGAGGTGAAAGCAAGGACAAACCCGGAGCTGTCGCATCGAGGATGACCGACCGAGATCCAAATATTGATGCGAAAAAGTATTTAAAAAATGACTTGAACCGATGTGTTGGTCTAGTGGTTAGCGTGCTTGCCTCTGGAATCAACACATCGGGAGGTCGCGGGTTCGAATCACCGTCTCGTAGTTTCGGAGAGAAATAAAAACACAGGCGTGACGTAGCTCCAGTTCTACACGCGTGCCGCGCACACGGACCGGTACGTATGTGTGTCGTGCGAGTGTCACTGTAGCCTGTGAGTTATTTCTCGACGAAACGCGACTAGCTCCGAGACTGTGAAGCGAACTCGGGACCGGCTGTATTGGTATAGGTTTTCCGCAGTTTGCCTATACCCAAAGCAGAAATGCATGGTGAATGCGATACAGAGGGGGAAGTCGGCTGCGGCCGCAAGGTGGGATTATATGGAAAACTGGAATATGGGGTTATGTATCAAGGGGACGATCCCTGTACAGATGTATTTAAAAAATGACTTTCCACCGTTTTGGAGAATCCACCACAACTTTGCAAATATTGGGCAAATGATGAATGCTTCCAGGAATTTTTTTAGCTTATTACATGCCTAAAGACTCTGTATCCGAATCCACAAACTTTTATGAAAAATGAAAGATGGAAGGGAAGATGGAATATTTAACTTCAAAAAAAAAATGTTTTCGTTCAAATACCAAAAGGAAGTTATAGAGGAGTTATTCGAGTTTCGGAAACCCACCTTCCATTCGCTGTACAATCATTACTTCAAGAGATATCGATGATCAACGCAAGAGCTGAATTTTCGGTCGATTGGCGGGATCTCAGCGACAAGTGATCGTACAAAGAGCAAGAAATACCAAATTAAAGCCAAATAGTTAGCACCCAAGCATTTATTGAGGCAGAGCATTTTTTTAGCCCCCGGACGATGTTGAAAAACGAAAAAAAATGAAGCTTTTTTAATCGCTCCATTTTTTATCTTAGCACCGAAGTGACCATAAAAAACCTGATAAATTTGCTCACAAATGCTTATTTGTGAGCACATTTTGGCTTCTCGAAACGTCAGCTGCGGCTTGACGTTCCTCGGTGACGTTTGCAGCCCCATAACAGCCGCGATGCGAACACAGCAGCGAAAGCTCCAGCGCCTACTCTCTCCGCTGAATCCGTTCGCAGGTTCCGCCGTTCCCGAGATACTGCGGAAGTCAAACTCGGCCCCCTGACACTGGCCGCTGAAATCGGCTCGGGAAATGTAGCTCGGAAGTGTCGCCGAGTTTTGCCGCTTGTAGAGCTGGCAGGTACAAGACTGCTGTAATGGGATCTGGAGGGGGGGATGGGTTTGCCCGTAAGGTATAAAGCAACACAAAAATCTGAATAATTTACAATATTCAAAACCGCTGTAATGAGAGAAGGGGGGGGGGTAGGTTAGTCAAATTTCCTGCCTATGACTTTTCGAAGTTGTAAAACATATATGGTGATAGTAAGCATGCAAGTTAATACGAAGGTGTCAAAAATAACAAAGGTGCAGGTCAACATGGAAAATCTGAATAAATACCATTGTAATTACTGCACGAAAAAACCACTAAGTACACCGAATACTAAACTATATTTATAATTTTTTGGTTGACAAGGTTTTCACGGTTTACACGAATTCGTTTACGCAAAGATAACCTCGAACGCTCAAATGAAACAACAATAATAGCAGTATGATGTATAGAACCGGTGAAGGGGAAATTTTAGGCAGTCACGTCAGTGCCAGCGCCACGTACAGGGCGCTAGCAGAATTAAGAAACGGCTACAAAACGCGAATCGTTTCGTCGTATGGGAAAAGCGGCCAGTGTCAGGGGGCTGGTCAAACTCAACGTTTGAACTTTCGTTCGATTTCGAAATTTTGATATTGATTTTCTCAGTGATAGCATTTTTCGAGTGACTTCTATTCGGTCGGCGCGGAATGCCATTTTTCTTTTTTTTTCAATTTTTTTTTTCTTTTTTTTCCATGAAATTTTATTTTTTCACATGAGTCCTATATTTTTTTTCGAAAAGTTCCCGAAAAACCATTCCACAAGCGCACCTCAACTGATTCGAAATGGCCGCCCCAATGGATTTAAAAATAGGTGGCCATCCCCAAATTGTCACCCTGTATATCCCGCCTTAAGTATTGTAGTGTGCAGCAATTGGCGGTGGAGTGAGTATTCGTTTCGTGGTATTCGCATTATGTTTGTGGAGTTGAATTTTGGGTTTCCGCAAATTTGATTTTCGCCGTCTCTGTTTGTTTTACTTCAGTAGTTTCGAGACCTGTTCTGTTTTGGTTAATTGTTTGACGCGCTATTAGTTCCTTTTCTATATTATCTGCCTCTCGTATCGCTTCGTCAAGAGTGTGAACTCCTTGTCGCATTAGGATAGTACCGATTTTATCAGACCGCGAGTGAAGGCTCTAGTTACCGATCTTTCTACTTCCAATTTCCTGTTGTCGAGGTATTGTTGATCTTCATTGCGCGTGTAGCATTCGTCGAGCCCATTCATGATTCGTTTCATAGTTGTACGCGTTCGGGTTGCGTTCTCTGCTGTCGGTTCATTATACCTTTGCGCTATTTCTTTAAGTTCTGATTCGAGATCTAACTAGTCGATTGGAGTACTGGAATTTTGTCGCAAATCCGTAAGGAGTTCGTCGAGGGTTGTATAATTTTTTGTTTCCGCCAAATCGTAGACGGAATAATTCCGCCAAATCGTATCCTGCTAATTTTTACTGTATCGTGACAAGACGTCGAGCATGTTCGTTCGGTAGAATTATTTTTTCTGCCTTTTTGCAAGCGCTTGTGAAGTTTTCGACGGTAATATTTTTGCCGTCAAACGCGACGATTGGTTGGTATATATCGCGGAATGTTAAGCCTGTGTACCCCATTGTATCTGATTTTTCATTTTTCCCTAGGTTTCTAAATGAGGGGCCTAAATTTTGACGCGCATTTTGGTGCTGGGGTGCCCTAGCAGGTTCAATTTTGCTTCGTCATATACATATATGTCTATTTTATTGAAAACGTATTTTGTTTTTCATACAAATTTTTTTTCACACTAATGTAATTCGTGAAAATCTACCAAATGTTTAAAAGAGAAAAAAAAAGAATTATTTTCCACCTAATTTTTCCCAAATATTTGTAGTTTGCACCATTGTCCTTTTTCAGAGTATCTGTAGTTTGAAATACAATTGAATACAAATTGAATCAATTCAATTGAAATACAAAGAACATTCTATTTCTCAAAAATTAACAGTTTGAAAAGTTTGCAAAAATGTTTATTTTCCGAATATTCAAGATTTGAAAAGTTTTCAATTTTCCTTTTTTTTTTTAAAGAAAAAACGAAAATTGAATTTAATACAATTTTATTTTTCGAATTTTACAAATTTAAGAAGTTTTCAATTTACGTTTTTTTTTTCAATTATTTGTAATGTGTACAAATTTCGTTTTCCTTGAATTTTTTTTAAGTTAATACAATTTAATTTTTCAAATTTTCAGTTTTGGGAAGTTTTGAATTTTCGTTTTTTTTTCCTTTGCGAATTAAGAGGCGAAGGGGTCGCAGGTACGACGAAATTTCGCCACGCGTTTGTTTGTGCACTTTATTATGTGTATGTGCCAAGGCAACAGCGGTAAGAAGCGAGAAAGCAAGAACAAACGGAGTATTGCATTTTCAATACGCACATATCGAGTCTTATCGATGTAACAATCTAGCGGTATGCGTTCATGTGTCACATGGGCTTTCGCGAGGTTGTATGCTTACACATACTTTAGTGTGTGGAGAAAAACCTTATTTTGTTGCCACTTTTAGGGGAGGGCTTGACAGTATTAGAGAGAAAAATAAAATTACTTACAGCGCCGCGACGAGAAGGAAACATTTCATAAAAGCGCCTTGAGTCCAGTAATTCCCTTCCTTCCTTCTATATTGTCCGTGTGATTAAGTGAGTTTGTTTTTATATTCCGTGAGTGAGTTCCTTTTTGTTTTCCGTGAGTGAGTTCCTTTTTGCTTTCGGCTCGCCGTATGTCTCGTTTGAGCGTGTCAATTAGGTGTTTGAGCGTGAAGATTGCGTGCGTGAGGCTCTAAAGTATTTTTTATAAAACTTTGAGCGCGTTGATCAGGCTCACTGAGTTTTTGTTATTCACTTTGTTTTTACTTTCATGAACGTTTGAGACACGAGGGAGGCGTTTCGCGAATCCCACTTTTGACACCAGTTGTGACGGTCGAGCGGATGGTTTAAAGAATGCGCGAGGTTTTACTGATCGGGGTCGAAATGAGTACGCCCAGGTAGCAATTTTCAAAAAGTTGTTCAACAGTTGGCTAAAAGGGTGCCAAATGTCCGCCCGGAAGTTATCTTAAAGTCAACAACCCTCCAAAAACGTAACTGTTGGACACATGAAAACTTATAGGTAACTTCCAAGCGAACATTTGGTATCCATTTGGACAACTAATAGACAACTATTTTGAAATTGCTACCTGGGCGAGGACGATTGTAGTTAAAACGTTATATGTTTATTAGCGAGTACCAATGGTCGAGGGGGTGCACGTTGTTTCGGTTGGAGACTCGGAGATGGACTGACTTCTCTAGGTCCAGAGAGAAGAAGTATGATTGAAACGGGTGGGCCTAGGAAGGTGGAGGGGTGATACGAGGAAGCGTAGCGACGCGCGTGGGACCAGTGGCAAAGGGACGAAGAGACAAAGAAGTTGCAGTCGAGGGTTTCTAGGAAAGGAGATTCGGTTCAGATGAGCGTTGGGGTTTAGCTGTGGGAAACGGTTGATAGCGATATGAAGTGTCGGATGTTGGCGTGAGACTGGGTTTGGGAATAGGAGTTATGTGGAACCGTGACAATTATCATATTACAAAATATTTATAACTTGTCTCCAGAGAAACTATTTCTCAGACGCGTAGAAGAAGGGTACTTGCATATTTTTGCATAAGGACGGGAAACCACCGGAAAAATCGTCTTTATATTGGCCAATAACCTTAATCAACTTGCTAGGCAAACACTCGTACGCATTATTTTGAATAGAATGAGTGAAGTAAAAAATCTAATACCAAACTCTCAACACGGATTTCGCGAGAAAACTAGGCATAGCAACGCAGCTAACAGGAACAGTTACTTTTCTTTAAAAGGTAAAGTTTTGGTTATAAATTGATGAGAAACGGAATAGTCTCTAGCCTGATAAAAATGCTACAAAGCTACCTGCAAAAGAGGACAATCGAAGGCAAATACTTAAACGAACTTAGCGATCCAATGATAATAACATACGGAGTGCCCCAAAGCTCTATCTTAGGCGCTGTAATTTTCAATGCGTACATATCAGACATCCCCAAAGAATGCAGCATGCTCTCTCAATATGCCGATTACGCATGTATCATATCCGAATCAACAAGCACGAAACACGCGAAAACTGAAGCTGAAACCGCGACACGAATCCTTATTGACTGCTATAACAGATGGGAACTCCAGTACAATACCGGTAAAACTCAGGCAATGATTGTGAGACACAAACGCCATCGGACGACCAGAATCGGCAATGAACGTATCCCATTACGCGAAAGTATTAGCAGAGATTAGTAGGGAGATGTACAACGCTCCCCTTTTCGGCGTGCCTCGGAAATGGCGCTAAATCGCGGCGGCGAGTTCGGGAATATGATTTTGTGTGCATCGCCTCTGTCGAGGTTGCAGATTCCCTTGTAGCCGCGCGAGTCGTGAGCACCGCTCAAGTCGATATCGCAGTCAGCGTGCACACGAATGGGTAGCTCGGTGGGGGAAAAGTCTCTGCCCCTCGCTCACACGACAGGCGAACGGAGCGAGGTTTTCCGTCCGATCGAGCTGGACATACACTACCGGCGGAAAGTTTCCGGACAAGAGTTGGAAAAAGTGCCCGAACGGTTCTTTATGCCATTTCGCCGGTAGTTGGGCTAGGCCAATTTGACCAATGGCATTTTAAAGAGGGGGGATTTACCTACATTTTGGCTTATCAAAAAAATTTTTACGATTTTTTTTACGCTTGGCACCCAGTTTTGAAAACGACAATTTTTTGTCGTTTTTTTGTTGTTTTGTGAGTGGACCCCGTTTACAGTAAAAATCTTTTTTATGCATTTTTCCAATCAAAATCATAAAAGGGGAAGCCTAAGCTTCAATTTCGTTTTGTAGACAAATTTTTGCGATTTTTTTTTTCCCAAAAATATTTCGTTTTTTTTTATAAAAATATACAATATGAAAATTGCTCCGGAGTACGAAAACGACGAGGTTTACAACAAAACCTCAAGACGGTAAAAAGTTGCGTTACTTTTTGTTGAGTTCATGAGAATTTTTCAGATTTTTTTTTGCGAAATTTTTTTAAAATTTATTTCCGGTCGGAACTCGATTGATCTCAACACCATGATAATAATATAATTAATTTTTTTATTTACATATTATACTTTGGTCTCGTCGAAAAAACCTCCTCTCGCTGACAGCACGCTCCTTACCACACGCGGCATCCTCTCCACAAGTTTTTCAAATGTCTCTCGGGGTGTTTCTTTCCATGATTTTTGTAGGGATTCCCATAGCTTTTCGGCGGATGAATGCGTGACCTTGCGCACTTGCCGATCCATTTCATCCGCAGTTTGTCGAAAGTCGTGGAAAAAACATTTCAATTACGACGATTAAGAGCGTGCTGTCAGCGAGAGGAGGTTTTTTCGACGAGACCAAAGTATAATATGTAAATAAAAAAATTAATTATATTATTATCATGGTGTTGAGATCAATCGAGTTCCGACCGGAAATAAATTTTTAAAAAATTTCGCAAAAAAAATCTGAAAAAATTCTCATGAACTCAACAAAAAGTAATGCAACTTTTTACCGTCTTGAGGTTTTGTTGTAAACCTCGTCGTTTTCGTACTCCGGAGCAATTTTCATATTGTATATTCTTATCGAAAAAACGAAATATTTTTGGGAAAAAAAATCGCAAAAATTTTTCTACAAAACGAAATTGAAGCTTAGGCTTCCCCTTTTATGATTTTAATAGGAGAAATGCATAAAAAAGATTTTAACTGTAAACGGGGTTCACTCACAAAACAACAAAAAAACGACAAAAAATTGTCGTTTTCAAAACTGGGTGCCAAGTGTAAAAAAAATCGTAAAAATTTTTTGATAAGCCAAAATGTAGGTAAATCCCCCCTCTTTAAAATGCCGTCGGTCAAATTGGCCTAGCCCAACTACCGGCGAAATGGCATAAAGAACCGTTCGGGCACTTTTTCCAACTCTTGTCCGGAAACTTTCCGCCGGTAGTGTATGTGTGACTGTACTGCGGATTGGAATATGCATTAAATGAATTGCAAAGAGAAAAACATGTATCGAGAAAATGGTTTTCTCTCGGTTGGCCGTTTATGCCGAGAATGCGGGTTAAAAAAATTAACGACGAACCGCGTTGAAAAATAAAACGCCGAAACGACCGCGAAAGGTTCAAAAAGAAATTTTGAGCCTTTGCCGCGGTCGTTATGGCATTTTTTTTCAACAGTAAACATTATGAATAAGCGTGTATCATAAATGTTTTTCTATCCTCAAATAGCGTCGTGGCTGAGTTGGCAACGTGACGAATTGACGATGCTTGCGGTCCGGGTTCGATCCCTGGTTAATCGACTTTTTTTATCTATTTTTTTTCTTCATTTTATATTCAAAGAATTTCGAACTTACTCTCGCTTTAGCTATTCTCGCATGTCCAGGCATTATTTATGATATTTAATTCATGGATGTTTAATTTTAAAAAAGACATTGGCTACCGGGGATCGCACCCACGTCGTCTGCACTCAGAGCCCGCAGGCTGATATATCAACCGCGAGGCTCTTGTGACTGCAAACCTACCTTACGTATACACACTTATCCAACCTTAAAAAAAATTCGCTGCATACCAATTGCATATTGTTTTTATGACCCCAAAGTATTATTGAAGACAAATGAAAACGATTTTTCCAAATTCCTAGAGTGGTGTTATCCCTTACAGAAAAGAAATTGATTTTTTGATCGTTATAAATGTATATCCCCTTTTGAAGACTTTAAGGCGTCTGGCCACCTTGGCCGATCGAAAAATGGGTATATTAAAAAAAATAATAAACTCGAAAGTATGGGCGAGAATATTTTTATTCTTTTACACAACGTCAGAAAGGGCTTTAAGAATAACGTTAATAAATTTCCATTCAAAATATTAAAAAATGGCGCCGTTATACACATTGCCGCGGAGGCCCTCCGCACGATACGCGCGGTCGTTGTCCCAGCTGTTACCCGGTCATGACACATCTGCAAAAAACCATCAGCTCATTCGTGAGTTGTGTCGCTACAATGTAGCGTAGCGGTTTTTTTTCGACCATTAAAAAAATTATGTTGAGCCATAATTTCGGTGAAAAATACAAATTTTTTTCTTCGGCTCACCATAATTTTTTTAATGGTCGAGAAAAAAACCGCTACGCTACATTGTAGCGACGCTACTCACGAATGAGCTGATTTTTTTTGCAGATGTGTCATGACCGGGTAACAGCTAGGACAACGACCGCGCGTATCGTGCGGAGGGCCTCCGCGGCAATGTGCATAACGGCGCCATTTTTTAATATTTTGAACGGAAATTTATTAACGTTATTCTTAAAGCCCTTTCTGACGTTATGTAAGCAAATAAAAATATTCCGGCCTATACTTTCGAGTTCATGATTATTTTGTTTAATATGCCCATTATTTGATCGGCCAAGGTGGCCAGACGCCTTTAAAGTATCTCGTACGTGTTAGCGAAAACGGGCAGAAAATTATGAAGCGACTCGTCCACTTCTTTGATGTTCGCTATTTCGGTGTTCGCTATTTTGGACCATCGCTCGTTTGCCTATCTGAGGTCTATACTTTCGAAGTTTGTATCCTCGATATATATGTCTTTTTGCTATAGATGGTATTGCCAATATTAGATACTCACGTCTTTCCATTTCGGAGATATGGATGTTCTAGAGCAGTGAATTTCAACCGGTGTGCCGCGGCACACTGGTGTGCCGTGAGTGTATTTCTTGTGTGCCGCCAAAAAATAGGCGGATGTATGTATCACGTGATAATACCCGGGCACCGATCGTGACGAGTGTCGTTTCGCGGGGCGGTCGCCGCGGGGCGAAGTCCAATACGAAGTCTCGCCGTAAGAATTTTACAGAGATTCAAGTGTGCCGCCTTATAAAAAAGGTTGACAAACACTGTTCTAGAGTGTTTGAATCTGTATTTGTATGACACAAACTGCAGACAATCTGCATACACGTTCTCGAATAAATAATCCTTTGGTGTAATAGTTATTCAATTTCGTCATCTTCCGAAGGATAAAATTTTGAATAATTTACAGTTCGTCACTTTGAGTTTATAATTCTGTCATTTCGAAATATTTGTCGTTCTATATTTGGCCTTTCAAAGTTTTGACCCCCATCCCAATGTGAAATGTGTTGAAAAAAATGCCGAAACACACTTATCCAATGTGAAATGTGTTTTGAAAAAAATGCCGATCGAGAAAGACTCAAAGTTCTCTTCGAGCCTTTCTCGATCGTTTCGGCACTTGTCTTCAACAATTTTTTAAATTAATTTTCTAAGGGGAAAAGTAAAAATTCATTTCCGTATTGGGGGAAACATTTATTTTTTTGTCATATTTTCCAATACTGATTGCACCAAAATTTGGAACGCCCGCTCGTTTTGAGCAACTTCAACATGCGTCCGGTGGGGCGAACGACTGCGTGTTCGGTCGCGTCGACGATACCCGCGGCGTCCTTGCTGCGGCCGCTCCCCGCGCTCGTGCCGCTGCTCTTTTGATGGCCTGCCCTCTCGCGCCCTTGGGCTGCCGCGGGTGGCTCTTGCCGCTGCGGCTGCTGCTGACGACCACTTTTCTTTTTGTTGCGGCGCCAAAATTTCTTCTTTGTAACGGTAAAAAATAAATAATAAAATGTACAAATAAAATACATTACTCACACAAATTAAGGGATATTTAAAAAATTCCGAATTTTTGGCTGATTTTCAACAAGGGATAACTCGGAGAAAAATGGTCGTACAGAAAATTAAAAAAGGAAATTATAGCTTCAAGTATCTAGTTTTCAGATCTGGACAGTAAATTTTTTTAGCGTGTGTGGTGGTTTTCTTGTAATCATCAGAAAACCAACGAAATTTTTTATCCAAATTTTTGCTCGTCTTTAAAATGGTCTGTCGACTTAATATATTTTTTCGATCGACGATTACTCCGCGCCAAATCATCGTACGGAGCTCGTTAAAAGGTCAAATTAAAGCTGATTGAATTGTCTAAAAGATTTTCATAGTCGTATGATAAAAAAAATTCTTTGAAGTCGACTGACCATTTTAAAGACGAGCAAAAAATTTCGTTGGATTTCGGATGATTACAAGAAAACCGCCCACGCTAAGAAATTTTGCAGTCCAGATCTGAAAACTAGATACTTGAAGCTATAATTTCCTTTTTTTATTTTCTGTACGACCATTTTTCTCCGAGTTATCCTTTGTTGAAAATCAGCCAAAAATTTGGAATTTTTTTAATATCCCTTAATTTGTGTGAGTAGTGTATTTTATTTGTACATTTTATTATTTATTTTTTACAGTTACAAAGAAGAAATTTTGGCGCCGCAACAAAAAGAAAAGTGGTCGTCAGCAGCAGCCGCAGCGGCAAGAGGCACCCGAGGGAGCCCAAGGGCGCGAGAAGGACAGGCCATCGAAAGAACAGCGGCACGAGCGAGGGGAGCGGCCGCAGCAAGGACGCCGCGGGTATCGTCGACGCGACCGAACCCGCAGTCGTTCGCCCCACCGGACGCATGTTGAAGTTGCTCAAAACGAGTGGGCGTTCCAAATTTTGGTGCAAACAGTATTGAAAAATATGAAAAAAAATTAATGTTTCCCCCAATACGTAAATGAGTTTTTACTTTTCCCCTTAGAAAATTAATTTAAAAAATTGTTGAAGAAAAGTGCCGAAACGATCGAGAAAGGCTCGAAGACAACTTGAGTCTTTCTCGATCGGCATTTTTTTCAAAACACATTTCACATTGGATAAGTGTGTTTCGGCATTTTTTACAACACATTTCACATTGGGATGGGGGCCAAAACTTTGAAAGGCCAAATATAGAACGACAAAGATTTCGAAATGACAGAATTATAAACTCAATGTAACGAACTGTAAATTATTCAAAATGTTATCCTTCGACCGATGACGAAATTAAATAACTATTACACCAAAGGATCATTTATTCGAGAGCTCATTTATTCGAGAACGTGTATTCAGATTGTCTGCAGTTTGAGTCATACAAATACAGATTCAAACAATCTAGAACATCCATATCTCCGAAATGGAAAGACGTGAGTATCTAATATTGGTAACACCATCTATAGCAACAAGACATATATATCGAGGATACAAACTTCGAAAGTGTAGATCTCAGATAGGCAAACGAGCGATGGTCCAAAATAGCGAACATCAAAGAAGTGGACGAGTTGCTTCATAATTTTCTGCCGGTTTTCGCTAACACGTACGAGATTCTTTTAAGGCGTCTGACCACCTTGGCCGATCCCAAAATGGGTATATTAAAAAAAATAATAAGCTCTTTTTTTACATAACGTCAGAAAGGGCTTTAAGAATAAAGTTAATAAATTTCCGTTCAAAATATTAAAAAATGGCGCCGTTATTCACATTGCCACGGAGGCCCTCCGCACGATACGCGCGGTCGTTGTCCCAGCTGTTACCCGGTCATGTCACATCTGAAAAAAGAAATCAGCTCATTCGTGAGCAGTGTAGCTACAATGTAACGTAGCGGTTTTTTTTCGACCATTAAAAAAATTATAGTGAGCCATAATTTAGGTGAAAAATTAGAAAAATTTCTTTCGGCTCACCATAATTTTTTTAATGGTCGAAAAAAATCGCTACGCTACATTGTAGCGACAATACTCACAAATGAGCTGATTTTTTTTTCCAGATGTGACATGACCGTGTAACAGCTGGGACAACGACCGCGCTTATCGTGCGGAGGGCCTCCGCGGCAATGTGCATAACGGCGCCATTTTTTAATATTTTGAATGGAAATTTATTAACGTTATTCTTAAAGCCCTTCTGACGTTGTGTAAAAAAATAAAAATATTCTGGCCCATACTTTCGAGTTTATTTTTTTTAATATACCCATTTTTCGATCGGCCAAGGTGGCCAGACGCCTTAAAGTTTTTAAAAGGGGATATACATTTATAACGATCAAAAAATCAATTTCTTTTCTTTAAGGGATAACACCACTCTAGGAAATTGGAAAAATCGTTTTCATTTGTCTTCAATAATACTTTGGGGTCATAAAAACAATATGCAATTGGTATGCAGCGAATTTTTTTTAAGGTTGGATAAGTGTGTATACGTAAGGTAGGTTTGCTGTCACAAGAGCCTCGCGGTTGATATATCAGCCTGCGGGCTCTGAGTGCAGACGATGCGGGTTCGATCCCCGGTAGCCAATGTCTTTTTTTAAATTAAACATATATGAATTAAATATCATAAATAATGCCTGGACATGCGAGAATAGCTAAAGCGAGAGTAAGTTCGAAATTTTTTGAATATAAAATGAAGAAAAAAAATAGATTAAAAAAGTCGATTAACCAGGGATCGAACCCGGACCGCAAGCATCGTCAATCCGTCCCGCTGCCAACTCAGCCACGACGCTAATTAAGGATAGAAAAACATTTATGATACACGCTTATTCATAATGTTTACTGTTGAAAAAAAATGCCGTAACGACCGCGGCAAAGGCTCAAGATTTCTTTCTGAACCTTCCACGGTCGTTTCGGCGTTTTATTTTTCAACGCGGTTCGTCGTTAATTTTTTTAACCCGCATTCTCGGCATAAACGGCCAACTGAGAGAAAACAATTTTCTCGATGCATGTTTTTCTCTTTGAAATTCATTTGATGCATATTCCAATCCGCAGTACGGCCACACATAGTGGCACACTGTACATACACACAATTGAAGTTTAAGAAAGAATAAATAATCATCATCATCAAGTGAAATTTGCGGACACATTTTGCCGGCCATGCATTGAAATTTATGTTGCGATGCGGCTCTTCAATTAAGCGACCGCAAAATTCGACGACGCACTTTCTCTTAATTACCCATATTTGCTTGGCACATTTAGACAACGAAAATCGCTCAAATGTTTTAATGATCCTCATTAGAGATCCACAACATCGATGTGCAAAAATATATTTGAGATAACAATAAAAATAAAGAAATGAAAAATTAATAAAGTTTTCCGTCGCATTCTAACGATGCAAATTTTATCGCAGTGGCAGAAATCTTAGTACAATGATTTGGCAATCACAGGTTGCCAAATCTATCTGCATTTTGCTGTGTCAAGAGTAGGGCGTGAAAAATTGAAGGTCGTAAGTATTTTGCAATGCAGTTCCCTTTCGGGGCTGTTTTATATAATCAATACGAAGAATTCAGTGTACACAAGAACGAAGTGAGATGTGTCGTTCTTGAGATCCGCGATAATGTATGGTAGTTATGAGTTTCAACGCGTGAGCGATACCCTCATTCAAATTGCTGCGTGTTCTCGCTCGTCGCTCGGATAATTCAGAGATTTGGGTAAACGCCTCGCCGACTTTTATCGATTGTCCTGGCACGAGCGAGAATGAGAAGTCTCGTGGCGCCTCGAAGAGTAACACGATCGTCGAGCCCATTCGGAATTCACCGAAAAGTTCACCCTTTCTAACCCACGTGCACTCGAGATTCATGTCCTCGGAGATCTTCCCATTCGGCCACTTGCGCTGATTCGTGACGAGGTCCCGATCGCAGTAAACCTTTATCGACCCAACGTTCGTGGCACCGACCGCGACGTACGCCATAAAACCGCCTGCCCACTCGCCCGTGTAGACCACTCGCTCATTCATCGCGAAGAGATCCGGCAACCAGCTCGCTATACTTGGATTTACGCTCAGCAATTTTCCTAAAACGGCACAAGCGCACAGTGTTATAAAGTCTCGAGAATTATGACAAAATATCAAAAAGATGTCCGTATATAGGGGTTTTCGAAGCTGCTGATGACGAATCCGAAATGCAAATTCAAAGATTCAAAATGGCGGATACAAAATGGCCGACATTTTTGCAAAAAACTTTTCAGATTTGAATAAAAATCCGTATATAGGGGTTTTTGACAATACCAATGACGAATTCGAACTCCAAATTATGGAACTCGAAATGGCCGACATTGTACCAAAAAAACTCAGTTTCGTCCGAAAATCCATTTATTAGGGTTTCCACGGTTGCTGATGACGAATCCGAAATGAAAATGCAGAAACTCAAAATAGCAGATACAAAATGGCCGACATTTGTGCCATAAACTTGTCAGATTTAATTGAAGATCCGTGTATAGAAGTTTTCGACGATACCAATGACGAATCCAAAATCCATATTTTGGAACACGAAGCGGCCGATCCAAAATGGCCAACATTTTGCAAAAGAAACTTCTCAGTTTCGCCCAAGAATCGATTTACGAGGGATTCCAAGGTTGCTGATAACGAATCGGAAAACCAAATTCCGAATTTCAACAATTCCACATTTTAGGAAACAATACTGACTCAATACTACCCTCAAGCTGTATTCACTAGTCGATCTGAGAACATTTATCCGATTAATTTTCGATATTTTCTACTACGAGAACATTCTAAATGTTCTCAGATCGAGTAGTGAATAAAACTTAGGGGTATCAACTTTTAAATGATATAATTAAAGATGAGTGAAATTATGGTACACAAAGGCCGAATCGTGTGAAAAATGAGTCAGTCTTATTTTCTGGAATGTTTCACAAATTTTCTACAACAAAAAATCGAAATTTTCTTTTTTAATTTGTCGTTTTTTTCCCTCAAATTTATCAAGTAACTAGAGCAAACTTGTGAAAAAAAGTCGAAAAAATTGGATCCTTCATTTTGATGATCATTATACGATGTTTAAGAACAATACGTGTTCCTATAAATGTTTTGTAAAACTTTGATCAATCTGTCCAGAAAAATGGTTCGATGGATCAATGTGCACATTTTCAGGGCTATTGGGGGTGCATTAAGCTGAAAACCTAGCAACAATAGTCTTTCTATCAATATTTGTAAAGTAGTGGTAGATTTACTGAAAACCCTTAAAAAGTAATTATTTTTTACTTTTTTCAAATCAATGTTAAGGATGAAACATTTTTTTTCCATAATCAATGAAATGCTCTTGTAGGAAATTTATTCATGTACTCAAAGCTGCCCTTCAATTTCCTGTGTGATCATTGGTTGCTGAGATATCGATGATCAAAGACAAAAGGATCTTTTTTCATTCAGTCGGATACCTCAGCAAAAATTGACATAAAGAGACAAAAAACAAATTGTAGCTAAATAAACAAGCTAAGTGATCTATGGATTGATTTAACTTTTAAAAAATCTCGAGCCCGTGGACCCTTGAAAAAAAAACAAAAAGATGAGGAAACCTTTTTTACGCGCTATTTCTTATGATTGCGCGATTAGCGTAGCTCACAAAAATGTTTTGCCAAAAAGTCTCGAAACTAGAAACTTTAAGCATCAAAATGCTTTTTTTCTTCTTGGTACAACCATTTTTCACAAACATACAGCGCTGCCAAACGCTAAAGAAATTGAAGAAATATTCTATTCCTTTAATTTTTTGGAATAGTGTAAGCCAAAATGACACTAAAATCAGATAAAATTAAAGTCAGGCTATAAGTACTGATTTCCGAAGTACAATCCATGAAGACCGGGCATATACGTCCGGATGCAAAAAGAGACAATACAAAACACAAAATTATTTGAATCCCTTAATTCGAAATGCAGAAAAGCACGCGGTAAAGGTCGGGTTTCAATCGCTCGAAATAGAGTTGGTCATAAGAAAGGTAAGCAGTGCAAAGCAGCTGTTTCTTGGAATATTCGATGAAAATCAGTCTAAACTATGTATTACATTCTAAACCAAAGTGGTAAAAATGGGGAAAAAGGTGGTTCGATATTCCCATCCGCTCGATTGGAAATTAAATTTTCTGAAGAGTTTATTTTTCACGTTTTTTTAAACCCTTATGTGTGCAACCGGGTACCCGGGTACCCACCTAGTCACATCTTTGCTCGTAATTTAAAAAAAAATCGACCTACGCCTCCGGATCTAGGAAGTTTTAATCTTTACAAAGAGATTGACATTGCTATATTTCGAAAAAAAAGTTTTTGCTTTAGAAAAATGACCTCGAAGTACGGGTAATCCCAGGGTGCAACCAGAGTACCCGGGTACCAACTAGAGAAAAATTTGATATATTCACCTGTAAATCAAAGTTAATGTTAATAAATGTTTTATTGGCGTCATAGAGGTTTATAAATAAACAAATACAATGATTTAAGGTATGAATACAATGAAAAAATATTTATTTTTCGCAATCTAAACATGTAATATGAGTCACCGAGTGCTCTCGCACACAGGTTTCTCGCAATTTTTGCAACTTTTGCGACTTTTCCTGCGCCTTTTAATTGTTAACTTATAACAAATATGGCATGAACCGGTAATAACTTTTCGCCCAGAACTATCGCGAGCCTCAGTTCCTCTAATCGCAGCAGTGGAAGCAGAGGATTCTATCATGCTGTTAATCGCGAGTCTCGCCGGGTGATGTGGCATGATTTGAATGTTCGAAGAGCGATCCTCAATCACTGGTTTCGCAAGTTCTTCGCTCAATTGGCGCAAGAAACTACGACGCTCATTCGTTTTTTTCTTGAGAATATTATTATTTTCATAAAAAATAATGTATGCTGCAAGAGCAGCGACATCCATTATGTTAAAAAAAATGCAAGAGGCCACCTCTGAGTGCGCCCATGCGTCGTGTATCGCGTCACCATTTGGTCCATCGTGTCGACGCCAATCTTATATTTTTTGTAATATTCGATCATATGCGGTTTTTTCTTTGCATCGTTTTTGACAGCAGTGCCGCAATGTACTGTAGAAAGTAAGATCACAGCTTTGTTTTTTTTGGGACGTAAGAGCGAAGTGCGATTTCGCGTTCGTGAAAACCAAAGAGAGAAGAGAATTCTGCTCTAGATTTATTGGCAGCCATTTCTTTGGGAATGTATGGTTTGTTTTTCCTCAAAGTACCGGCAATTGTCAATTTCCAAGACAATAAGTGTTTAGCGAGAGGTAGAGAAGTGAAGAAATTATCCATCGTGATATTTCGGCCGCTTCCTTTGAATGGAGCTGCAAGTTCTTTTACAACTCTCTCTCCTTGATTTTTTTCACGAACGTTACCAATTTCACCCGTGTATATTATTCCTAATAAGGGATATGAATTTTCCGCATCGCAAATCCACCATACTTTGATGCCGTATTTAGCCGGCTTAGAGGGAATATACTGTGTGACCTTGGTGTGTCCACGATAAGGATAAATCTGCTCATCAATCGTTAAATTTTCCGTCGGTTTATGTATAAATTACATAAACTTACTCAAATTCGAATTCAACATTACCCATATATCGCGTATAGGTGCAGCTTTATCCTCTCGTGTTCGTTCCTCACGCGTTTGGGAATTGTCGAAACGAATGAATCGTAATAATGCACGAAATCTGTTGTAACTCATCGCCGCACGGTAAGGAGGATATGAAGTTGCTTTCCACATTTCACTGACATGATCCGTATTCGAATTGTTGGCCCCAGAACAAATCAAAATCCCAATAAAAGCGTACATTTCTTTAACTGTTACCGGTCGCCACGATCGAGTCGAATTGGGATTCTCTACGTTGAATCTTCTATAAACCTCCTCAGCTTTTTGATTCATATAGCGAATAATGATATCGATAATCTCTACCGTCATATTTTTTTTTAATGTGTGCACTACCAACAATGTTTCAGTGCATCTGTGTGGACCACTCCTTTGTCGCAATACGTTATGGGAAGCAGTTTGACGAATTTCAGGCGGATTCTTCTTCCAAACAGTTTTGTCCTTCGCAATATATTCGTCACTATTTCCGATACCGCTTGTTCCCGTCTCACAGGTGTACCTGGAACTGCATCCTCGGTCTCGCTTTCACTTTCTTCTGAGTCACAGCTGCTCTCTTGCTCTTCTGAACGCTTCCAAAAATACTGAACGCTTCGTTTTCGGTTACGACATCCAGGTCAGTTTCGTCTCCTAACGCTTGACTTGGTAGCCAGCCTTCGTCGTCGCTGTCGTCTTCGAGTTCGGAGTCTTCATCTTTGCTTCCAAAAATACTTCCCAGATATTTCCGTTGGTCACTACGACTCAACCTAAAATAATAATGAATTATTATTAATGTAATATTATAATTGAAGCAACTCATATTATGATTGAAAAATATCGTGATTTGAAAAATTATGATACGAAATTATGCTTACCTCGCAAATTCAGCTCGTGTTAACAAAATGTTCATGTTAGTGTGTTGTTGATAGCTCAATAATATCACCAGATGAATATTATATCACAAATAACAAAAACATACACAACTAACAACAACTATAACAAATGAATTTTTAGGAAACAACGTATAAGCCTTGACGCTCTGCAGACACAATAGACGTTCCGAAGAGGTATCCGTCTTTACACTGTAACGGTCGGTTTCTAACTGAACGAATGCGTTGTTGTCGGGCTCTTGGACACTTCAAAAGGGGGGAAATCCCCGAAATCCCCTCCTCGATCGCTGTTTATGGCAGCGGCGCGCCACTTTATGAACCATTGTAATAAAATTTATAATGAAATTCTACCTAAATATGGCTTAATTACTTTATTGTATGTTTATTCAATTAAGTAAATCGATTTATAATGATTTTGTTCACACTTTAACTCAAAAAGTAATTGAAACTGGAGGTGGCTACCCGGGTACCCCGGTTGCACGTCGACGTAGGAAAATTTGTTCACACACATAAGGGTTAATAAGAATTAAACAAAAACCAATAAAAGAGTATTTTATATTCGAATTCTACATACCTTAAGGAATACTCTCCATCAAGCCACATTCAAATCGAACACACCAAGCATTAACTATTCACTTCTAAAAAATTACAAATATTTCGGAGCGACTGCGTCTGACGCGCATCGGTCCTCAAGCGTTAACTCGGGCTGATGCTCGACAGCAGATACATATATTTACCGTTCTGACCTTTCGGCATAGTGTGCCGCAAAGTCATCCCTACAATATTGTAGGGTCATTTTTCTGAAAAAAAATATCGAACTTTTTCGATTTTGTCACATTTTTCGAGACTTTGAAACACTGTGAAGCGGTCTAATTACTCAGACCGATCTGTACGGCAGTTTAATCTTCTTCTTTGAATAACCTCTGTAACATTTTATTTCGAATTTTCCAAATGCTCGGAGAGGTCTAGATAAACTTGAAATTTGAAAAAATAGCATTTTTTATGCATATTTTTATAGCCAAGAGCCTGAACTGTGATTTACAACAAAGATTGTATAAAAAATTAAAAAGTTGACCGAGTTATGTTAATTTTTGTAACGGGTCAAATTGCTCACGGGGCTACTACCAACCACCTCGCTGCGATTTAACCTTTTTCCGTGTCTTTCTCGGAACGATATTTTATGAAACGATGTAAACCGCATCTCAAAATCTATTCGTCCAACTCACTTCAAATTCAGACAGAGCATAGCTTATTACATATTCTATGGTATGACCAGTAGATATTTTAAACATGATTGTCCATTTCTTAATAAAAAAGTTAGGTTTTTTGTTGTAAAAAAATCGTACTTATTCTAGTTTTTCATATCATTATTCTATTATTCTATCATTATCCAAAAGGTAGATTTTTCATTTCAGATCACCCTGATTGCCACAACTACCTCCAAAGATTGGCCATGCAAGTACGGCGGCCATTTGTTTAAATAATAATAACATAATTGTTTTTCAATCGAAAGAACTCAAACTTGGCAAAACCGTGTATTAATCATGTGTAAAATGCCGACCTCGTCATTCCAATACTTTCATCAAAAGAAAATATTGAAAACCGACCGGTTCTTCGAGCCCCCAGCTTATGCAGACAGTAAGGGTGTATGGGAATGTTATCGAAATGCTAATTATTACTTATTTCGTTCTAAGCCTGCATCGAATATTTGTAATAGATATATTGACCCGTTCAATTTACAGTAATTTACACCGCGCTTTTATGGCACTTTGTTTTCCTCTCCGATAAGATAAGAAAAAGCATAATGAAAAAATAGTATAGAACGTTAATATTTTTTGTCCATAGGTAATTTAGACATGAACGGATTTATTTGGGTAATTTAAAAATTGTCCACTGTATAATGGTAGTGTAATTCATTGTAGCTGGTTACATTTTTCTTATTTTAACGTTCCGTTCTTCCATATATCCTTACCAAACTGTATGACAACATTGTAAGTTCAGGGGCTCGAAAATGGTGGTCTAGGGTTATATTTCCTATACATCCTTACACGCCAACAAAAACAGGGAATGAGTCTCTCCTGCGATAGACAACCCTGCAACAACAGTTGAGCTCATGAAGTTTATTGTTGCACACACACACACACAGCCACCGACTATTCGCTCACCTTGAAAGTGTCTGCGGTAATTAATGCGCCAATCGGTTGGACTGTGAAAGCGATGATAGTCTCCAGGAGCGAGATAAACAGTGAGCTGATAGAGACGATTGTTTGGATTTTTCAGCAGAGACAGGACATAATTGTTGGAATCTTCGGCCATCGGTAGGGTGGGATTTCGGCTGGCTGGAGAACCATCAAGAAAATATCGCAAATCGTATGTGACGCCTTTCACCTGTTCGACTCTGCAGGATGTGACTGTACCGCTGTGAAGCACTCTGCCGTCTGAGGGAGAAACCTATTTACCATTCATTTTTTAATCATATAATGAATTTTCGAGCATAGTTTTCTAGAAAATAAACCTCATTTGCAGGCAAGTAAAAAGTCTGTTATTAATTCTATTCTTATTCGTGAAATCATTGTTCTTTATTTTTCAATGTTCCTTTGTATGCAGGCTTTTGCCATCTGATTCCTTTTACTATTACCCCATGCTTATCATCGCGCTTCATCCAATTATTCAGAATTTCTGAGAGATCCCTCTCAAGGGTTGCCCACAATAACGCTTTCCTAATGCCCTATCAAATCGCATTCGCCCCAGGGCATTTGAAAACTGTAGAAACCCTGTGCCCATTGTGGCTGCTATATTCCACTGGGTTTTAGATGTGTTACCATAGGAAATAGCTATGTATAGGAATATGAAACCAAAAGAACGAATTGGTCAATGAAAAATGTGAAAAATTAGTCACTCACAATGTCCGTGTGTGGATTGATGGGCCTGGCATCTGCCTTCAAACCCCTGACAAAAAATTCAACTAAGCTGGGAAACACCGAGAGTTCAACGTCTATTTCTTGGAGATTGGCGTTGAAGAATTTAGCGTAGAGATTGTAGAGTATAGGACGTGCGCTCACGGGGATTTCGGTACTGGCTAGCCAGCCGAATATTCTGCTGGTTATTCTCAATGGCAAGCAACAGTAACATTCTACCTGAAAGAAGTTAGAGCAGTAGCTGGGAATACTGGCAATTACGCATGACTCAAAGTTGAATCCGCACGTTTTGCAGTTGAATATAAAAGGATAATGTAGCATGAATTATGACTTACGATCAAATCACCAACAGGTGATTTAACAGTTTGGGCCTCAACAGGATACGAACGCTTTGCCAAGTGTCTCCATTGCAAAACACTTAGAAGTGTAATGCTGACACCAATCGGGATGTTCCATTTCCAGGCCCGCATTGAAAATCCGAACTTTAGACTGTGCCTCCCGGTGTTTTCCGTATTGGTCAGCATACTACACTGTCCTGCGTTACGCGACAGCTGTCTCTGCGTTTGTGGTAGAGTCATGCAGGAGGGACTATAAAATTGTAAAAAAGGTCGTGTGTATCAGATGCAGCTTGCACCTTCGATTATGATTTAGTTATTTTTTTGCAAAGATCGTTGCAAAATTGATTATAATCGAACCTGAGACGGTGATTCGGCACGGCAATTCTGTACACTGACATGCTGTCCGCATCGACTCCGATTTCCGATTAAAAAAGGTGTGAATAATGCATTAACCGCAAACATTCGACACTATCTGGTTTCACTTTTGGGGTTAGATTCACGCGAACCGCGGAGGCATGGAGACTAGAGTAAAGGAGCCCGAACGCATATGGCGGAATCGTCGAAAAGTGGATCGCGAAAGTGATGAAAGATCTTGTAGTGCGAAAAATATCCGCAAGCGATACCAGCGCCTGGTACCGAATAGGATAGGTGCGTGAGGACCGGCTTAGCAGTGTTTGTGACATACATACAGTGACGTATTACTGTCAGTGAGTGCAGCCAGATCGCGCGTAAACGTTACCCCTTCTCTTGTCTCTTACGCGCCCATCACCCAATCATAGTAGCGCGTGTCCGTGAGCGAGCGACGCTCGGACGTCTTCGGAAAGAGCCGGGCACGGTCGAAGTTTCCCGACCGCGCCTTCGGCAGCTACACCAACACATGGACGCTGAGCACGTTCATGTGCGGCCAAGCCGAAACGAAGGCTTCGAGGAAGAAGCAATCTGAGCACGACTCGCGCGTGACTTCACCCGACGGCTCGCGGGAGGCTTTTAGATGATTTCAATGCTTATTTAGCTCTTGATTCTCTGCGGTATTAATGTATAAAAAAAATGTATCGCGCACTCTGATCGCTTATTTTTTTAGTTTATACGTTAATTTAAATATAATAATAAATCTAAATTACAACTTATTTATCTTATATCAAATTGTTTACGCTTTACTCACACCCGTTCCTATGCCAAATAAAATATAATTCAAAAAAGTAAGCTGAAATATATTTATATTCGTATCATTATATTAATGCTCATACTTTCATCAAGCGATAAAGCATTATCCCCAAAAAGAAGCCAATCATCCATCCGGCCGCGAATCGTAAGTACCAGAAAGTATACATATTCTACGAGCGATGAGATGGTCCCGTTGGTAGCGTTCCTGACTTCGGTCCGCAGGGGTCCCTAGTGCAAATTTTTCATAATTTCTCATATTTTAGTCGTATTTGAGATTTTCGGAGAAAAAAATGATTTAAAACATATTCAAGTTCTGGTCTATTTCCCAAAAACACATTTTTTTTACTGAAAATTCATGATTTCTCATTTTTTTCCCGGAAATTTCTCTTTTTCCTATGACCTGAGTGAACGGCTGCGGACATATTCGGAGAAAAGTTAAAGATGAAAAGAAATGAGATTTTCGTAAAAAAAAACTTATTATTGTTATTTATTTCCGGAAATTTCCCTTTTTCCTATTACCTGAGTGAACGGCTGTGAAGATATTCGGAGAAAATATAAAGATGAAAAAAATTAGATTTTCGTAAAACATTGTTATTTTTTTTTCCGGAACTTTTTCTTTTTCCTATTAACCGGTGCGATGGTCTAGTGGTTAGCGTTCGAATCCCAGTTGCGTACATTTCGTTGTGAAATGTTTTTCTTCGGCATTTCGCGGCAAAATAAGACTAGTTCCACGACTGGGGGGCGAACTCGATGACCGGCTGTATTGATGTAGGTTTTCCGCAGTTTCCCTATACCCATGACAGAAATGTCATGATGAATATAATACAGAGGGGGAAGTCGGCTGCGGCCGCAAGAGGGGGGAACAGGGAGAAAGATGGAGAAAAAAGGAGTAAAAAACAGTCGAGGAAAGAAACGCGCACAATGAGGGGAAAGAATAGGTAACAAACGCGAAAAGCGTGTACTTAAGGAAAAAACCAATAACAAAAAAAATGAGATTTTCGTAAAAAAAAACTTATTACATTTTTTATCCCTCATAATTCTGAGAAATAATGAATTTCCGAAATGTTTGCAAACATTATTTTCCTTAAGGGGTAACACCACTGTAACGGCCTGCCACGAAGCGTTTTAGACAAATAATACTTGGGGTAATTATTAAGCATATATTGAAGTATATTGCAAAAAATGTTATGGGAAAATATTAAAAAATTGCGACACTGCAGCAAATTCTTCCGGGACATGTTGAACTTAAGGTGCTCTGCGTCGCGCAGTATAACTTGTGCCAATTTTAATTTGGACAAAATAATTTTTTAAATTAAATCTAGATGAGTGTAGCTAGTGAACCACGTAGGGGATTTTAGAAATATTGATTTTTGAGTAATTACCGAAATCAAGCGATGAAGCATTATCATAATGCTTTATCGCTTGATGAAAGTATATGAGAATGAATATAATAATACGAATATAAATATATTTCCGCTTACTTTTATGAATTACAATTTATTTGGCATAGGGACGAGTGTGAGTAAAGCGCAAACAATTTTTTAGAAGATAAATAAGTTGTAATTTAGATTTATTATTATACTTAAATTAACGTACAAACTAATAAAATAAGCGGTCAGAGTGCGCGATAAATTTGTCGACACTAAAAGATAACTAATTAAAATAATAATGATAACTAATAAAAATAACTAATCAAATAAGAATTAATAGTAATAATTATAAAAAAAAGCACTGAGCGCTGGGAACGATCCCGCACCCCAAGTGCAAATTTTTTTCTGAAAAATTCCGATTTTTTCCGGCAAATTTTTCCGAATTTTTCTATGAATTGGAAAAAATATGAAGAATTCGGAGTTTTGCGGACAATTATTTTTACGCAAACATCCGAATTTCTCCGAATTTTTTCGAATTTTTCCGAATATTTCATCATTTTAATTACGATCACGGGAAAATGTCGGAAATTATATGAAGGCTTTAAGGGGTAACACCACTGTAACGGCCTTACAGGAAGCGTATTTTGTGATATTTTTTTTTTGGCGGAAGAAAATGTGATAAACAAATAATACTTGCGGTATTTATTGAGCATATATTTAAGTATATTGCTAGAAATTTTTATCCGAAAATATTACAAAATGGCGACATTGCAGCAATTCTTCCGAAGCATGTTGAAACTCTGCGGCACGCAGTATAACTGTGCCAATTTTAATATAAAAAAAGAATTTTGTTTTATTAGGTCTAGATGAACATGTTTAGTCAAATACTCGGCAATTACTCAAAAATCAATATTTCTAAAATCCCCTACGTGGTTCACTAGCTACACTCATCTACATTTTAAAAAAAATATTTTCATAGTCATAGGAAATAGGTCATAGGAAAAAGAGAAATTTCCGGGAAAAAATGAAGAATCATGAATTTTCAGTAAAAAAAATGTGTTTTTGGGAAATAGACCAGCACTTGAATCTGTTTTAAATCATTTTTTCTTCGAAAATCTCACATACGACTAAAATATAAGAAATTATGAAAAATTTGGAGAAAAATTTGCACTAGGGGCCCCTACGGACCGAAGCCAGGAACGCTACCAACGGACCATCTCATCGCTTGTAGAATATGTGCACTTTCTGGTACTTACGATTCGCGGCCGGATGGATGATTGGCTTCTTTTTGGGGATAATGCTTTATCGCTTGATGAAAGTATGAGCATTAATATAATGATACGAATATAAATATATTTCAGCTTACTTTTTTGAATTATATTTTATTTGGCATAGGAACGGGTGTGAGTAAAGCGTAAACAATTTTATATAAGATAAATAAGTTGTAATTGAGATTTATTATTATATTTAAATTAACGTATAAACTAAAAAATAAGCGAGCAGAGTGCGCCATACATTTTTTTGTATACATCAATAATGCAGAGAATCAAGAGTTAAATAAGCATTGAAATAATCTAAAAGCCTCCCGCGTGCCGTCGGGTGACGTCACGCGCGAATCGTGCTCAGATTGCTTTTTCCCTCGAAGCCTTCGTTTCAGCTTGGTCGCACATGAACGTGCTCAGCGTCTATGTGTTGGTGTAGCTGCCGAAGGCGCGGTCGGGAAACTTCGACCATGCTCGACACGCGCTACTGTGATTGGGTGATGGGCGCGTAAGAGACTAGAGAGGGGGTAACTTTTACGCGCGATCTGGCTGCACTGATCGACGATTCAAAATCACCGCGCGGACGGAGCCAGCAGTGGTAGCGCCGCCAGGCGGGTACAATCCGCGGATCATTCATCACTTTCACAACCATTTCGCCAGCATTGCGTTCGGGCTCCTTTACTCTAGTCTCCATGCGCGGAGGCAAGGACAGAGATTAGGGGGGAGATGTACAACCACTGAACTATTACTTTAGTTCAGTGTGTACAACCAGGAAGACTAGAGAGAAGGAGTGGACACAGCATAGGCCAATACGTAGTTCCAGCGTCTTAAAAAGTCCGACCTTCAATAGTTCCAGATTGTGCCACTAGCAGCTCTCCTGACGAAAACGTCTCAAATAATTATAATAGTCCAAACTTAACGTATGCGCACAAATAATAAAAGAATTTGGTTTGGATGTGTTGTGTGCTCTGCGTTGAGGCTCATTTTTAATCACATCATGCCGATCCCCCACACCGAACTCGGGCCCAACCATTTGTAACGGAACAGCAACAGTGTACGCTGCAGCAAGCTGATCGGCGCGTGGTCTGGGAACTCGAAGCGTGTTTTTTTTCCGAGTTCTCGTAATTCTGAGACGGTGCTAAATAAATTTATTCTGCAAACAAATTTAATTTGTTCCATTTATGCATGTATTTGCCTTTATTACAGCGAATGCAATTTAAACTGTCGGTGAGATGTGGGAAATCCACGATCCGACGTCCTTCGATAGCGAATTTTTGTTGCTGATCGTTGAGGTTATGGTCATTCTCATCGCGTTTAGCCGCATTTGCTTGACACATGGCTGCCACAGCTTTCAGTCTTTTCGCAAGCGCCCTTTTTTTTGTAAACTTTCCTTTGTATCGCATTTGAGTTGACATTTTCACGCTTTTTAAAAATTTATATAAAACATTTCGCGAAAGACGGATCGTAGGAAGCTCAGCGCCGCTCTCTATACGATTAGGAGACCTATCTATGCATGAGGTGCGAATGTGTGGGACATATAAAGGGTACAAGCTCTGTCAACAATTTACAACCAACGGCGTCGTATAGGCATTGGATGTTACTATACGCTTCGACCGAAACTTTTGGCTCATACGTGTACCTACATTGTTGGTTCACCGCTTAATTTAATTAATCATTAGTTGCTATTATGAGTTTGCAACGATAAGAAAGACAGCGAAATCGGAGAGGTAGACGCAATAGTTAGGTCCCCCATCACGAATGTGCTGTCAACAGCAACCGAGAGCACGCCAAGAGTACGAGGCTAGTGGCGGTGATATCCGATCGGACATAGACGATCGCAGCGCCTCCTTGTTTGGTGAGTTTTTACGGACGTTTCGTCAGCACTGTGTGTCCACTCCTTCTCTCTAGTCTCCCTGTGTACAACGCTCCCCTTTTCGGCAGAGATTAGTAGGGAGATGCACAACGCTCCGCTTTTCGGCATAGATTAGTGGGGAGATGCACAACGCGGCCCTTTTCGGCGTGCCTCGTAAATGGCGCTAAATCGCGGCGGCGAGTTCGGGAGTATGATTTCGTGATCATCGCCTCTGTCGAGGTTGCAGATTCCCTTGTAGCCGCGCGAGTCCGTGATCACCGCTGAAGTTGGTATCGCAGTCAGCATGGAGGCTATATGGAGGAGCTCGAACTCCTATGGGAGACATGTGAAAAATACTACCACAAAATCGTTTGATATAGTGAGGCGCAACGATAGCGCTATTACCATGAAGTTAGTTGCGTGCGAGAGAGACAGAATAAGGAAATCCTGAAAAGTGAGTTGCATGTTTCAGAAGTGAAAGACATCAAAGCACATAAGAAAATTTATATTATTCATATTATTATTCATATTGTTAGTTATATTATTGTTAAAACTAAGTGGAGAGCATGCATACAGCAATAATAGTGTGAATATCCTTGAAGCTCTGATGCTAATCCTATGCAAAGCCGCAATTTAAATACAACAATTCTGAAATTAAATTGTGATAGGCAAGATGGCCTCGAAAATAACACCGGCTACGAAGTCCGATACGTCTTTCATTTCTCTCACACGCAACTAACTTCATGATAACAGCGCGATCGCTGCGCCTCACTATATCAAATGATTTTGTTGCCACTTTTTAAGACACAGTTTGGACTCCTTTATGTAGCCTCCATGGCAGTCAGCGTGAACACGAATGGGTACTCAGTGGGGGAAAAGTCTCTGCCCCTCGCTCGCTCGACAGGCGAACGGGGCGAGGTTTTCCGTACGATCGAGCTCGACATATATGTGTGTTCGTACTGCGGATTGGAATATGCATTAAATGAATTTCAAAGTGAAAAACATGTATCGAGATCATTGTTTTCTCTCGGTTGCCCGTTTATGCCGAAAATGCGGGTTAAAAAAATTAACGACGAACCGCGTTGAAAAATAAAACGCCGAAACAACCGTGAAAGGTTCAAAAAGAAATCTTGAGCCTTTGCCACGATCGTTTCAGCATTTTTTTCAACAGTAAACATTATGGAAAAGGGTGTATCATAAATGTTTCTTTAACTGCAATGAGCGTCGTGGCTGAGTTGGTAGCGTGACGGATTACGATGCTGTGAAGGTTCGGGTTCAGTCCCCGGTGAGTCAACTTTTTTTTCTTCATTTTATATTCACAAAATTTCTAACTTACTCTCGCTTTATCTATTCTCGCCTGTCCAGGCATTATTTTTTATATTTAATTCATATATGTTTAACAAAAAAAATGTTGCTACGGGCATCGAAGCCGCGTCGTCCGTACTCAGAGCTCGGACGCAGTGCAGCCAGATCGCGCGTAAAAGTTACCCCCTCTCTAGTCTCTTACGCGCCCATCACACCATCGTAGTAGCGTGTGTCCGTGAGCGAGCGATGCTCGGACATCTTCGGAAAGAGCCGAGCAAGGCGAAGCGTCCCGACCGTGTCTTCGGCTGCTACACTAATGCATGGACGCTGAGCACGTTCATGTGCGGCCAAGCCGAAACGAAGGCTTCGAGGGAAAAAGCAATCTGAGCACGACTCGCGCGTGACGTCACCCGACGGCGCGCGCGAGGCTTTTAGATGATTTCAATGCTAAGTTAGTTCTTGATTCTCTGCGTTATTAATGTATACAAAAAAATGTATTGCGCACTCAGGTCGCTTATTTTTTTAGTTTATACGCTAATTTAAACATAATAATATATCTAAATTACAACTTATTTATCTTATATAAAATTGTTTATGCTTTACTCACACCCGTCCTTATGCCAAATAAATTATAATTCATAAAAGTAAGCGGAAATATATTTATATTCGTATTATTATATTAATTCTCAAACTTTCATCAAGCGATAAAGCATTATCCCCAAAAACAAGCCAATCATCCATCTGGCCGCGAATTGTAAGTACCAGAAAGTGCACATATTCTACAAGCGATGAGATGGTCCCGTTGGTAGCGTTCCTGGCTTTCTGATTTCTTATTTTTTTCCTGGAAATTTCTCCTTTTCCTATGACCTGAGTGAACGGCTGCGGAGATATTCGGAGAAAAGTTAAAGATGAAAAGAAATGAGATTTTCGTTTAAAAAACTTTTTATTATTATTATTTTTTTTGGAAATTTCTTTTTTTCCTATTACCTGAGTGAACGGCTGCGGAGATATTCGGAGAAAATTTAAAGATGAAAAAAAATGAGATTTTCGTAAAAAAAACTTGATATTATTTTTTTTCCGGAACTTTTTCTTTTTCCTATTGAGTTTGTTTGGGTTTGTTTGGAGTTTGAGTCATACAAACACAGATTTAAACAATCTAGAACATTCACATCTCCGAAATAGAAAGACGTGAGTATCTAATATTGGTAATACCATCTATAGCAAAAATCCAGATATCGAGGATACAAACTTCGAAAGTTTTGATCTCAGATGGGCAAACGAGCGATGGTCCATAATAGCGAACACCGAAATAGCGAACATCAAAGAAGTGGACGAGTTGCTTCATAATTTTCTGCCGATTTTCGCTAACACGTACGAGATTCTTTTAAAGTCTTTAAGAGGGGATATACATTTACAATGATCAAAAAATCAATTTCTTTTCTTTAAGGGATAACACCATGCTAGGAATTTGGAAAAATCGTTTTCTTTTGGCTTCAAAAATACTTTGGGGTCATAAAAACAATATGCAGTTGGTCCTGTAGCGATTTTTTTTAAGGTTGGATAAGTGTGCACAGTAGAACCTCGATTATCCGAACCTCGATCATCCGAACCCTCAATTATCCGAACGATGACTTAGTTTATCCGGAAGCTCAATTATCCGAACGTTGGCGCGAAAGATACATGGTTGCGCGAAAGGAACAATGAGCAACCCAACGCAACTTCTCCTTCTCAAACAGCTGCGAGACTTAGACGCTCAAAAACGCGTTGCAGCCGTTCGTCAATTAAAAATGGACGATTTGATTTAAAAAAAAATATTTCAAAAGGCATTCGACTTTTTTCAGGTGTTTAAAACACACACACACACACACACACACACACGCGCGCGCGCGCACGCACACACACACATATATAAATATACAGGGTGGGCGGAACATTGACGTCCAAAAATAAAATTTAGGTCCCTTGTATCCTGGGGTATCCGAATAACCCCCATGTATGTCCCGCGACTTTTCATAGTTTTCGAGTTATGAATTTTCGAGAATTTTCGACCTGACAATTAAAAAAAAATCTAAAAAAAAGTAGAACACTGTCGAGATTTTTTTGCAACTGAATCTTCATGAGTAGTACTTTTATGCATAAAATAATCAGCTTCGTAACTGTGATGAAAGTTATTAAAATGTTGGTCTAAAGTGAAAAATTTATGTTCGGCAAATTATGACTTAAATTTTCAACTTTAAATTAAACATCTAAACAGGTGACTTCATGGTTCCTAATTAGGCCTCAAGAATGCGCCAGACTCTCAGCTTTCATAATCATTAAAAAAAAGCAGTACTTGATAGGGGTACTTTGGCTACAATTGACCTTCAAAGACAGCGAGGTGGAAGATTCTTAAAATTGGCCATCTGATTAAAAAAAAATTGCCCATTTTATAATTCCTAAGGTTATTTCGTTTGTTAACTAACCAAAAATGACTGCAGGAAAGCTAAGATTTAAACATTTAGAGGTTTATTTTTTTTAGTTCAATTCAAGATTAATGAATTTTGCGCCATCCGTTCTTGTAACGAGAACGGATCGCGTAAACGAGCTTTTACCTGATCCATGAGAACGGATCGCGCAAAATTCATTAAACTTAAATTAAACTAAAAAAAATAAACCTCCAAATGTTTCAATCTTAGCTTTCCCTGCAGTCATTTTTGGTTAGTTAACAAACTAAATAGCCTTAGGAATGATAAAATGGGCAAATTTTTTTTTTAATCATATAGCTAATTATAAGAATTTTCCACCTCGCTGTCATTGAAGGTCAATTGTAGCCAAAGTAGCCCTATCAAGTACTACTCTTTTTAATGATTATGAAAGCTGATAGTCTGGCGCATTCTTAGGGCCTAATTAGGAACCATGAAGTCACCTGTTTAAACTTTTAATTTAAAGTTGAAAATTTAAGTCATAATTTACCGAACGTAAATTTTTCACTTTAGACCAACATTTTCATAACTTTCATCACAGTTACGAAGCTGATTATTTTATGCATAAAAGTACTACTCATAAAGATTCAGTTGCAAAAAAAATCTCGATAGTCTTCTACTTTTTAAAAAAATTTTTTTTCAATTGGTCAGGTCGAAAATTCTCAAAAATGCAGTAAAAAATTCATAACTCGAAAACTATGAAAAGTCGCGCGACATACATGGGGGTTATTCGGATACCCCACGATACAAGGGACCTAAATTTTATTTTTAGACGTCAATGTTCCGGCCACCGTGTATGTATATATATATATATATATTTCAACGTTAATATGTATGTCAAATTTTAATATATATTTATGTATTTTTTTAAATGTAAAAAGGTGTTGTTGATGATCTCGTCCCAAAAAACCCACGTTTCGATTATCCGAACTTTTGATTGTCCGAACTAGTCTCGGTCCCAATTGGTTCGGATAATCGAGATTCTACTGTATACGTAAGGCAGGTTTGCAGTCACAAGAGCCTCGCGGTTGAGATATGAGCGTGCGGGCTCTGAGTGTAGACGACGCGGGTTCGATCCCCGGTAGCAATGTCTTGTTTTTTTATTAAGCATATACGAATTAAATATCATAAATAATGCCTGAATAGGCAAGAATAGCTAAAGCGAGAGTAAGTTGGAAATTTTCTGAATATAAAATGAAGAAAAAAAGTTGATTCACCGAGGATTGTCCCGGACCCGGACCGTCAGCATCGTAATCCGTCACGCTACCAACTCAGCCATGACGCTCATTGCAGATAAAGAAACATTTATGATACACCCTTTTCCATAATGTTTACTGTTGAAAAAAAATGCCGAAACGATCGCGGCAAAGGTTCAAGATTTCTTTTTGAACCTTTCACGGTCGTTTCGGCGTTTTATTTTTCAACGCGGTTCGTCGTTAATTTTTTTAACCCGCATTTTCGGCATAAACGGGCAACCGAGAGAAAACAATGATCTCGATATATGTTTTTCACTTTGAAATTCATTTAATGCATATTCCAATCCGCAGTACGAACACACATATATGTCGAGCTCGATCGGACGGAAAACGTCGCCCTGTTCGCCTGTCGAGCGAGCGAGGGGCAGAGACTTTTCCCCCGCCGAGTACCCATTCGTGTTCACGCTGACTGCGATACCAACTTCAGCGGTGATCACGGACTCGCGCGGCTACAAGGGAATCTGCAACCTCGACAGAGGCGATGATCACGAAATCATACTCCCGAACTCGCCGCCGCGATTTAGCGCCATTTACGAGGCACGCCGAAAAGGGCCGCGTTGTGCATCTCCCCACTAATCTCTGTTTTCGGCGTGCCTCGTAAATGGCGCTAAATCGCGGCGGCGAGTTCGGAAGTATGATTTCGTGATCATCGCCTCCAAGAAAACTAGAGCTAAGGAGTCCGAACGCTTACGGCGATCACGATCCAAAAGCGTCCACGGAAATCCAGTTATTAGTGGTTGGTGGTTTCACCGCGTGCGTCGCTGCTCATCACCGAACCGAAATGAACTGAGCGACAAGAACGCAACCGACGCCATCCGCCAACCATGATTCCTGCTTGTCATCCATGTTGGAATAAAGCGTGTGCGGACCGTGCGGACTAACGAATTTCGCGTTTAATAAAAAATAATTGTGTCTCGGTGTAAAATATATTTATCGTGATCTGCGGCGAAAACTATCGAAGGAGTGTTATGTATTGTCTGATGTCTATAAATAAATTTTGTTTGTTACTGCTTCCGCAACGATAAGAAGACATATCGACTGAATTTCGGTATTTCGTTATTATTTTTTATCTGTGCAACGTATAGTATCATAATATGGGAATATGATGTGTGATAATTTGTAAAACTTTTATCTGGATTAAAAAATTCTTATGAATGTTCTTGTGTTTATAAATAAATTCTGTCACTGCATCCACAACGAAGGAAAAATATTGTCTTAATTTCTTTATTTCGTTATTATTCTCTATCTGTACAGCGTATCATCAGTGTGAATATGATGTGATTCAAAATTCGTATCAATTTTCTTGTGTCTATAAATGTATTTTCTTAGTTACTGGTTCCGCAATGAAAAAAAATATATTGTCTTAATTTCTGTACTTCGTTATTATTCTCTATCTGTACAGCGTATCATCGGTGGGAATATGATGTGTGATAATTTGCAAAACCTCAGTCGTGATTGAAAATTCTTATAAATTTTTCTTGTGTCTATAAATGTATTTTGTTAGTTACTACTTCCACAATAAAAAAACCATATTGACTTAATTTCTGTATTTCGTTATTATTATTTATCTCTACAACGTATATAATATGTGAATATGACGTGTGATCATTTGTAAAAGCTTTATCTGAATTCAAAATTCTCATGAATTTTCTTGTATCTAGAAATAAATTTTGTTTGTTACTGCTTCCGCAACGAAAAAAAAACATATTGACTTAATTTCTGTATTTAGTTGTTATTCTTTGTCTGTACAGCGTATCATAATGTGTGATAATTTGTAGAGGTTTTGTCTAGATTCAAAATTATTATGAATTTTGTCAGAGTCATAAACTATTATCATGTCATGGGAGGATCCTTTCTAGCGCGATCTAGCGGAAAAAATCAAATCTGTGAGATCGATTTATCTGTACAGTGTATCATAACATGTGAATGTGATGTGTGATAATTTGTAAAAGTTTTGTCTTGATTCAAAATTCTTATGAATTTTCTTGTGTTTATAAATGAATTTTGTTTGTTAGTGCTTTCGCAACGAAAACAAAAATATATTGACTTCATTTCTGTATTGCGTTATTATTATTTATCTGTACAGCATATTATAATGTGTGAATATGATATCATAATGAGTGATAATTTTAGAAGTTTTGTCTAGATTCAAAATTCTTATGAATTTTCTTATGTCTATAAATGAATTTTGTTTGTTACTGCTTCCTCAGCGAAAAAAAAAACATTGACTTAATTTCTTTATTTCATTATTATTCTTTATCTGTACCACGTATCATGATGTCTGGTCATTTGTAAAAGTTTTGTCTGGATTCAAAATTCTCATGAATTTTCTGGGGTCTATAAATAAATTTTGTTTGTTGCTGCTTCTGCAATGAAAAGAAACATATTGACTAAATTTCCACATTTCGTTATTATTCTCCAAAACAATCTATATTATCTATATAAGACTTCTATCTATCTAATATAAAGAAATTTCCTGCACCAACTAGTTTCACAATTAATTTGATCCAATTACCGTTCCATATGAAGAAGAAAAGGGTGCTTCTTGCATATCGTACGGCACTGTTTTTAAATTAATTTGATCAAATTATCGCTGCATATGAAGTAGCAAGGGGTGCTTTCTGCATATTGTACGGCACTGGTTCGTTCCTGATTTCAATTCGGTTCGGTGGAGAGCAGCGCCACCCTTCTCATCTGGATTTCCATGGACGTTTCTTCCAGAGATTAGTAGGGAGATGTACAACGCCCCCCTTTTCGGCGTGCCTCGGAAACGGCGCTAAATCGCGGCGGCGAGTTTGGGAATATGATTTTGTGTGCATCGCCTCTGTCGAGGTTGCAGATTCCCTTGTCGCCGTGCGAGTCGTGAGCACCGCTCAAGTCGATATCGCAGTCAGCGTGCACACGAATGGGTAGCTCGGTGGGGGAAAAGTCTCTGCCCCTCGCTCTAGTGCAGCGAGATCGCGCGTAAAAGTTACCCCCTCTCTAGTCTCTTACGCGCCCATCACACAATCATAGTAGCGCGTATCCGTGAGCGAGCGATGCTCGGACATCTTCGGAAAGAGCCGAGCATGGTCGAAGTGTACCAACGCGCCTTCGGCAGCTACACCAATTCATGGACGCTGAACACGTTCATGTGCGGCCAAGCCGAAACGAAGGCTTCGAGGGAAAAAGCAATCTGAGCACGACTCGCGCGTGACGTTACCCATCGGCACGCGCGAGACTTTTAGATGATTTCAATGCTTATTTAACTCTTGATTCTTTGCGTTATTAATGTATACAAAAAAATGTGTCGCTTATTTTTTTACTTTATACGTTAATTTAAATATAATAATAAATCTAAATCACAACTTATTTATCTTATATAAAATTGTTTACGCTTTACTTACATCCGTCCTCATGCCAAATAAATTATAATTCATAAAAGTAAGTGGAAATATATTGATATTCGTATTATTATATTAATTCTCATACTTTCATCAAGCGATAAAGCATTATCCCCAAAAACAAACCAATCATCCATCCGGCCGCGAATCGTAAGTACCAGAAAGTGCACGTATTCTACAAGCGATGAGACGGTCCCGTTGGTAGCGTTCCTGGCTTCGGTCCGCAGGGGCCCCCAGTGCAAATTTTTCTCCAAATTTTTCATAATTTCTTATATTTTAGTCACATTTGAGATTTTCGGAGAAAAAGTGATTTAAAACAGATTCAAGTACTGGTCTATTTCCCAAAAACTCATTTTTTTTACTGAAAATTCATGATGTCTCATTTTTTCCCGGAAATTTCTCTTTTTCCTATGACCTGAGTGTACGGCTGCGGAGATTTTCGGAGAAAAGTTAAACATGAAAAGAAAATGAGATTTTCGTTAAAAAAAACTTTTTATTATTATTTTTTTCCGGAAATTTCCCTTTTTCCTATTACCTGAGTAAACGGCTGCGAAGATATTCGGAGAAAATTTAAAGATGAAAAAAATGAAATTTTCGTAAAAAAACTTGATATAATTTTTTTTCCGGAACTTTTTCTTTTTCCTATTGAGTGAACGGCTGCGGAGATATCCGGAGAAAAGTTGTAGATGAAAAAAAAAGATTTTCGTAAAAAAAACTTATTACAATTTTTTATCCCTCATAATTCTGAGAAATAATGAATTTCCGAAATTTTTGCAAACATTATTTTCCTTAAGGGGTAACACCACTGTAACAGCCTGCCACGAAGCGTTTCAGACAAATAATACTTCGGGTAATTATTAAGCATATATTGAAGTATATTGCAAAAAAATTTTATGGGAAAATATTACCAAATGGCGACACTGCAGAAAATTCTTCCGAGGCATGTTGAACTTAAGGTGCTCTACGGCACGTAGAGCACTACGTGCCGTGCTCTACGGCACGTAGAGCACGGCACTTGTGCCAATTTTAATCTGGACAAAATAATTTTTTTTAATTAAATCTAGATGAGTGTAGCTAGTGAACTACGTAGGAGATTTTAGAAATATTGATTTTTGAATGATTGCCGAGCATTTGACTAAAAATGTTCATTTAGACTTAATAAGGCAAAATTCTTTTTTTTTATTCAAATTGGCACAGTTATACTGCGTGCCGCAGAGGTTCGACATGCTTCGGAAGAATTGCTGCAGTGTCGCCATTTTGTAATATTTTCGGATAAAAATTTCTAGCAATATACTTAAATATATGATCAATAAATACCGCAAGTATTATTTGTTGATCACATTTTCTTCCGCCAAAAAAAAAATTTCAAAAAATCCGCTTCTTGTAAGGCCGTTACAGTGGTGTAACCCCTTAAAGTCTCCATATAATTTCCGAGATTTTCCCGTGATCGTAATTAAAATAATGAAATATTCGGAGAAACTCGGATGTTTGCGTAAAAATAATTGTCCGCAAAACTCTGAATTTTTCATATTTGTTCCAATTCATAGAAAAATTCGGAAAAAGTCTGAAAAATTTTTCGGAACAAAACGGAGTTTTTCGGAAAATATTTGCACTAGGGGGGCGGGATCGTTCCCCGCGCTCAGTGCTTTTTAAAAAATTATTATTACTATTAATTCTTATTTGATTAGTTATTTTTATTAGTTATCATTATTATTTTAATTAGTTATCTTTTAGTGTCGACAAATTTATCGCGCACTCTGACCGCTTATTTTATTAGTTTGTACGTTAATTTAAATACAATAATAAATCCAAATTACAACTTATTCATCTTCTAAAAAATTGTTTGCGCTTTACTCACACCCGTTCGCGCTAAAAGATAACTAATTAAAATAATAATGATAACTAATAAAAATAACTAATCAAATAAGAATTAATAGTAATAATAATTTAAAAAAGCACTGAGCGCGGGGTACGATCCCGCGCCCCTAGTGCACATTTTTTTCCGAAAAACTCCGATTTTTTCCGGAAATTTTTTCCGATTTTTTCTATGAATTGGAACAAATATGAAGAATTCGGAGTTTTGCGGACGATTATTTTTACGCAAACATCCGAGTTTATCCGAATTTTTTTTCGAATTTTTCCGAATATTACATCATTTTAATCACGATCACGGGAAAATCTTGGAAATTATATGAAGACTTCAAAGGGGAAAGACCACTGTAACGGCCTTACAGGAAGCGTATTTTTTGCATGTTTTTTGGCGAAAGAAAATGTGATAAACAAACAATACTTGCGGTATTTATTGAGCATATATTTAAATATATGGCTATGAATTTTTATCCGAAAATATTACAAAATGGCGACACTGCAGCAATTCTTCCGGAGTATGTCGAACCTCTGCGGCACGGAGTATAACTGTGCCAATTTTAATCTAAAAAAAAGAATTTTGTTTTATTAAGTCTAAATGAGTGTAGCTCCTGAACCCCGTAGGGGATTTTCGATAAGCTAATTTAAACAATATTTATTTAAAAATAATTGTCTTAAAAAAAATTGAACATTTTTAGTCCAATACTCGGCAATTACTCAAAAATCAATATTTCCAAAATCCTCTACGTGGTTCTCTAGCTACAATCATTGAGATTTAACCGGTGCGATGGTCTAGTGGTTAGCGTGCTCGCCAATAAACCAGCGGACCGGGAGGTCGCGGGTTCGAATCCCAGTCGCGTACATTTCGTCGTGAAATGTTTTTCTTCGGCATTTCGCGGCGAAATAAGACTAGTTCCACGACTGGGGGGCGATCTCGATGACCGGCTGTATTGGTATAGGTTTTCCGTAGTTTCCCTATACCCATGACAGAAATGTCATGATGACTATAATACAGAGGGGGAAGTCGGCGGCAGCCGCAAGAGGGGGGGAAGAGGGGAAAGATGGAGAAGAAAAGGAGTAAACAGTAGAGGAAAGAACGGTCATAATGATGGGAAAGAATAGGTAACAAACGCGACAAGCGTGTACCTAAGGAAAAAACCACTCATTGAGATTTAATTTAAAAAAAATTATTTTGTCCAGATCAAAATTGGCACAAGTTATACTGCGTGCCGTAGAGCACCTTAAGTTCAACATGCCTCGGAAGAATTTGCTGCAGTGTCGCCATTTTGTAATATTTTCCCATAAATTTTTTTTGGCAACATACTTCAATATATGCTTAATAATTACCCCAAGGATTATTTGTCTCAAACGCTTCGTGGGAGGCCGTTACAGTGGTGTTGCCCCTTAAGGAAAATAATGTTTGCAAAAATTTAGGAAATTCGTTATTTCTCAGAATTATGAGGGATAAAAAAATGTAATAAGTTTTTTTTACGAAAATCTTATTTTTTTTTCATCTACAACTTTTCTCCGAATATCTCCGCAGCCGTTCACTCAACAGGAAAAAGAAAAAGTTCCGGAAAAAAATAATATCAAGTTTTTTTACGAAAAACTCATTTTTTTCATCTTTAAATTTTCTCCGAATATCTCCGCAGCCGTTCACTCAGGTAATAGGAAAAAGGGAAATTTCCGGAAAAAAATAATAATAATAAAAAGTTTTTTAACGAAAATCTCATTTCTTTTCATCTTTAACTTTTCTCCGAATATCTCTGTAGCCGTTCACTCAGGTCATAGGAAAAAGAAATTTCCGGGAAAAAATAAGAAATCATGAATTTTAAGTAAAAAAATGTGTTTTTTGGAAATAGACCAGTACTTGAATCTGTTTTGAATCGTTTTTTCTCCGAAAATCTCAGATATTACTAAAATATGAGAAATTATGAAAAATTTGGAGAAAAATTTGTACTAAATTTAATTTAAATATATTTGCCTAAATTTGCCTATTTAACTAAAATAAATTTGCCCTTGCGGACCGAAGCCAGGAACGCTACCAACGGGACCATCTCATCGCTTATAGAATATGTGCACTTTCTGGTACTTACAATTCCCGGCCGGATGGATGATTGGCTTGTTTTTGGGAATAATGCTTTATCGCTTGATGAAAGTATGAGAATTAAGGAGGTACACCAGCTTCATACAATGTTGCCATGCTAAACCATGGTAAAATTTCAAAATGGTGATAGATCAATAAAATTTGGTGAATATATTCTTTAGTATTATATATGTCAATACAATTTTTTTCAGATTTTTTCATTGTGCCGTTATCGAGTAATTGAACATTGAAGTTCACGTGTATAAGCATAGCGTTTTTATAGATATAGGTATATATTCCGGGTATAAGAATAAACGCTTGTGAATTATTTGTAAGAAAACGGCACAACCAAAAAATCTGAAAAAATTTGTATCTACATGAATAATACTAAAGAATATATTCACCAAATTTTATTGATCTATCACCATTTTGCTGAAGCTGGTGTACCTCCTTAATATAATAATACGAATATAAATATATTTCGGCTTACTTTTATGAATTATAATTGATTTGGCATAAGAACGGGTGTGAGTAAAGTGTAAACAATTTTTTAGAAGATAAATAAGTTGTAATTTAGATTTATTATTATATTTAAATTAACGTATAACCTAAAAAAATAAGCGATAAATTTTTTTGTATACATTAATAACGCAGAGAATCAAGAGCTAAATAAGCATTGAAATCCTCGACGATTACTCCGCGCCAAATCATCGTACAGAGCTCGTTAAAAGGTCAAATTAAAGTTGATTAAATTGCCTAAAAGACTTTTATAGTCGTATGATTAAAAAAAATCATTTGAAGTCGACAGACCATTTTAAAGACGAGCAAAAATTTGGAAAAAAATTTCGTTGGTTTTCGGATGATTACAAGAAAACCACACACGCTAAAAAATGTACAGTCCAGATCTGAAAACTAGATACTTGAAGCTATAATTTCTTTTTTTTTTAATTTTCTGTACGACCATTTTTCTCCGAGTTATCCCTTGTTGAAAATCAGCCAAAAATTCGGAATTTTTTAAAATCTCTTAATTTGTGTGAGTAATGTATTTTAGGTGTACATTTTATTATTTATTTTGTACAGTTACAAAGAACAGTTGTTTATAATTTGTTTTGTACGGTTACATTTTGGCGCCGCAACAAAAAGAAAAGTGGTCGCCAGCAGCAGCCGCAGCGTCAAGGGGCACCCGAGGGAGCCCAAGGGCGCGAGAAGGGGAGGCCATCGAAAGAACAGTGGCACGTACGAGGGGTGCGGCCGCAGCAAGGACGCCACGGGTAACGTCGACGCGACCGAACACGCAGTCGTTCGCCCCGCCGGATGCATGTTGAAGTTGCTCAAAATGAGCGGGCGTTCCAAATTTTGGTGCAAACAGTATTGGAAAATGTAACAAAAACATTAATGTTTCCCCCAATACGGAAATGAGTTTTTACTTTTTCCATTAGAAAATTAATTTAAAAAATTGTTGAATTAAAGTGCCGAAACGATCGAGAAAGGCTCGAAGAGAACTTTGAGTCTTTCTCGATCGGCTTTATTTTCAAAACACATTTCACATTGGGATGGGGGTCAAAACTTTGAAAAGCCAAATATAGAACGACAAAGATTTCGAAATGACAGAATTATAAACTCAAAGTAACGAACTGTAAATTATTCAAAATTTTATTCTTCGGCCGATGACGAAATTGCATAACTATTACAATTATAATTACAAAGGATTATTTATTCGAGAACGTGTATTCAGATTGTCTGCAGTTTGAGTCATACAAATACAGATTCAAAAAATCTAGAACATCCATATCTCCGAAATGGAAAGACGTGAGTATCTAATATTGGTAATACCATCTATAGCAAAAAGACATATATATCGAGGATACAAACTTCGAAAGTATAGATCTCAGATAGGCAAACGAGCGAAGGTCCAAAATAGCGAACACCGAAATAGCGAACATCAAAGAAGTGGACGAGTTGCTTCAAAATGTTCTGCCGGTTTTCGCTAACACGTACGAGATTCTTTAAAGGTGTCTGGCCGCCTTGGCCGATCGCAAAATGGGCATATTAAAAAAAAATAATAATGAACTCGAAAGCATGGGCCGGAATATTTTTATTTTTTACATAACGTCAGAATGGGCTTTAAGAATAACATTAATAAATTTCCGTTCAAAACATTAAAACATGGCGCTGTTATGCACATCGCCGCGGAGGCCCTCTGCCCGATACGCGCGGTCGTTGTCCCAGCTGTTACGCGGTCATGTCACATCTGAAAAAAAAATCAGCTCATTTCTGAGTAGTGTCGCTGCAATGTACCGTAGCGGTTTTTTTTTCAACCATTAGAAAAATTATGGTGAGCCATAATTTCGGTGAAAAGTACACATTTTTTTCTTCGGCTAACCATATTTTTTTTTGGTACAATGTAGCGTAGCGGTTTTTTTTCGACCATAAAAAAAATTATGGTGAGCCATAATTTCGGTAAAAAATACAATTTTTTTTCTTCGGCTCGCCATAATTTTTTTAATGGTCGAAAAAAAACCGCTACGCTACATTGTAGCGACACTACTCACGAATGAGCGGATTTTTTTTGCAGATGTGACATGACCGGGTAACAGCTGGGACAACGACCGCGCGTATCGTGCGGAGGGCCTCCGCGGTAATGTGCATACCGGCGTAATTTTTTAATATTTTGAACGGAAATTTATTAACGTTATTCTTAAAGCCCTTTCTGACGTTGTGTAAAAGAATAAAAATATTCCGGCCCATACTTTCGAGTTTATTATTTTTTCTTAAATATACCCATTTTTCGATCGGCCAAGGTGGCCAAACGCCTTAAAGTCTTTAAGAGGGGATATACATTTACAACGATCAAAAAATCAATTTCTTTTCTTTAAGGGATAACACCACTCTAGGAATTTGGAAAAATCGTTTTCATTTGTCTTTAATAATACTTTGGGGTCATAAAAACAATATGCAATTGGTATGCAGCGAATTTTTTTTTTAAATGTGTATACGTAAGGCAGGTTTGCAGTCACAAGAGCCTCGCGGTTGATATGTCAGCGTGCGGACTCTGAGTGCAGACGACGCGGGTTCGATCCCTGTAGCCAATGTCTTTTTTAAAATTAAACACATGAATTAAATATCATAAATAATGCCTGGACAGGCGAGAATAGCTAAAGCGAGAGTACGTTCGAAATTTTTTGAATATAAAATGAAGAAAAAGAATAGATTAAAAAAGTCGACTAACCAGGGATCGAACCCGGACCGCAAGCATCGTCAATCCGTCACGCGGCCAACTCAGCCACGACGCTCATTGAGGATAGAAAAACATTTATGATACACGGTTATTCATAATGTTTACTGTTGAAAAAAAAACGCCGTAATGACCGCGGCAAAGGCTCAAGATTTCTTTTTGAACCTTCCACGGTCGTTTCGGCCTTTTATTTTTCAACGCGGTTCGTCGTTAATTTTTTCAACCCGCATTCTCGGCATAAACGGCCAACCGAGAGAAAAAAAATTTCTCGGTACATGTTTTTCTCTTTGCAATTCATTTAATGCATATTCCAATCCACAGTACGGCCACACATATGTCGAGCTCGATCGGACGGAAAACCTCGCTCCGTTCGCCTGTCGAGTGAGTGAGGGGCAGAGACTTTTCCCCCACGGAGCTACCCATTCGTGTGCACGCTGACTGCGATATCGACTTGAGCGGTGCTCACGACTCGCGCGGCTACAAGGGAATCTGCAACCTCGACAGAGGCGATGCACACAAAATCATATTCCCGAACTCGCCGCCGCGATTTAGCGCCATTTTCGAGGCACGCCGAAAAGGGGAGCGTTGTGCATCTCCCTACTAATCTCTGGTTTCTTCAACACTGCGTTCGTACTCCTTACCTCTAGTCTTCTTGATCGCCTCTGTCGAGGTTGCAGATTCCCTTGTAGCCGCGCGAGTCCGTGATCACCGTTCAAGTCGGTATCGCAGTCAGCGTGAACACGAATAGTCAGCTCGGCGGGGAGAAAAGTCTCTGCCCCTCGCAAATCGCGCTCGCTCGACAGGCGAACGGAGCGAGGTTTTCCGTCCGATCGAGCTCGACATTAAATGAATTTCAAAGTGAAAAACATGTATCGAGATCATTGTTTTCTCTTGGTGGAAAACGCCGAAACGACCGTGGAACGTTCAAAAAGAAATCTTGAGCCTTTGCCGCGATCGTTTCGGCATTTTTTTTCAACAGTAAACATTATGGATAAGGGTGTATCATAAATGTTCCTCTATCTGCAATGAGCGTCATGGCTGAGTTGGCAGCGTGACGGATTAACGATGCTTACGGTCCGGGTTCAATCCCCGGTGAAACAACTTTTTCTTTTCTTCATTTTATATTCAGAAAATTTCGAACTTACTCTCGCTTTAGCTATTCTCGCCTGTTCAGGCATTATTTATGATATTTAATTCGTATATGCTTAATAGAAAAAACAAGACATTGCTACCGGGGATCGAACCCGCGTCCAGTGCAGCCAGATCGCGCGTCGAAGTTACCCCTCTAGTCTCTTACGCACCCATCACACAATCATAGTAGCGCGTGTCCGTGAGCGAGCGACGCTCGGACATCTTCGGAAAGAGACGAGCACGGTCAAAGTTTCCCGACTGCGCCTTCGGCAGCTACACCAATACATGGACGCTGAGCACATTCATGTGCGACCAAGCCGAAACGAAGGCTTCGAGGGAAAAAGCAATCTGAGCACGACTCACGCGTGACGTCACCCGACGGCACGCGCGAGGCTTTTAGATGATTTCAATGCTTATTTAGCTCTTGATTCTCTGCGTTATTAATGTATACAAAAAAACGTATCGCGCACTCTGATCGCTTATTTTTTTAGTTTATACGTTAATTTAAATAGAAGAATAAATCTAAATTACAACTTATTTATCTTATATAAAATTGTTTACGCTTTACTCACACCCGTCCTTATGCCAAGTAAATTATAATTCATAAAAGTAAGCGGAAATATATTTATATTCGTATGATTATATTAATTCTCATACATTCATCAAGCGATAAAGCATTATAGCCAAAAACAAGCCAATCATCCATCCGGCCGCGAATCGTAAGTACCAGAAAGTGCACATATTCTACAAGCGATGAGATGGTCCCGTTGGTAGCGTTCCTGGCCTAACATTTTTCATATTTTCTCATATTTTAGTCATATTTGAGTTTTTCGGACAAAAAATGATTTAAAACAGATTCAAGTTCTGCTCTATTTCCCAAAAACACATTTTTTTTCACTGAAAATTCATGATTTCTCATTTTTTCCCGGAATCTTTTTTCCTATGACCTGAGTGAACGGCTGCGGAGATATTCGGAGAAATGTTGAAGATGAAAAGAAATGAAATTTTCGTAAAAAAACTGATTATTATTATTTTTTCCGGAAATTTTCCTTTTTCCTATTACCTGAGTAAACGGCTGCGAAGATATTCGGAGAAAATGTAAAGATGAAAAAAAATGAGATTTTCGTAAAAAAAACTTGTTCTTTTTTTTCCGAAACTTTTTCTATTTCCTATTGAGTGAACGGCTGCGGAGATATTCGGAGAAAAGTTATAAATGAAAAAAAAATGAGAATTTCGTAAAAAAACTTATTACATTTTTTGAACCCTCATAATTCTGAGAAATAATGAATTTCCGAAATTTTTGCAAACATTATTTTCCTTAAGGGGTAACACCACTGTAACGGCCTGCCACGAAGCGTTTTAGACAAATAATACTTGGGATAATTATTAAACATATATTGAAGTATATTGCAAAAAAAATTCATGGAAAAATATTACAAAATGGCCGCACTGCAGCAAATTCTTTCGAGGCATGTTAAACTTAAGGTGCTCTGCGGCACGCAGTATAACTTGTGCCAATTTTAATCTGGATAAAATAATTTTTTAAAAATTAAATCTAGATGAGTGTAGCTAGTGAACCACGTGGAGGATTTTAGAAATATTGATTTTTGAGTAATTGCCGGGTATTTGACTAAAAATGTTCAATTTTTTTAAGACAGTTATTTGTTAACAAATATTGGTTTAATTAACTTATCGAAAATCCCCTACGTGGTTCAGTAGCTACTCTCATGTAGACTTAATAAAACAAAATTTTTTTTTAGATTGAAATTGGTACAGTTATACTGCGTGCCGCAGATGTTCGACATGCTTCGGAAGAATTGCTGCAGTGTCGCCATTTTGTAATATTTTCGGATGAAAAATTTATAGCAATATATTTAAGTATATGCTCAATAAATACCGCAAGTATTATATGTTTATCACATTTTCTTCCGCCAAAAAAAAATATCAAAAAATACGCTTCCTGTAAGGCCGTTACAGTTACCCCTTGAAGTCTTGATATGATTTCCGCGATTTTCCCGTGATTGTAATTAAAATGATGAAATATTCGGAAAAATTCGAAAAAAATCGGAAAAATTCGGAGAAACTCGGATGTTTGCGTAAAAATAATTGTCCGCAAAACTCCGAATTCTTCATATTTGTTACGATTCATAGAAAAATTCGGAAAAAAACGGAAAAATTTTCCGAAAAAAATCGGGGTTTTTCGGAAAAAAATTTGCACTAGGGGCGCGGGATCGTTCTCCGCGCTCGGTGCTTTTTTTAAGAATTATTATTACTATTGATTTTTATTTGATTAGTTATTTTTATTAGTTATCATTATTATTTGAATTAGGTATCTTTTAGTGTCGAAAAATGTGTCGCGCACTCTGACCGTTTATTATGTTAGTTTATATGTTAATTTAAATATAATAATAAATCTAAATAATAACTTATTTTACTTCTAAAAAGTTGTTTGCGTTTTACTCACACCCGTCCCTATGCTAAATAAATTGTAATTCATAAAAGTAAGCGGAAATATATTTATATTCGTATTATTATATTCATTCTCATACTTTCATCAAGCGATAAAGCATTATCATAATATATCCGGCCGCGAATCGTAAGTACCAGAAAGTGCACATATTCTACAAGCGATGAGATGGTCCCGTTGGTAGCGTTCCCGGCCCAAAATTTTTCATAATTTCTCATATTTTAGTCATATTTGAGTTTTTTTGGACAAAAAATGATTTAAAACAGATTCAAGTTCTGCTCTATTTCCCAAAAACACATTTTTTTTCACTGAAAATTCATGATTTATCATTTTTTCCCGGAATTTTTTTTTCTTATGACCTGAGTGAACGGCTGCGGAGATATTCGGAGAAAAGTTGAAGATGAAAATAAATGAGATTTTCGTAAAAAAACTGATTATTATTATTTTTTCCGGAAATTTTCCGTTTTCTATTACCTGAGTGAACGACTGCGAAGATATTCGGAGAAAATTTAAACATGAAAAAAATGAGATTTTCGTAAAAAAAACTTGTTTTTTTTCCGGAACTTTTTCTATTTCCTATTGAGTGAAAGGCTGCGGAGATATTCGGAGAAAAGTTATAAATGAAAAAAATGAGAATTTCGTAAAAAAACTTATTACATTTTTGAACCCTCATAATTCTGAGAAATAATGAATTTCCGAAATTTTTGCAAACATTATTTTCCTTAAGGGGTAACACCACTGTAACGGCCTGCCACGAAGCGTTTTAGACAAATAATACTTGGGATAATTATTAAACATATATTGAAGTATATTGCAAAAAAAAATCATGGGAAAATATTACAAAATGGCCGCACTGCAGCAAATTCTTTCGAGGCATATTAAACTTAAGGTGCTCTGCGGCACGCAGTATAACTTGAGCCAATTTTAAACTGGATAAAATAATTTTTTAAAAATTAAATCTAGATGAGTGTAGCTAGTGAACCACGTAGGGGATTTTAGAAATATTGATTTTTGAGTAATTGCCGAGTATTTGACTAAAAATGTTCAATTTTTTTAAGACAGTTATTTGTTAATAAATATTGTTTTAATTAACTTATCGAAAATCCCCTACGTGGTTCAGTAGCTACTCTCATGTAGACTTAATAAAACAAATTTTTTTTTTAGATTGAAATTGGCACAGTTATACTGCGTGCCGCAGATGTTCGACATGCTTCGGAAGAAGTGCTGCAGTGTCGCCATTTTGTAATATTTTCGGATGAAAAATGTATAGCAATATATTTAAATATATGCTCAATAAATACTCAAGTATTATATGTTTATCACATTTTAAGTACCAGAAAGTGCACATATTCTACAAGCGATGAGATGGTCCCGTTGGTAGCGTTCCTGGCTTCGGTCCGCAGGGACGCGGGATCGCTCCCCGCGCTGAGTGCTTTTTTAAAAATTATTATTACTATTAATTCTTATTTGATTAGTTATTGAATGAATATAATAATACGAATATAAATATATTTCCGCTCATATACTTTCATCAAGCGATAAAGCATTATCATAATGCTTTATCGTTTGATGAAAGTATATGAGAATGAATAAAATGATACGAATATAAATAAATTTCCGCTCACTTTTATGAATTACAATTTATTTAGCATAGGGACGGGTGTGAGTAAAGCGCAAACAATTTTTTAGAACATAAATACGTTGTAATATAGATTTATTATTATATTTAAATGAACGTATAAACTAATAAAATAAGCGGTCAGAGTGCGCGATAAATTTTTCGACACTAAAAGATAACTAATTAAAATAATGATAATAACTAATAAAAATAACTAATCAAATAAAGATTAATAGTAATAATAATTTTTAAAAAAATCACTGAGCACGGGGAACGATCCCGCGCCTCTAGTGCAATTTTTTTCCGAAAAACTCCGATCTTTTGCGAAAAAAATTTCCGAATTTTTCTATGAATTGGAACAAATATGAAGAATTCGGAGTTTTGCGGACAATTATTTTTACGCAAACATCCGAGTTTCTCCGAATTTCTCCGAATTTTTCCGAATATATCATCATTTTAATTACGATCGCGGGAAAATTTCGGAAATTATATGAAGACTTTAAGGGGTAACACCACTGTAACGGCCTTACAGGAAGCGTATTTTTAATATTTTTTTTTGCGGAAGAAAATGTGATAAACAAATAATACTTGCGTTATTTATTGAGCATATACTTAAGTATATTGCTAGAAATTTTGATCCGAAAATATTACAAAATGGCGACACTGCAGCAATTCTTCCGAAGCATGTCGAACCTCTGCGGCACGCAGTATAACTGTGCCAATTTTAATCTAAAAAAAAGAGTTTTGTTTTATTAAGTCTAAATGAACATTTTTAGTTAAATACTCGGCAATTACTCAAAAATCAATATTTCTAAAATCCCCTACGTGGTTCACTAGCTACACTCATCTAGATTTAATAAAAAAAATTATTTTGTCCAGATTAAAATTGGCACAAGTTATACTATTTTCCCATACATTTTTTTTGCAATATACTTCAATATATGCTTAATAATTACCCCAAGTATTATTTGTCTAAAACGTTTCGTGGTAGGCCGTTACAGTGGTGTTACCCCTTAAGGAAAATAATGTTTGCAAAAATTCCGGAAATTCATTTTTCTCAGAATTATGAGGGATAAAAAAATGTAATAAGTTTTTTTTACGAAAATCTCATTTTTTTCATTTATAACTTTTCTCCGAATATCTCCGCAGCCTTTCACTCAATAGGAAAAATAAAAAGTTCCGAAAATAAAATAAGAACAAGTTTGTTTTACGAAAATCTCATTTTTTCATCATTAAATTTTCTCCGAATATCTTCGCAGCCGTTCACTCAGATAATAGGAAAAAGGAAAATTTCCGGAAAAAAAATAATCAGTTTTTTTACGAAAATCTCATTTCTTTTCATCTTTAACTTCTCTCCGAATATCTCCGCAGCTGTTCACTCAGGTCATAGGAAAAAGAGAAATTTCTGGGAAAAAATGAGAAATCATGAATTTTCAGTGAAAAAAATGTATTTTTGGGAAATAGACCAGAACTTGAATCTGTTTTAAATAATTTTTTCTCCGAAAATCTCAAATATTACTAAAATATGAGAAATTATGAAAAATTTGGAGAAAAATTTGCACTACGGGCCCCTGCGGACCGAAGCCAGGAACGCTTCCAACGGGACCATCTCATCGCTTGTAGAATATGTGCACTTTCTGGTACTTACGATTCGCGACCGGATGGATGATTGGCTTGTTTTTGGGGATAATGCTTTATCCAGTGGCGTAGCTTGGGGGGGGGGGGGGGCAGAGGGGGCCATGGCCCCGGGCGGCGCAGATGTGGGGCGGCGGCGGCGAGCGGCACTTAGTTGCGAAAATAGGGAGGGGAGCCGCAAATTTGGGGTTAGCCCCGGGCGGCAAAAATCCACGCTATGCCACTGGCTTTATCGCTTGATGAAAGTATGAGAATGAATATAATAATACGAATATAAATATATTTCCGCTTACTTTTATGAATTATAATTTATTTGGCATAAGGACGGATGTGAGTAAAGCCCAAACAATTTTATATAAGATAAATAAGTTGTAATTTAGATTTATTATTATATTTAAAATAACGTATAAACTAAAAAAATAAGCGATCAGAGTACGCGATACATTTTTTTGTATACATTAATAACGCAGAGAATCAAGAGCTAAATAAGCATTGAAATCATCTAAGGCTGGGAATAGACGTCCGATTTTTTCTTTCCGACAATCCGATCCGACAGTCGGATCCGACTATCGGAAGGTACTCGTGCCATACATTTGAGTGGGCATGCGATACACATCCGATCCGATAGTCGGAACTTGGATCCGTCGGAACTTGGATTGTCGGAAAGAAAAAATCGGACGTCTATTCCCAGCCTAAAAGCCTCGCGCGTGCCGTCGGGTGACGTCACGCGCGAGTCGTGCTCAGTTTGCTTTTTCCCTCGATGCCTTCGTTTCGGCTTGACCGCACATGAACGTGCTCAGCGTCCATGTATTGGTGTAGCTGCCGAAGGCGCGGTCGGGAAACTTCGGCGCGCTCGGCTCTTTCCGAAGATGTCCGAGCGTCGCTCGCTCACGGACACGCGCTACTATGATTGTGCTACACTGGACGCGGGTTCGATCCCCGGTAGCAATGTCTTGTTTTTTTTTATTAAGCATATACGAATTACATATCACAAATAATGCCTGAACAGGCGAGAATAGCTAAAGGGAGAGTAAGTTCGAAATTTTCTGAATATAAAATCGAGAAAAAAAAAGTTGGTTCACCGAGGATTGAATCCGTCACGCTGCCAACTCAGCCATGACGCTCATTGCAGTTAAAGAAACATTTATGATACACCGTTATCCATAATGTTTACTGTTGAAAAAAAATGCCGAAACGATCGCGGCAAAGGCTCAAGATTTTTTTTTGCACCTTCCACGGTCGTTTCGGCGTTTTATTTTTCAACGCGGTTCGTCGTTAATTTTTTTAACCCGCATTTTCGGCATAAACGCTCAACCAAGAGAAAGCAATGATCTCGATACATGTTTTTCACTTTGAAATTCATATAATGCATATTCCAATCCGCAGTACGGCCACACATATCTGTCGAGCTCGATGGGACGGAAAACCTCTCTCCGTTCGCCTATCGAGCGAGCGCGATTTGCGAGGGGCAGAGACTTTTCCCCTACCGAGCTACTCATTCGTGTTCTCGCTGACTGCGATACCGACTTGAGCGGTGATCACGGACTCGCGCGGCTACAAGGGAATCTGCAACCTCGACAGAGGCGATGATCACGAAATCATTCTCCCGAACTCGCCGCCACGATTTAGCGCCATTTACGAGGCACGCCGAAAAGGGGAGCGTTGTGCATCTCCCTACTAATCTCTGTTTTCGGTGTGCCACGGAAATGGCGCTAAATCGCGGCGGCGAGTTCGGGAATATGATGTTGTGTGCATCGCCTCTGTCGAGGTTGCAGATTCCCTTGTAGCCGCGCGTCGTGAGCACCGCTCAAGTCGATATCGCAGTCAACAGGCCAAGCGCCGGGTTCTTTTTGGTTTAAAACGTTCGGGAACAGGTATTTTTTTTTTTAAATATGTTCAGGGGTGTCCCCTGAATGTAAATCCAAGTGGGCGTCGTGGCTTAAGGTTCACTTCAGCAGCCATCTTGAAAAACACATTTTATTAAATATCTCGCGAACCACGCATCGTACGACAAAAATTGTGGAGATCATTATTGTAGATAATAATATTTGCCATCTTTTTTATTTGAAACTTTTTTTTGTATAACGCATAGATTTTTAATTATAGCGTTCCAAACTTTTTTCAATATGGTTTTTGCTAAATATTTAGTTAATGGTCAATGATAAATTAAAAATGGTGGTAACTGAATTGTAGAGCATGAAATTTCCTATAAATTTCATTTGAAACTTTTCCCGTAGTATTTATAGTTTAGGAGCTGCAGCTTGGTAAAACTTGCACCTCGTACATTATCAGTGGCAATATTGCTCGTTGTATACGAAAAAAATTTCATAACGCATAAAATGGCATAAAGTGTTCAAAAAAATGTCAATGCAGCTGTGTAGCGAATGAATTAAAATTATAAATAGTGTGGAGAACAACTAATAATTTATCGATCTTTATTGTTACTTAAAACGGTATAATCATACAAGAATGTCCATGTGGCAAAAAACAATAGTACATAACGCTACGTCGTAAGAATTGTTATTGTTATTATTAATATTATTATTATTAATTAACGTTATGCTTGTATAATGCTATTTTATATTGTACATTATTATTTTATATTGTATATTGTAATGTGTTGCAATAAAAATAATGATTTCTTTTTTAATAGAAGAATATGAAGGTTGGTATTCAATTTGAATTTTTTATTTTTTTGAATTCAACGTGAATCTGAGTTTTTCGGAAAATCGCTAAACCGTTTTAATTGTTGCAAATTTTGTAAAATACTGTGTATATTCGTCAGCACTTTATTTTCTCTTTCAAAAATTGTTGTCGAAATCACTGAAATAAAAAGAATTTATGAATGCTACTTCAAAAAAACGGACTCAGACATTTGTTATATAAAAAGTGGGGCATTATTTTACGGGATGAGTCTTATTGTTTTCGATGTTGACGGAAGACACTCATCGCCTTGTGAATCTGTCTCTTCTGCCTCCCCCATATCCGAAGGAGACGAATCGAAGGTTGGGTCTTCTTCGTTTTCGTTTTCGAAGCGAGGTCTTACCGCAGCTATAATGGTATGTGCGATGCTGGTACATTTATTTTTCCAATTATCTGACGAACTGCGTTTCGATTTTGTTATCATTTCCGTTAAGAGAAGACGAAGTGACTCCGGAACTGCTGAATCGACGTCTTTCATGAAATCGTCTGAAGCTGGATATGCTTCGGTGTCATAACATTGGGACCGTATATCCTCCTAAAGAATAGCAGCAGCTTCTCTGATGACCCGCAATCTTTCCTCTTCTTTATTCTTTTCTTTTGCTTCGTACCAAGCTGAAGACAAAATTTTGTATCCTCGACTCTTCAAGCAGACGAATGTGTTGGGGCCTGTAGAATCGAAAATGCAAATGTCTTCTCCGTATTTTTGTTTCAAACGCGTCTTTATGGTACTCAGAACCGGTCGCTGATCCTCCTCAATTACATTGGCGAGCTCAGAAAGTTTAAACTGACACTCGTCCGACTCCGAGATATAAGTGTAGACCAATTCCATCGCATCATCTACACGTGATAACGATCTCTTTCGTCCGGTTGGCAGTGGCTTGCTGAATTTGGTGAAGCACTCTCTGTGATATTTAGCTCCAGCGCCATCAGTGTCGGAAACGCCTTCAATGCGCTTCACTATCTCCTGAGCACTGTTGTCATCTCGATTTTCTAGCCACTTGAGAATGGTGCTCTTGACTGTAGAAAATCTCTGCACGGACGATACACGAATCCGTCGATGTACATGCTTCTTCTTATTGTACGCCTCAACATCGCTCGGTATTGTTTCCGTACAAATGAAACATCTGTTCGCAAAATCGAATTTTTCAACATCAGGTGGCTGCGATGGCGTAGGCGATTGCGATGACGTTGATTGCGACGACGTTGACTGCGACGACGTTGGCTGCGACAGACGTCTACGAGCGGCACTTGCAGCTCTTCGCTCATCGGCATAATTCTTTTGACACGCCTTGTGCACACTGATGGAAAACATAAAATAATTGTATTAAACACAAGTAAAAAAAATGCACCCTGCACCGTGTAGAGTAAGATTTCTATGTAATTTAGCTTTCGTTTCAATGTAAACTCGAGTTTTTTGTAAAAAGGAGGGCGTAAGGTTATTTCGCACCAAAAATGAAAAATGTTTACGATTTTGCTTTCAACGACACAGTTTATATATATTTATGTATGTAAGAAGTATATACTAAAAGGACATTTGAAGAATATTCTGCAAAATTTTCATTAGTAATTGTGCAGAAATGAGCCAGTAACAGCAAATATTTTCAGACATTCTTCTTATTCGGAGCGAAATAACCTTCCCCCCCCAGTGTCATGATTTTGGAATTTTAAAAATTCACTTTTTTCCTCCAGCAATTTCGTCAAAATTGAACGTTACAAAATCAGCACGATGTCTCAACATTGACAAGAATACGAGCGATTTGTAACTCCTATATAAATGTAATGAAATCTGAACCGTCCGATCGATATTTCCCAAACACACACACACACACACACACAAACACACACAGCGAGTCCCACAGCATCTCTTATTATATGTAAATATATATGTAAATGTAAATTTCTCTCTCTGCTGTCCATCCCTGGCCCTGGCAGAGAGAGAGAGAAAAAAAGAAAGTAAAAAAATGTAAAAAAATGTGTATGTGTGTGTGGGTGGGTGCAAATATATGTACAAGTCTGTATATTATACACAGGTCTAGGAAATGGAAAAAAGAAAATGAATAAACGCAGACACACGCACGCACGCACGCACGCACTCGCACATCCGAATATATTATATAAATAAAAACTTTATTACCTAAACTATCAGTACTACACAGTGCAGGGTGTTTGCAAAATACAGTTTTATTATTTTTGCATATTATTACCTTATGGTTTTCGAGTTTCGTAGCAGGAGCTCATGCTCTTTTTCTCCTCTTTGAATGCTCGCTTTTAGCAGAGTCTGCACACCTTTTTCTTGCACTGTCACTATAGTCCCATCACTCAAAGAGTTCCCACATATAAAACACGAACTCATTTTCCACGGTTTTTGTTAAAATAGCATTACAAAAATTAAAATCTCGACACAGCGCACAAGTATTCTCTACAAGCTGTAGTACAGAACTGACGCGTCTACGAAAATTTCAATACACAAACAGGCGAGGGAACGACCCTAGCTTCACGAGGGGACAAAAACCGTTAGGATTTATACCTGAATACTGTTGGAATGTTAAGAGGGGGAAATTTCGAACGACCCGAAATATATACTACACTCATAGGCGCATAATTGAATATACAGCATTATATTTCGTTATAATCTCATTTACAGCGTAATAACTCCTAAACTATAAATACTACGGGAAAAGTTTCCAATGAAATTTATAGGAAATTTCATGCTCTACGAATTAGTTGCCACCATTTTTAATTTATCATTTGTTGTGCCCTAAAAAGACAGGAATTTTCATATTGCTAACGCATGAGGTTCAAAGACCCCATGCGACGATATCGAGCCCGATATTTCACAAGCCCGATATTCCGCTCGACTCAGCCGGAAAAGCGCTGAATCGCAATCGAACGAATCGAACGTTCTCGAACGATTGGTTGCGAAAACCCGAGTTAACAATTAGCCGAAAGATTCAATCGAAAGGCAGTCTTCGGCCAGAAGCCGAGGAGGTCGGTCTCAAGGCATAAAAAAGAATTGTAATATTGTTGCCTAATTTTAAATAAAATATAAGTTGTTCAAGTTGCAATATCCCGAGTTGGAGATTTACTCGGAACGGGAAAAGTCCCCACATACCCTCGCCCTCGAGCATCCGACAACCCACGGTGTCAACTTACTCGAGAACGAATTTCCGTGCTCTTCGCGCATCGTCAGAAGCCGGGGCACAACATTGGTGGCAGCGGTGGGATTCCCGCAATTTGGGATTCCCGCAATTAGGGATACCGCAACCTTGCATTACACAACTTCAAAAAAAAAGAAGAAGGAAACATCCTATCCAACGTACAAAATAAACTGAACGCAGCAAGTGCTGAAAAGGAGGTCAACGAGTAACCCGATCGACGACCGTCGAACCGGACAAATAAAAAGAAAACGTGCGGCGTAAGCAAACGCCCGAGTCAACCGTACAGAGCTGTCCAAAAGCAACCAGATCCCGAGGATCATCGATACCAGACCGACCCCAGGACGAAGACTCACCAAATACCTTCTACATCGGAACAACAGAGCGCACGAGAACAGCAAACCAAAGCAACACGACAACAGGGAACAACACTGGCAATTTCCTGCCAAACAGCTACGAGAACGAGGTCAACATCTTGTGAACAACCGACTACGAAGCATCGATCAACATGAAGCGCATCATCGTACTGTAAGTGACGGAACATTTATAAAAAAAAAAAAAAAACACCCTCCAAAGCCAAACAATTAAACATTAATGTCAAACGAAGACGAGCGTCGTAAATTATACCGATTACCGGGTCACAACAAATTATCGCGTTCATTAAATTCAATTTTCGACGAACTCATTGCAAGAGATCGTCCCGAGAAACAAAGAGTCGAACAAGAACTACAGGAACCTAGGAAAAAGCGATTTCGATCCGCAACAAGTTCAGACGAAAGCCCAAATTCACAAAATTCCTCAAATAGGCCGACAGCTGCGAAACGTACCAAAATTCGATCCACAGCAGATCGAACCGTCCATTTTTCTGATCAATCTCCAGAAAATATAGACACTAGGCGTGGTCGCGAAATAGAAATTCAAGAATTTTCCCTACTCCAACTTAATTCAGATAACATGGCACAAGAAAATGCTTTCATGACCCTAAAGGAGGCGCGAAGCCTCATTCCCCGATTTGATGGCGAAAAACCTGAAGAAGTCGACGATATAATTGAAGCATTCGGTTATGCAAACGCGTGCGTTGCAGCAGCCGATAGGCATTCCCTTTTACAATCCGTGTTAGCAACAAAAGTAATAGGAAAAGCGCGAAAAGATACCCGATATAAAGAAATAGAATCGTATGAACAATTTAAAGAAGAAATGACAGCATTATATGGAACGCGACGAACAGTAGCCGCGTTACAGGTCGATTTTAATACGTGCAAGCAAAAATACAACGAGAGCGTGTTAGCATACGGTCAACGACTCGAGGCCATAATGATGGAATTAATCGAAGCCAGCACAACCGAGGCAAGATCGCCTGCGGAAAAAAGAACAATAGAGACATATGTAAGGAAATTAGCCCTATACAACTTCGAAAGAGGACTTCGAAGGGAATACCAAGTCATCGTAAAGGCTCGAGGATTCAAGGATCTCGGATCAGCCCTTAAAGGAGCAATGGAAGAGGAAAAATCGCTACAAGGAGGCGAATCTATAAACAAACAGACTCATCTGGAAAAACGACCGCCGATGACGTGCAATAAATGTCACAAAATGGGACATTTAGCGAAGGATTGCCGATCCAACACATCGTCTTACGGACGATACAGTCTACCAGCTCCATCGAAAAGCGTGCAACAATTCAACATTACTTGCAATTACTGCAAGAAACCGGGACACGCGTACAAGGATTGCCGAAAAAGGAATTGGCAACAAGGACACGGAAACGGATACCGACAGGCACCGGGAACCGGGTATCATCAAAATCATCAAACGAATTATCAGCAGGGCCAAGGAACCAGCTACTACAACAAGGGTGGGCCCCCAGGGCGCCCAAATCAGTACCACTGGAACTCAAATAAAAATAGGCCAAAAGAAGACAGACCGAAGGAAGAAAATCGCAACGACAGCGAAAAGAAAAAAACAATTGGATCATTTTTGTTCGGTATGGTAACGGCAACAAACGTAAACAGGCCAAGAGAATATAACTGCAACGACAGAGAAAACAGGAAAACAATTAGGTCATTTTCGCTCGATATGGCAACGACATCGAGCGGAGACAAAAACTGCAACGTCAGAAAAATAACCGAAGCATCGAATACAGGTCCGTCCAAAAGAAAAAATACAAGGAAGAAAATAAAATCGTACTGGATAACGACGATCAATTCTGGAGGAGCCGCTAGCGACTTCCACATCGCGTCTCCCCAGGCTAAAGACAAAATCCTCACGTTGAAAGGAGACACCGGAGCACAATGTAGTCTCATAAAAAAGAGTGTATTAAAAAAGGACACAGAAATAATAGAAGAAACGATCGAACTCAAAGGAATCGGAGGAAAAAAATTCTACGCACTGTGTAAAATTATGCTCGTGCTAGAAACACCCGCAGTAAACGTAGAACACGGATTCTACGTAATAGATGACACAGTACCACTGGAAGTAGACGGAATAATGGGTTTGGACTTCATGAGAGAGCACAATGTCGACATCCTAAGCGGAAGACATATTAAAATATACGGACATCCGATCCCCATGCTGGACGGAACGAATAAAATTAAACTACCTCCCAGAACAGAGCAAATGCTATACGCAAAAACATTAACGGCAAAAATAGGCTGTGTCGCAGCAAAAGAACTGCGACCAGGAGTAAAGATAGGCGGATGTTACGTCCACCCAGAAGGACATTCCTGCCTCATAGTAGTGCGAAACTCAAACAATGAAGAAATCGAAATAGAAAGGCCAACCGTGCAAATTGAAGAAATTAAAGAAGAACAGCCAACCGAAGAAAAGGAAATAAGTGCTGTAACGATCAAAGAAAAATTAAAAAGAAAAGACAAAATATGGGAAGAAATCAAAAGAGATTCGAACTTAAACCCAGAAGAAGAAAAATTCCTACGCGAATTTGCTGACGCATACGCAGACGTCTTCCATTTGGAGGAAGAGTCGCTTGGGTGCACCGCTATAGTGGAGCACCGCATAAGCGTACGATCAGGGACAATGCCAATAAAAATTCGTCCATATCGATTACCAGAAGTCCACAAGCAAGAAGTAATGGCGCAGACAAAAGAGATGCTAAAAAACGAAATAATTCGACCGAGCAAGAGCCCATGGAATGCTCCTCTACTCGTCGTTCCAAAAAAGCCTGACGCCAACGGAAAAATACGCAAGAGAGTGGTAGTAGACTTCCGAAAACTCAACGAAGCAACGGAAGGAGACTCGTATCCATTGCCTAATATTACCGAAATATTGGACCAATTGGGACGAGCAAAATACTTCACGACTCTCGATTTGGCATCGGGATTTCATCAAATCCCAATGGCCGAAAAAGACAAGGAGAAAACCGCTTTTTCCACTCCTCTTGGACATTACGAGTACAACCGAATGCCATTTGGATTAAAAAACGCCCCACCAACCTTTCAAAGGCTGATGGATGCTGTGCTTGCTGGATTACAAGGACTAAAATGCTACGTATATCTCGACGATATAGTAGTATATGGATCATCGTTCGAAGAACATAACAAACGGCTGACAGAAGTATTCGATCGACTGAGAGAAGCCCAATTAAAGGTTCAACCTAGGAAATGTCGATTTCTGCGAAAAGAAACCCAGTACTTGGGTTACATTATTACCGAAGTAGGAGTAAAACCGGATCCAGAAAAAATAGAGGCTGTACGACGATTTCCAGCCCCAAAAAACGTAAAAGAGGTTCAATCATTTCTGGGACTAGCCGGATATTACCGAAAATTCATACAGGATTTTTCAAAACTTTCAAAGCCGTTAACAGAACTGATTAAGAAAGAAAACAAATTCATTTGGGACGAAAACTGCGAACAAGCTTTCCAAAAATTGAAGGAAACTCTCAGCACTGTACCGATCCTGCAGTATCCGGATTTCGAGAAACCCTTCGTGGTGACAACTGATGCCTCTGACAAGGCAATCGGCGCGATTTTATCGCAAGGAAAAATCGGAGAAGATCTACCCGTCTGTTACGCGAGTCGTACTCTGAACAAGGCAGAAACGAATTATTCAACAACGGAGAAGGAGATGCTAGCAATAATCTGGGCAGTAGCGCAATTCCGACCATACATATATGGAACAAAATTCACCATCGTGACGGATCATAAGCCCCTCACATGGCTTTTCAACGTAAAAGATCCAGGATCACGACTGATGCGCTGGAGAATAAAAATAGATGAATTCAACTATACCATCGAGTATAAGGCTGGCAAGAAGAATACGAATGCGGATGCTTTAAGCCGTATGTATGTGTTGATGCTGACGCGGCAAGAAACCGAGACGGTGGTACGTCACAAGGACGCCGAGAAGCGTGGTAGAGGAAGGCCGCGGAAGGCCCCCCGCTCCGCGCCACCGCCGGCCGCATCAACGGACCCGAGCCAGCATGGCCGTGGTCAGCTGGTCCCGCGAGCACGTGGCCGGCCGACAAAAACAATGCAGCCCGCTAGAGAGGAACGCCCACGCAAGGCGACAGAGGCCCGCGCGAGCGAGAACGGACCGCCACTCCCACCAGTGGAGGCGGACCAGGCAGCAGGCCCGAGCGAAAAAGAGAAGGAAATAGAAAAAGACTCAACCGCAAGCGAGACAACAAGCGATAGCGAGACAGAGACGGAAATAGGAGATCGAGAGTGCCCGAGTGAAGAGGAGCGAGGTACGATTCTGCAAGAATACCACGACGCCCCTCTTGGAGGCCACCCAGGCGAAAAAAGGATGAAACAACGAATAAAGATAAAGTATAGCTGGCCTGGAATGAATAACGAAATAAAAAACTACGTAAAATCATGTGACAAATGCCAGAAAAATAAAATCTCGCGACGCAAGCATGCCCTCATGACTATTACCGACACACCCAAGACACCATTCGTCAAATGTGCAGTCGATATAGTAGGTCCCTTACCCGAGACCGAAGCCGGGAATAAATACATCCTGACTTTTCAAGACGCATTATCCAAGTATAGCGCAGCTATACCGCTAAAAACGCAAGAAGCCAAGGAAGTAGCCAAAGGATTTGCAACTCAAATTGTTTGCAAGTACGGCACTCCGAAAGAATTATTGTCCGACCAAGGAACGAATTTTCTGAGCGAAACTTTCAAGGAGATGTGCCAATTATTCCGAATTAAAAAGATTCAAACGACAGCATACCATCCCCAATCAAACGGAGCATTGGAGCGTTCACACCGAACTCTCGCAGAATACCTGAAATGTTTCATAAAGGAGGATCAAACGGATTGGGATGAGTGGTTGCCATACGCGATGTTCACCTACAATACCACCCCGCACACAGCGACAGGGTTCACTCCGTACGAGTTGGTGTTTGGTAAGGTAGCCGATTTACCGACGGCGCTCAAAGAAGCACCACGAAAGACGTACTCATACGACGATTATGTCTCCGAGTTACGCGAACGGCTCCGAGCCACATGGCACGTGGCGAAAGAACGATTGGAAAAAGGAAAGGAAAGGGTAAAAGAAGGGCATGATATCACCGCTGGTACGGTGGAGTACCGCCCCGGCGACCGAGTCCTCCTCCACGACACTACTGTACGTCGAGGCCGATCAGCAAAGCTTTCCCAGTTAACCAAGCGTACCTTTAGTACAGCGTATCGCAAATGTGGAGTACGCCGTACCCCACAGTACCGGTAATGTACGGGTACAGGATACCAGCGTAATCGTACCTCCACGGTATCGCTATCGTGGAGTTACACCGTACTGCAGTGCACGGTGGCTCCACGGTGGCGATCCTGTACCGGTACCGTATTAGCACATTGGCGGTACAGCGAACCGTACGGCGTACCGGTCATGTACCAGTACCGTGCGCACGTACGAGGTGGCAACAGTAGCGGTACGGCGCTCTCCACATGAGCGGTACATTTCCGATACTTGGTTAGCTGGGTTCCCCCAAGTGGACAGGGCCCTACACAGTACGGAACAAAGACTCCGACGTGAACTACACTATCGGCCGTGGACGCAAGGCTGTACAGGTACATGTAGACCGCATCAAGCCCTACATTACCCACTAACCAATAGAGTAGATACATTATCGCGGGGCCAGCGAGGCCGAACCGCGAGGTACCCCCGCCACTCGCTCCCGAGTGAGAAGTAGGTGGCAAGCACCACCATTGTTGCACGCCCGAGCAACCAACGTCACGCGACGGATTCGCGTACGGGTGGCGAGCTGCCACCTGTTCAACAAAAAAAAATAGAAATAAAAATAAAACGAAATCATAAAATAGAAGAAAATGAAATACAGTGATAAAAATAAAAGAATAAATAAATAAATGAACTAATATGAAATGAAATGGAAAGATAAAGTAAATAAAACAAAATAAAATAACGTTCAAATGAATGAAAGAATCTATAACAAAAATAAGCGAATGAAATAGTCGAAAAGAGAGAATAAATAAATTAAATAAAATTTACAAGAGGAACAATAGGAAGAGCTCTAGATTTCTAAAGAAACAAAACGAATAATAAATTAAAAAATACAAAAATGGCGTATAGATATATAAATGAAAAATCCAATAAGAGCAAGAGTTTAAAAAATTAAAAAAAAAAATATATATATATATATATATATATTTGATTTGAAAATGAAAGGAAAAACAAATATAAACTAAATTTTTCGCATATGGTTACATTCCAAGTTAAAAAAAAAAGAAAGAAAGAGAATAGAGAGAGAAGAAATCGCAATGTAAAAAAAGGAAGAAAAGTATTGCACCTAGAAATAGGGAAACGAGCAAGAAAAATTTATTGAAAATAAAAAGGCAAACCCTTTTTGCAGGTTATTAATCTCAACAGTTAGGATGACAGAAGGGACTAACGAAAGAAAGGAAAATGCAGAATCACGATTCAGGAAATGTGGAAACTGGTAATCCGCATAGATCTTCTACCAATAGCAAATAGAGAAAAGAGTATTAGGGAAAAGTTGGAAAAGCTATTAAAATTATGTAAAACGATGCCAGAGGACAAGCTATGTTCTCTCATAACGAGCTCTTTCGAAAACATGAAAGGAAAAATAGATTCTGAAATGCAGTCCATTTATGATATTACCGGCACAAAAGGTAGAATAAATAAAAGAGGATTAATAGACGGATTAGGATCCATTATAAAATCGATAACAGGTAACTTAGATGCGAATGACGCTGCGAACATCGAACGACAAATTACAGCGATAACGAAAAAGCAAGAAACAACAGAAGATGCGTTAAAAGAAAATTTGCAAATCCAGCAAATTACACTGGAAATGTTCAATCGCACAACGAATCGCCTCGCGGCAAACGAGGAAACACTAGGCCGTTTAGTAAATAATTTACACCATGGAGTGCAAAATCTCGTAATAGATATTTAACACGTCAACAATTGGACGAGAAATTAACAACTATTAGCGTAATAATCGAATCCTTATTAAACGACATACGTCAATTATCTAACTTTTTAGTAGGCTTGCCAAAAGGAATCGTTAATCCTACAATATTGCCGCCTAGACAACTCTACGCGTATCTAATAGAAGCATTGCCAAACCTACCAATAGGATTGAATTTTCCGACAAAAATACGTCCAGAAAAAATTAACGAATTACTGGAAATTTCTGAATTAGGCGCATATAGTATTCAGAATACCCTCACCGTTGTGATAAAAATCCCATTAATCAACAACAACGAGTTCAATGTGAATAAAGTTTATCCTCTACCCGTAAGAGTAGAAAAAGACACGTTTCGGTTCATAGAAACGACTGTAAAAAATGTTATAATTGATCGAGAGCGTCGAGAATATCTGTCATTCTCAGAAAACGAATTATCCAAATGTAAACGACAAAATTATCAATATTACTGTCATCCGAAAAACGCGAGACAAATAATACGATCAGGAGTATCATGCGAACTGTCGATATTTTTAGGAAAAGACCCCGGAAAAGCGAATTGTACGCATCGTTTAGTTAAATTAGAAAATTCTTTGGTCATTGCTCTAGAACAAGAAGGGCAATGGATATATGTAGCCCCAGAGACAATAGCTCTCACGATAAACTGTAAAAACTCTGCGACGACTCATGCAACAATTACTGGAACAGGATTATTGGCTTTGGATGGGAAATGTTCCGTCACCTCCATAGATTTTAAGATTGAAAATTTGAAGGAAACTGTACACGAAAAATTCCTACAATTTTTACCGCCATTCAACCTATCTTTTCTGACTACAGAAAACGAAATACCTCAACCTTTAATATTGGAAAATATTCCTCATACGATAATCAATGATCCATACGAAGTTAACAAAATTGGCGAACGAATCGAAATATTGAAAACAAAATTAAACAAAAATTACGATCATGTGACAACACAGAGTCACATCATAGGGAATTATGCCCTCAGCGGAATTATTCCCTTCGCAATGATTATATCGTATTTCGGAATTAAAGCGTTGCAACGGCGACGTTTAAATGCTACATCGCCGAACGACGACCTTGCTGACGTAGCTCCGGCCAGACCGCGAGCTGCCAAACGCAAGGCAACAGCTGACTCACAAAATCCGCGAGTCATATTCACGCGAAATGCACCTCGCACACGCACAACGTAAATGTGTATGAAACAAAAAAAAAAAGAAAATCGAAATATTAAAAAAAAAGGGTATATAATATAATATTAGAAAGGCACTTGTACCTTCGTAATCTATTGTATTATTGTAAGCCGAGAGACGACCGAGAGACAAAACTTGCCAAAGCTATGAAAAAAAAAAAAAAAAAAAAAATGTATTATATCGCCGAAATTGGGAATTTCGTCTTCCCAAGGTGGAGGAATGTTGTGCCCTAAAAAGACAGGAATTTTCATATTGCTAACGCATGAGGTTCAAAGACCCCATGCGACGATATCGAGCCCGATATTTCACAAGCCCGATATTCCGCTCGACTCAGCCGGAAAAGCGCTGAATCGCAATCGAACGAATCGAACGTTCTCGAACGATTGGTTGCGAAAACCCGAGTTAACAATTAGCCGAAAGATTCAATCGAAAGGCAGTCTTCGGCCAGAAGCCGAGGAGGTCGGTCTCAAGGCATAAAAAAGAATTGTAATATTGTTGCCTAATTTTAAATAAAATATAAGTTGTTCAAGTTGCAACATCCCGAGTTGGAGATTTACTCGGAACGGGAAAAGTCCCCACATACCCTCGCCCTCGAGCATGCGACAACCCACGGTGTCAACTTACTCGAGAACGAATTTCCGTGCTCTTCGCGCATCGTCAGAAGCCGGGGCACAACACATTGACCATTAACTAAATATTTAGCAAAAACCATATTGAAAAAAGTTTGGAGCGCTATAATTAAAAATCTATGCGTTATACAGAAAAAAGTTTCAAATAAAAAAGATGGCAAACATTATTATCTACAATAATGATCTCTATAATTTTTGTCGTACGATGCGCGGTTCGCGAGATATTTAATAAAACGTGTTTTTCAAGATGGCGGCTGAAGTGAACCTTAAGCCACGACGCCCACTTGGATTTACATTCAGGGGGCACCCCTGAACATATTCCAAAAAAAATACCTGTTCCCGAACGTTTTTAGCCAAACCTACTTTTTTGGTTGGGGCTCTTGGACTACAACGTGCACACGCATGGGTAGCTCGGCGGAGGAAAAGTCTCTACCCTTCGCTCACTCGACAGGCGAACGGAGCGAGGTTTGCCGCACGGTCGTATATACAGGTCTGGGCACTCCGTTAAAAAATGCGTGACTCTAAGTGACGCCTCTATTTGCGCATTCCACCGCGGCGCTATTGCAGGGGAGGCACTTTTGTTTATACCGCGTTTACGGGGCATGGCATGCACGTGTGTGGTGACGGTCGTATGTACGTGTGGCCTAACCTCGTTTTGGTGGGGTGATTTCGAGTGTCGTAGCCACGGTTTTTATTCAATACGGAATAACAAAAGATGAAGGGTCTATATATTGCGATGCCGAAACGGTGCATGATTCCGGGATGCAGAAGTGGATACATAAATAACCCGGAGCACGTCTCATTATTTAAAATTCCCAATGATGACTACTGATATTTTCTACTACTTTTCTACTACTGCACTAATGAAAGGTATATGCGTCCTACACGTAAATTTCGAATGTTCTTCTTTTCCGTAAACGAAAAAAATGTAATTGGATTGAGCGATAGTTAAATCACCATATCCATGTCAAAGACGATGAGTATCATTAACTAATGGCTCATCGCTCAGATTTTCGGTTTATGCTTTTAGTTTTTGTGTTCGACTAAATATTTAGGATGTGTTAATTTTTCATCATAGCCACGTGAAGGGACAGACAATATGCATACGCGCATGTATCGCGCTCTGTCGCACATGCATCCGAGATAGCAGCGCTCCACGCTTTTGCGGCCAGTTCCGCAAAGAGAGGCGTCAGATAGAGGCACGCTTTGGGGTATATAGTCCAAGAGCCCCAACCAAAAAAGTAGGTTTGGCTAAAAACGTTCGGGAACAGGTATTTTTTTTGGAATATGTTCAGGGGTGTCCCCTGAATGTAAATCCAAGTGGGCGTCGTGGCTTAAGGTTCACTTCAGCCGCCATCTTGAAAAACACGTTTTATTAAATATCTCGCGAACCGCGCATCGTACGACAAAAATTGTAGAGATCATTATTGTAGATAATAATTTTTGCCATCTTTTTTATTTGAAACTTTTTTCTGTATAACGCATAGATTTTTAATCATAGCGCTCCAAACTTTTTTCAATATGGTTTTTGCTAAATATTTAGTTAATGGTCAATGATAAATTAAAAATGGTGGCAACTAATTCGTAGAGCATGAAATTTCCTATAAATTTCATTGGAAACTTTTCCCGTAGTATTTATAGTTTAGGAGCTATTACGTTGTAAATGAGATTATAACGAAATATAATGCTGTATATTCAATTATGCGCCTATGAGTGTAGTATATATTTCGGGTCGTTCGAAATTCCCCCCTCTTAACATTCCAACAGTATTCAGGTATAAATCCTAACGGTTTTTGTCCCCTTGTGACGCTAGGGTCGTTCCCTCGCCTGTTTGTGTATTGAAATTTTCGTAGACGCGTCAGTTCTGTACTACAGCTTGTAGAGAATACTTGTGGGCTGTGTCAAGATTTTAATTTTTGTAATGCTATTTTAACAAAAACCGTGGAAAATGAGTTCGTGTTTTATATGTGGGAACTCTTTGAGTGATGGGACTATAGTGACAGTGCAAGAAAAAGGTGTGCAGACTCTGCTAAAAGCGAGCATTCAAAGAGGAGAAAAAGAGCATGAGCTCCTGCTACGAAACTCGAAAACCATAAGGTAATAATATGCAAAAATATTAAAACTGTATTTTGCAAACACCCTGCACTGTGTAGTACTGATAGTTTAGGTAATAAAGTTTTTATTTATATAATATATCCGGATGTGCGAGTGCGTGCGTGCGTGCGTGCGTGTGTCGGCGTTTATTCATTTTCTTTTTTCCATTTCCTAGACCTGTGTATAATATACAGACTTGTACATATATTTGCACCCACCCACACACACACACATACACATTTTTTACATTTTTTTTTACTTTCTTTTTCTCTCTCTCTCTCTCTGCCAGGGCCAGGGATGGACAGCAGAGAGAGAAATTTACATTTACATATATATTTACATATAATAAGAGATGCTGTGGGACTCGCTGTGTGTGTGTGTGTGTGTGTGTGTGTGTGTGTGTGTGTGTGTGTGTTTGGGAAATATCGATCGGACGGTTCAGATTTCATTACATTTATATAGGAGTTACAAATCGCTCGTATTCTTGTCAATGTTGAGACATCGTGCTGATTTTGTAACGTTCAATTTTGACGAAATTGCTGGAGGAAAAAAGTGAATTTTTAAAATTCCAAAATCATGACACTGGGGGGGGGGGAGGTTATTTCGCTCCGAATAAGAAGAATGTCTGAAAATATTTGCTGTTACTGGCTCATTTCTGCCCAATTACTAATGAAAATTTTGCAGAATATTCTTCAAATGTCCTTTTAGTATATACTTCTTACATACATAAATATATATAAACTGTGTCGTTGAAAGCAAAATCGTAAACACTTTTCATCTTTGGTGCGAAATAACCTTACGCCCTCCTTTTTACAAAAAACTCGAGTTTACATTGAAACGAAAGCTAAATTACATAGAAATCTTACTCTACACGGTGCAGGGTGCATTTTTTTTTACTTGTGTTTAATACAATTATTTTATGTTTTCCATCAGTGTGCACAAGGCGTGTCAAAAGAATTATGCCGATGAGCGAAGAGCTGCAAGTGCCGCTCGTAGACGTCTGTCGCAGCCAACGTCGTCGCAGTCAACGTCGTCGCAATCAACGTCATCGCAATCGCCTACGCCATCGCAGCCACCTGATGTTGAAAAATTCGATTTTGCGAACAGATGTTTCATTTGTACGGAAACAATACCGAGCGATGTTGAGGCGTACAATAAGAAGAAGCATGTACATCGACGGATTCGTGTATCGTCCGTGCAGAGATTTTCTACAGTCAAGAGCACCATTCTCAAGTGGCTATTAAATCGAGATGACGACAGTGCTCAGGAGATAGTGAAGCGCATTGAAGGCGTTTCCGACACTGATGGCGCTGGAGCTAAATATCACAGAGAGTGCTTCACCAAATTAAGCAAGCCACTGCCAACCGGACGAAAGAGATCGTTATCACGTGTAGATGATGCGATGGAATTGGTCTACACTTATATCTCGGAGTCGGACGAGTGTCAGTTTAAACTTTCTGAGCTCGCCAATGTAATTGAGGAGGATCAGCGACCGGTTCTGAGTACCATAAAGACGCGTTTGAAACAAAAATACGGAGAAGACATTTGCATTTTCGATTCTACAGGCCACAACACATTCGTCTGCTTGAAGAGTCGAGGATACAAAATTTTGTCTTCAGCTTAGTACGCAGCAAAAGAAAAGAATAAAGAAGAGGAAAGATTGCGGGTCATCAGAGAAGCTGCTGCTATTCTTTAGGAGGATATACGGTCCCAATGTTATGACACCGAAGCATATCCAGCTTCAGACGATTTCATGAAAGACGTCGATTCAGCAGTTCCGGAGTCACTTCGTCTTCTCTTAACGGAAATGATAACAAAATCGAAACGCAGTTCGTCAGATAATTGGCAAAATAAATGTACCAGCATCGCACATACCATTATAGCTGCGGTAAGACCTCGCTTCGAAAACGAAAACGAAGAAGACCCAACCTTCGATTCGTCTCCTTCGGATATGGCGGAGGCAGAAGAGACAGATTCACAAGGCGATGAGTGTCTTCCGTCAAAATCGAAAAAAAATAAGACTCGCCCCGTAAAATAATGCGCCACTTTTTATATAACAAATGTCTGAGTCCGTTTTTTTGAAGTAACATTCGTAAAATTCTTTTTATTTCAGTGATTTCGACAACAATTTTCGAAAGAGAAAATAAAGTGCTGACGAATATACACAGTATTTTACAAAATTTACAACAATTAAAACGGTTTAGCGATTTTCGGAAAAACTCAGATTCACGTTGAATTAAAAAAAATAAAAAATTCAAATTGAATACCAACCTTCATATTCTTCTATTAAAAAAGAAATCATTATTAATATTACAACACATTACAATATACAATATAAAATAATACTGTACAATATAAAATAGCATTATACAAGCATAACGTTAATTAATAATAATAATATTAATAATAACAATAACAATTCTTACGACGTAGCGTTATGTATTATTGTTTTTTGCCACATGGACATTCTTGTATGATTATACCGTTTTAAGTAACAATAAAGATCGATAAATTATTAGTTGTTCTCCACACTATTTATAATTTTAATTCATTCGCTACACAGCTGCATTGACATTTTTTTGGACACTTTATGCCATTTTATGCATTATGAAATTTTTTTCGTATACAACGAGCAATATTGCCACTGATAATGTACGAGGTGCAAGTTCTACCAAGCTGCAGCTCCTAAACTATAAATACTACGGGAAAAGTTTCAAATGAAATTTATAGGAAATTTCATGCTCTACAATTCAGTTACCACCATTTTTAATTTATCATTGACCATTAACTAAATATTTAGCAAAGACCATATTGAAAAAAGTTTAGAACGCTATAATTAAAAATCTATGCGTTATACAAAAAAAAGTTTCAAATAAAAAAGATCGCAAATATTATTATCTACAATAATGATCTCTACAATTTTTGTCGTACGATGCGCGGTTCGCGAGATATTTAATAAAACGTGTTTTTCAAGATGGCAGCTGAAGTGATTTACATTCAGGGGACACCCCTGAACATATTCCAAAAAAAAATACCTGTTCCCGAAAGTTTTAAACAAAAAAGAACCCGGCGCTTGGCCTAATACGGAATATACGGGAGTGCCTAAACCTGTATATACGACCGTGGTTTGCCGTCCGATCGAGCTCGACATATATGTCAGAGATTAGTAGGGAGATGCACAACGCTCCCCTTTTCGGCGTGCCTCGTAAATGGCGCTAAATCGTGGCGGCGAGTTCGGGAGTATGATTTCGTGATCATCACCTCTGTCGAGGTTGCAGATTCCCTTGTAGCCGCGCGAGTCCGTGATCACCGCTCAAGTCGGTATCGCAGTCAGCGAGAACACAAATGAGTAGCTCGGTAGGGGAAAAGTCTCCGCCCCGCGCAAATCGCGCTCGCTCGATAGGCGAACGGAGAGAGGTTTTCCGTCCCATCGAGCTCGACAGATATGTGTGGCCGTACTGCGGATTGGAATATGCATTATATGAATTTCAAAGTGAAAAACATGTATCGAGATCATTGTTTTCTCTTGGTTGCCCGTTTATGCCGAAAATGCGGGTTAAAAAAATTAACGACGAACCGCGTTGAAAAATAAAACGCCGAAACGACCGTGGAAGGTGCAAAAAGAAATCTTGAGCCTTTGCCGCGATCGTTTCGGCATTTTTTTTCAACAGTAAACATTATGGATAACGGTGTATCATAAATGTTTCTTTAACTGCAATGAGCGTCATGGCTGAGTTGGCAGCGTGATGGATTCAATCCTCGGTGAACCAACTTTTTTTTCTTGATTTTATATTCAGAACATTTCGAACTTACTCTCCCTTTAGCTATTCTCGCCTGTTCAGGCATTATTTGTGATATGTAATTCGTATATGCTTAATAAAAAAAAACAAGACATTGCTACCGGGGATCGAACCCGCGTCCAGTGCAGCCAGATCGCGCGTCAGTTACCCCCTCTGTAGTCTCTTACGCGCCCATCACACAATCATTGTGGCGCGTGTCCGTGAGCGAGCGACGCTCGGACATCTTCGGAAAGAGCCGAGCGCGCCGAAGTTTCCCGACCGCGCCTTCGGCAGCTACACCAATACATGGACGCTGAGCACGTTCATGTGCGGCCAAGCCGAAACGAACCCAGATAGACAGATGTACCTCATATTGGCATCATATGTACATCATCACTGCAGCATAGAAAGTCTCACAGCTGTGTATCCCTTATGAGTGCTCCCGTTGAAGTCATATTTGCATCACATGATGATTCACAATAATACATCCAAGTGAAGCAAAGTTGTTCTCACGCGAATATGCATGCAGTGAATTCATCAGACTAGCAAATTTGGCTCACGAATATCTAACAATAAGTGAGTGCATATGGGGCTCATATGGGTGTCACGGCGTGAAGAAACTGTAGTGCTCATACGGAGCTCATATTAGCGGCATGGCGTGACGGAACTATGCTGTGGTCATACGGAGCTCATATTAGCGGCATGGCGTGACGTAAATATGCTGTACTCATACGGAGCTCATATTAGCGGCATGGCGTGACGTAAATATGCTGTACTCATACGGAGGTCATAATAGCGGCATGGCATGACGTAACTATGCTGTGCTCATATGGAGCTCATTTGAGTGTCATAGCGTGAAAAATAAAAAAATCCAAAAATATTGATAAAAAAAATCTGGTAGGATTTTTATTATCCCCATACGCTTTATTGATGTTCCTGCCTATATGATAAATGGATTAAAAACGTATTCTGCCTAGTTAAATTTTGTACCTACCTACGGTTTGAACCACGTCTTCTAAATCGAGAGCCGAGCGCGCTACCTACCTAGCCATTCTAACACTTGTACAAATTTTCTTTGTGTCTGCGTATTTGTATCATTCTGGATTTGGATGAATATCGCCATCATATTGCGCTTATGGGATGTGTCACTGATGAATATACATATCGCCGTCTTATTGCGCTCGTCGAATGTATCAATTACAAGGAGACGGCAGAGCCCGGATTTCGCGAATCGGGTTCTCCTTTCGCCTGGTGAAAGTTGAAGACCTCCGAATTAACGTCGTTTTTTATTTTTGTTCCAATAGGCCTTAGTTGCTGAGATATCGCGATTTGAAAATTTGGGAGTTTCGGCTCGCGCGTAGAGTACGTTCAGCGTTGACACTTGAGACGAGAGCCACCGTAGCTAATACAGTAAGACGGTGGACTGGTACTCTGAAAGTTCACGCTTCGCGTCCCCATGCTTTTTTTTTGAATTTTTTTTTATTTTTTTTTATAATCTCTCATAAGACTTTGCATGTGCAGGTAAAGAAGTCAATTCGAAAATATGTATTACTAGTTTAATTCATCTATTATATTAAAATAACTAATCCAATAATGAAGTCACAATTACATAGCAAACTAATATTGTATAACAAATAATTAATCTAATAATCAAGTCACAATTACAAAGCAAAATAATATTGTATAACAAATAATTAATCTATTAATCACGTCGCAATGAGAAAGCAAAATAATGTGGTATAAAAAATAAATAATTAATCTAATTCACGCTTGCAAATTTCGCGGCAGGTAATTATTCTGATTCTTCTTCTATCAGATCAGTATGGTGACAAATTGGAGGGTGGAAACCATCGTAAAAGCAAGGGTAGCACAAAGGCTTACGACACCACGAACATAAAATGAACGTAATACCACCGCAACCATATTTAACCTTATAAATTCTATCAGGAAAGCATATTTGAAGATATAGATCTTCAAATATGCTTTCCTGTGAATCATATTAATTATTTATTTTTTATACCATATTATTTTGCTTTGTAATTGTGACTTCATTATTGGATTAATTATTTTAATATAATAGACAAATAAAACTAGTAAAACATATTTTCGAATTTTCTTATTTACCTGCACATGTAAAGTCTTATGAGAGATTATAAAATTAAAAAAAAAATTGAATAAAAAAAACGCATAGGGACGCGAACCGTGAACTTTCAGAGTGCCGGTCTAACGTCTTCCCGTATTAGCTACGGCCGCTCTTGTCTCAAGTGTCAACGCTCAACGTACTCTAGGCACGAGACGAAACTCCCAAATTTTCAAATCGCGATATCTCAGTAACTAAGGCTTATTGGAACAAAAATCAAAAGCGACGTTAATTCGGAGGTCTTCAACTTTCACCACGCGAAAGGCGAACCCGATTTGCGACATCCAGACTCTGCCTTCTCCTTGTTAGAAATATGCATATCACCGTCATAGGATGTATCACAGAAACACGCATATCGCCGTCATATTGCGCTCATGGGATGTATCACGGAGAAATATGCATATCGCCGTCATATTGCGCTCACCGAATGTATCACTGAAAACATGCATATTGCCGTCATGGAATGTAATACTGAGAAACATGCATATCGCCATCATATTGTGCTCCTGGGATGTATCACTGACAAAATATACATATCGCCGTCATATTGCGCTCAATGAATGTATCACTTAGAAACATGCATATCACCGTCATAGGATGTATCACTGAGAAACATGCATATCGCCGTCATGTTGCGCCCATCGAATGTATCACTGACAAACATGCATATCGCCGTCATATTGCTTGCATGGCATGTCTACTACCAGTGCTAACCCAGTGAATTCATCAACACAGTCATTGGATGACTTCCATATGACGTAAAATTTGCAGATATTAATTGTGGATACTTGAGCACAGCGATATGAGTTCATCGTGCTTCAAACGTACGATGCATTTGTAAACGACATATTGAGATCAAAATGCTTTGTACATTCACTATACTAAATGAGTTCACGGCTTTGCATCATGACATGTAGTCAATATGCTGTAAAATTTGCTTCATCAATTGTATGCATGGCGTGATGATCACGACTGTCTATCTGGGAAGGCATCGAGGGAAAAAGCAAACTGAGCACGACTCGCGCGTGACGTCACCCGACGGCACGCGCGAGGCTTTTAGGCTGGGAATAGACGTCCGATTTTTTCTTTCCGACAATCCAAGTTCCGACGGATCCAAGTTCCGACTATCGGATCGGATGTGTATCGCATGCCCACTCAAATGTATGGCACGAGTACCTTCCGATAGTCGGATCCGACTGTCGGATCGGATTGTCGGAAAGAAAAAATCGGACGTCTATTCCTAGCCTTAGATGATTTCAATGCTTATTTAGCTCTTGATTCTCTGCGTTATTAATGTATACAAAAAAATGTATCGCGCACTCTGATCGCTTATTTTTTTAGTTTATACGTTACTTTAAATATAATAATAAATCTAAATTACAACTTATTTATCTTATATAAAATTGTTTGGGCTTTACTCACACCCGTCCTTATGCCAAATAAATTATAATTCATAAAAGTAAGCGGAAATATATTTATATTCGTATTATTATATTCATTCTCACACTTTCATCAAGCGATAAAGCCAGTGGCGTAGCGTGGATTTTTGCCGCCCGGGGCTAACCCCAAATTTGCGGCTCCCCTCCCTATTTTCGCAACTAAGTGCCGCTCGCCGCCGCCGCCCCACATCTGCGCCGCCCGGGGCCATGGCCCCCTCTGCCCCACCCCCCCCCCCAAGCTACGCCACTGGATAAAGCATTATCCCCAAAAACAAGCCAATCATCCATCCGGTCGCGAATCGTAAGTACCAGAAAGTGCACATATTCTACAAGCGATGAGATGGTCCCGTTGGAAGCGTTCCTGGCTTCGGTCCGCAGGGGCCCGTAGTGGAAATTTTTCTCCAAATTTTTCATAATTTCTCATATTTTAGTAATATTTGAGATTTTCGGAGAAAAAATTATTTAAAACAGATTCAAGTTCTGGTCTATTTCCCAAAAATACATTTTTTTCACTGAAAATTCATGATTTCTCATTTTTTCCCAGAAATTTCTCTTTTTCCTATGACCTGAGTGAACAGCTGCGGAGATATTCGGAGAGAAGTTAAAGATGAAAAGAAATGAGATTTTCGTAAAAAAACTGATTATTATTATTTTCCGGAAATTTTCCTTTTTCCTATTATCTGAGTGAACGGCTGCGAAGATATTCGGAGAAAATTTAATGATGAAAAAATGAGATTTTCGTAAAACAAACTTGTTCTTATTTTATTTCCGGAACTTTTTATTTTTCCTATTGAGTGAAAGGCTGCGGAGATATTCGGAGAAAAGTTATAAATGAAACAAATGAGATTTTCGTAAAAAAAACTTATTACATTTTTTTATCCCTCATAATTCTGAGAAAAATGAATTTCCGGAATTTTTGCAAACATTATTTTCCTTAAGGGATAACACCACTGTAACGGCCTACCACGAAACGTTTTAGACAAATAATACTTGGGGTAATTATTAAGCATATATTGAAGTATATTGCAAAAAAAATGGTTGGGAAAATAGTATAACTTGTGCCAATTTTAATCTGGACAAAATAATTTTTTTCATTAAATCTAGATGAGTATAGCTAGTGAACCACGTAGGGGATTTTAGAAATATTGATTTTTGAGTAATTGCCGAGTATTTAACTAAAAATGTTCATTTAGACTTAAGACGGAATGACACCTCATCGCGGTCGGTATGGTAGAACAATTATAGATTCCCAAAAATCTCTGAAACGGCTCTTCAGATCCCGTCGAAACTTTGCCAAACGACGTCAAATAGATAGACGAATAGCTTCCAGCCACTCAAATTTTCTAAATTTGAGTGGCTGGAAGCTATTCGTCTATCTATTTGACGTCGTTTGGCAAAGTTTCGACGGGATCTGAAGAGCCGTTTCAGAGATTTTTGGGAATCTATAATTGTTCTACCATACCGACCGCGATGAGGTGTCATTCCGTCTTAATAAAACAAAACTCTTTTTTTAAGATTAAAATTGGCACAGTTATACTGCGTGCCGCAGACGTTCGACATGCTTCGGAAGAATTGCTGCAGTGTCGCCATTTTGTAATATTTTCGGATCAAAATTTCTAGCAATATACTTAAGTATATGCTCAATAAATACCGCAAGTATTATTTGTTTATCACATTTTCTTCCGCAAAAAAAAATATTAAAAATACGCTTCCTGTAAGGCCGTTACAGTGGTGTTACCCCTTAAAGTCTTCATATAATTTCCGAAATTTTCCCGTGATCGTAATTAAAATGATGATATATTCGGAAAAATTCGGAGAAATTCGGAGAAACTCGTATGTTTGCGTAAAAATAATTGTCCGCAAAACTCCGAATTCTTCATATTTGTTCCAATTCATAGAAAAATTCGGAAATTTTTTCGGAAAAGATCGGAGTTTTTCGGAAAAAAATTGCACTAGAGGCGCGGGATCGTTCCCCGTGCTCAGTGATTCTTTTAAAAATTATTATTACTATTAATCTTTATTTGATTAGTTATTTTTATTAGTTATTATCATTATTTTAATTAGTTATCTTTTAGTGTCGAAAAATTTATCGCGCACTCTGACCGCTTATTTTATTAGTTTATACATTCATTTAAATATAATAATAAATCTATATTACAACTTATTTATCTTCTAAAAAATTGTTTGCGCTTTACTCACACCCGTCCCTATGCTAAATAAATTGTAATTCAGAAAAGTAAGCGGAAATTTATTTATATTCGTATCATTATATTCATTCTCATATACTTTCATCAAACGATAAAGCATTATGATAATGCTTTATCGCTTGATGAAAGTATATGAGCGGAAATATATTTATATTCGTATTATTATATTCATTCAATAACTAATCAAATAAGAATTAATAGTAATAATAATTTTTAAAAAAGCACTCAGCGCGGGGAACGATCCCGCGTCCCTGCGGACCGAAGCCAGGAACGCTACCAACGGGACCATCTCATCGCTTGTAGAATATGTGCACTTTCTGGTACTTAAAATGTGATAAACATCTAATACTTGCGGTATTTATTGAGCATATATTTAAATATATTGCTATACATTTTTCATCCGAAAATATTACAAAATGGCGATACTGCAGCAATTCTTCCGAAGCATGTCGAACATCTGCGGCACGCAGTATAACTGTGCCAATTTCAATCTAAAAAAAAATGTTGTTTTATTAAGTCTACATGAAAGTAGCTACTGAACCACGTAGGGGATTTTCGACAAGTTAATTAAAACAATATTTATTAACAAATAACTGTCTTAAAAAAATTGAACATTTTTAGTCAAATACTCGGCAATTACTCAAAAATCAATATTTCTAAAATCCCCTACGTGGTTCACTAGCTACACTCATCTAGATTTAATTTTTAAAAAATTATTTTATCCAGATTAAAATTGGCACAAGTTATACTGCGTGCCGCAGAGCACCGTAAGTTTAACATGCCTCGAAAGAATTTGCTGCAGTGCGGCAATTTTGTAATATTTTCCCATGATTTTTTTTTGCTATATACTTCAATATATGTTTAATAATTACCCCAAGTATTATTTGTCTAAAACGCTTCGTGGCAGGCCGTTACAGTGGTATTACCCCTTAAGGAAAATAATGTTTGCAAAAATTTCGGAAATTCATTATTTCTCAGAATTATGAGGGTTCAAAAATGTAAAAAGTTTTTTTACGAAATTCTCATTTTTTTCATTTATAACTTTTCTCCGAATATCTCCGCAGCCTTTCACTCAATAGGAAATAGAAAAAGTTCCGGAAAAAAACAACAAGTTTTTTTTACGAAAATCTCATTTTTTTCATGTTTAAATTTTCTCCGAATATCTTCGCAGCCGTTCACTCAGGTAATAGGAAAAAGGAAAATTTCCGGAAAAAATAATAATCAGTTTTTTTTACGAAAATCTCATTTATTTTCATCTTCAACTTTTCTCCGAATATCTCCGCAGCCGTTCACTCAGGTCATAAGAAAAAAAAATTCCGGGAAACAATGAGAAATCATGAATTTTCAGTGAAAAAAAATGTGTTTTTGGGAAATAGAGCAGAACTTGAATCTGTTTTAAATCATTTTTTGTCCGAAAAACTCAAATATGGCTAAAATATGAGAAATTATGAAAAATTTTGGGCCAGGAACGCCACCAACGGGACCATCTCATCGCTTGTAGAATATGTGCACTGTCTGGTACTTACGATTCGCGGCCGGATATATTATAATAATGCTTTATCGCTTGATGAAAGTATGAGAATGAATATAATAATACGAATATAAATATATTTCCGCTTACTTTTATGAATTACAATTTATTTAGCATAGGGACGGGTGTGAGTAAAACGCAAACAACTTTTTAGAAGTAAAATAAGTTATTATTTAGATTTATTATTATATTTAAATTAACATATAAACTAATATAATAAGCGGTCAGAGTGCGCGATACATTTTTCGACACTAAAAGATAACTAATTCAAATAATAATGATAACTAATAAAAATAACTAATCAAATAAAAATTAATAGTAATAATAATTCTTAAAAAAAGCACCGAGCGCGGAGAACGATCCCGCGCCCCTAGTGCAAATTTTTTTCCGAAAAACCCCGATTTTTTTCGGAAAATTTTTCCGTTTTTTTCCGAATTTTTCTATGAATTGTAACAAATATGAAGAATTCGGAGTTTTGCGGACAATTATTTTTACGCAAACATCCGAGTTTCTCCGAATTTTTCCGATTTCTTTCGAATTTTTCCGAATATTTCATCATTTTAATTACAATCACGGGAAAATCGCGGAAATCATATCAAGACTTCAAGGGGTAACACCACTGTAACGGCCTTACAGGAAGCGTATTTTTTGATATTTTTTTTTGGCGGAAGAAAATGTGATAAACATATAATACTTGCGGTATTTATTGAGCATATATTTAAATATATTGCTATAAATTTTTCATCCGAAAATATTACAAAATGGCGACACTGCAGCAATTCTTCCGAAGCATGTCGAACATCTGCGGCACGCAGTATAACTGTGCCAATTTCAATCTAAAAAAAAATTTTGTTTTATTAAGTCTACATGAGAGTAGCTACTGAACCACGTAGGGGATTTTCGATAAGTTAATTAAACCAATATTTATTAACAAATAACTGTCTTAAAAAAATTGAACATTTTTAGTCAAATACTCGGCAATTACTCAAAAATCAATATTTCTAAAATCCCCTAAGTGGTTCACTAGCTACACTCATCTAGATTTAATTTTTAAAAAATTATTTTATCCAGATTAAAATTGGCACAAGTTATTCTGCGTGCCGCAGAGCACCTTAAGTTTAACATGCCTCGAAAGAATTTGCTGCAGTGCGGCCATTTTGTAATATTTTCCCATGAATTTTTTTTTGCAATACACTTCAATATATGTTTAATAATTACCCCAAGTATTATTTGTCTAAAACGCTTCGTGGCAGGCCTTTACAGTGGTGTTACCCCTTAAGGAAAATAATGTTTGCAAAAATTTCGGAAATTCATTATTTCTCAGAATTATGAGGGTTCAAAAAATGTAATAAGTTTTTTTACGAAATTCTCATTTTTTTTCATTTATAACTTTTCTCCGAATATCTCCGCAGCCGTTCACTCAATAGGAAATAGAAAAAGTTTCGGAAAAAAAAGAACAAGTTTTTTTTACGAAAATCTCATTTTTTTCATCTTTACATTTTCTCCGAATATCTTCGCAGCCGTTTACTCAGGTAATAGGAAAAAGGAAAATTTCCGGAAAAAATAATAATAATCAGTTTTTTTACGAAAATCTCATTTCTTTTCATCTTCAACATTTCTCCGAATATCTCCGCAGCCGTTCACTCAGGTCATAGGAAAAAAAATTCCGGGAAAAAATGAGAAATCATGAATTTTCAGTGAAAAAAAAATGTGTTTTTGGGAAATAGAGCAGAACTTGAATCTGTTTTAAATCATTTTTTGTCCGAAAAACTCAAATATGACTAAAATATGAGAAATTATGAAAAATGTTAGGCCAGGAACGCTACCAACGGGACCATCTCATCGCTTGTAGAATATGTGCACTTTCTGGTACTTACGATTCGCGGCCGGATGGATGATTGGCTTGTTTTTGGCGATAATGCTTTATCGCTTGATGAAAGTATGAGAATTAATATAATCATACGAATATAAATATATTTCCGCTTACTTTTATGAATTATAATTTACTTGGCATAAGGACGGGTGTGAGTAAAGCGTAAACAATTTTATATAAGATAAATAAGTTGTAATTTAGATTTATTCTTCTATTTAAATTAACGTATAAACTAAAAAAATATGCGATCAGAGTGCGCGATACGTTTTTTTGTATACATTAATAACGCAGAGAATCAAGAGCTAAATAAGCATTGAAATCATCTAAAAGCCTCGCGCGTGCCGTCGGGTGACGTCACGCGTGAGTCGTGCTCAGATTGCTTTTTCCCTCGAAGCCTTCGTTTCGGCTTGGTCGCACATGAATGTGCTCAGCGTCCATGTATTGGTGTAGCTGCCGAAGGCGCAGTCGGGAAACTTTGACCGTGCTCGTCTCTTTCCGAAGATGTCCGAGCGTCGCTCGCTCACGGACACGCGCTACTATGATTGTGTGATGGGCGCGTAAGTGACTAGAGGGGTAACTTTGACGCGCGATCTGGCTGCACTGGACGCGGGTTCGATCCCCGGTAGCAATGTCTTGTTTTTTCTATTAAGCATATACGAATTAAATATCATAAATAATGTCTGAACAGGCGAGAATAGCTAAAGCGAGAGTAAGTTTGAAATTTTCTGAATATAAAATGAAGAAAAAAAAAAGTTGTTTCACCGGGGATTGAACCCGGACCGTAAGCATCGTTAATCCGTCACGCTGCCAACTCAGCCATGACGCTCATTGCAGATAAAGGAACATTTATGATACACCATTATCCATAATGTTTACTGTTGAAAAAAAATGCCGAAACGATCGCGGCAAAGGCTCAAGATTTCTTTTTGAACGTTCCACGGTCGTTTCGGCGTTTTCCACCAAGAGAAAACAATGATCTCGATACATGTTTTTCACTTTGAAATTCATTTAATGCATATTCCAATCCGCAGTACGGCCACACATATATGTCGAGCTCGATCGGACGGAAAACCTCGCTCCGTTCGCCTGTCGAGCGAGCGCGATTTGCGAGGGGCAGAGACTTTTCTCCCCACCGAGCTGACTATTCGTGTTCACGCTGACTGCGATACCGACTTGAACGGTGATCACGGACTCGCGCGGCTACAAGGGAATCTGCAACCTCGACAGAGGCGATGATCACGAAATCATACTCCCGAACTCGCCGCCGCGATTTAGCGCCATTTACGAGGCACGCCGAAAAGGGGAGCGTTGTGCATCTCCCTACTAATCTCTGTATATGTGTGGCCGTACTGCGGATTGGAATATGCATTAAATGAATTTCAAAGAGAAAAACATGTATCGAGAAAATTGTTGTCTCTCGGTTGGCCGCTTATGCCGAGAATGCGGGTTAAGAAAATTAGGTTTTTGGACCTAATTTTGGAAGGTGGAAGGTGCAAAAAGAAATCTTGAGCCTTTGCCGCGGTCGTTACGGCGTTTTTTTCAACAGTAAACATTATGGATAAGCGTGTCTCATAAATGTTGTCCTATCCTCAATGAGCGTCGTGAGTTGGCAGCGTGACGGATTAACGATGCTTGCGGTCCGGGTTCGATCCCTGGTTAATCGTCTTTTTTTTAACTATTTTTTTTCTTCATTTTATATTCAAAAAATTTCGAACTTACTCTCGCTTTAGCTATTCTCGCCTGTCCAGGCATTATTTATGATATTTAATTCATATATGTTTAATTTTTAAAAAGACATTGGCTACCGGGAATCGAACCCGCGTCGGCTGCACTCAGAGCCCGCACACTGATATATCAACCGCCAGGCATTTGTGACTGCAAACCTGCCTTACGTATACACACTTATCCAACCTTAAAAAAAAATGCGCTGCTGGACCACTTGCATATTGTTTTTATGACCCCAAAGCATTATTGAAGACAAAAGAAAACGATTTTTCCAAATTCCTAGAGTGGTGTTATCCCTTAAAGAAAAAAAATTGATTTTTTGATCATTGTAAACGTATATCCCTTCTTGAAGACTTTAAGGCGTCTGGCCACCTTGGCCGATCGAAAAATGGGTATATTTCAAAAAAATGATAAACTCGAAAGTATGGGCCGGATTATTTTTATTTTTTTTCACAAAGTCAGAAACGGCTTTAAGAATAACGTTAATAAATTTCCGTTCAAACTATTAAAAAATGGCGCCGTTACCCATGTAGGTTTCGCCAATCGAACCGTAACGGCCAATACTCGGACCAATTTTGGCGGGGCGATGATCGATTACCCAATTGTACGCCAATGCTCGGCTGAGTATTGACTAGCCAACTATTAAGGCCGATGTTTGACGAAGTATAGACTCGTCAATCATTGGTTTGCCGATACGAGGCCAATGTTCGGCCAAATGTAGGCTCTCTAATCATTGGCTTATCCGTACGAGGTCGATGTTTGGCGAAGTATAGACTCGCCAATCATGTTTTTGCCGATACGAGGCCAATGTTCGGCCGAGTAACCCATGATCGAACCGCAATTCGTATATCGACGATTCATTGTTTCGCGTCGAAGTCATTGAGAGACGAGATAAATACCTTTTACGAGTCCCCTGGACATTATTCTTAACAAATATACTACCAAATCAATGCACTCATTGTTGGCCGATTCTCGAACGAGCTCATACGCGATACTCTGCCGATTTGTATGAACCATTTATATGTTAACTAATTTTATTAAATTGATAATTAAATTAAATAATATTTATTCTTTTTTTTTAAATTTATATGTTGATTAATATTAACTAACCGCGTCTATTTATTTATTTTTTATTTGAATTAACTAGATTTTTCATGAAATCAAATTTTTCCTATTGCATTCCATTATTGGAATTATTCATTTTAAATATATTTATTTATTCAAATTAAACTTGAACTAATAAACTAATGGTCTGTCTTTATTGCAACACACGTATTAAAGGGTTGTGGGGGTCGTGTGGAGAGAGAGAGGAATTATATATATATATATATAGGTTAGGTTTGGAAATTTTATAACATGTCATTCGATAACACTCTCTAATTATCACAATGATATTAACTAATTGATATAGTTTATGTGATACAAATAATGATGAGAATCCATTTGGTCTCTTATGGCATATCTGCGATTCAAATGTTACGAGCACTCGGTAGCATAGGGGCAGCGTGTTTGGCTATGAGTAGGTAGGTTCAAAGTTCGAGTCCCATATAGGTGAAATATTTTCTTCGAACTAATCGTTTCGAAGACCAGGTAATGACGAATTACAATACAAAAATAATTATTTTTTTTTGGCAGTTCAGGACCAGTTTTGGTGATCTATATAGGGTCACAATTATCCGCCAAGACTCGGTCGATAATCGGGCCAAGCTCGAGTGCCAATGATGGCAATGTTGACGGGGACTTATTGTTGGCCGATTCTCGAATGAACTCCTACGCGATGCTCGGCCGATTCTCATAAGCCATTCTAGGGCCAATATTGATTGCGAATATCGGGCCTCTCTTATCATCCGAGGCTCGAGTGCCAATGTTGGCAAGCTCGGCACCGAGCATCGGGAAATCGTTGGCCACTACCGATCACCCTACATGGGTATGCACATTGCCGCGGAGGCCCTCCACACGATACGCGCGGTCGCTGTCCCAGCTGTTACCCGGTCATGTCACATCTGCAAAAAAAATCAGCTCATCCGTGAGTAGTGTCGCTACAATGTAGCGTAGCGGTTTTTTTCTCGACCATTAAAAAAATATGGTGAGCCGAAGAAAAAAATGTGTATTTTTCACCGAAATTATGGCTCACTATAATTTTTTTAATGGTCGAAAAAAAACCGCTACGCTACATTGTAGCGACATTACTCACGAATGAGCTGATTTTTTTTTTCAGATGTGACATGACCGCGTAAGAGCTGGGACAACGACCGCGCGTATCGTGCGGAGGGCCACCGCGGCAATGTGCATAACGGCGCCATTTTTTAATATTATGAACGTAAATGTATTAACGTTATTCTTAAAGCCCTTTCTGACGTTATGTAAAATAATAAAAATATTCCGGCCCATACTTTCGAGTTTGTTATTATTTGTTTTAATATGGCCATTTTTCGATCGGCCAAGGTGGCCGGACACCTTTAAAGAATCTCGTACGTATTAGCGAAAACCGGGAGAAAATTATGAAGCAACTCGTCCACTTCTTTGATGTTCGCTATTTTGGACCATCGCTCGTTTGCCTATCTGATCTATACTTTCGAAGTTTGTATCCTCGATATATATGTCTTTTTACTATAGATGGTATTACCAATATTAGATACTCACGTCTTTCCATTTCGGAGATATGGATATTCTAGATTGTTTGAATCTGTATTTGTATGACTCAAACTGCAGACAATCTGAATACACGTTCTCGAATGAATGAGCTCTCGAATAAATAATCCTTTGGTGTAATAGTTATTCAAATTCGTCATCAGCCGAAGGATAAAATTTGGAATAATTTACAGTTCGTTACTTTGAGTTTATAATCCTGTCATTTCGAAATCTTTGTCGTTCTATATTTGGCCTTTCAAAGTTTTGACCCCCATCCCAATGTGAAATGTGTTTCGAAAAAAATGTCGATCGAGAAAGACTCAAAGTTCTCTTCGAGCCTGTCTCCATCGTTTCGGCACTTTTCTTCAACAATTTTTTAAATTAATTTTCTAATGGGAAAAGTAAAAACTCATTTCCGATTTGGAGGAAACATTTATTTTTTTGTCATATTTTCCAATACTGTTTGCACCAAAATTTGGAACGCCCGCTCGTTTTGACCCACTTCAACATGCGTCCGGCGGGGCGAACGACTGCGTGTTCGGTCGCGTCGACGATACCCGCGGCATCCTTGCTGCGGCCGCTTCCCTCGCTCGTGCCCCTGTTCTTTCGATGGCCTGCCCTTCTCGCGCCCTTGGGCTCCCTCGGGTGACTCTTGCCACTGCGGCTGCTGCTGACGACCACTTTTCTTTTTGTTGCGGCGCCAAAATTTCTTCTTTGTAACTGTAAAAAATAAATAATAAAATGTACAAATAAAATACACTACTCACACAAATTAAGGGATATTTAAAAAATTTCGAATTTTTGGCTTATTTTCAACAAGGGATAACTCGGAGAAAAATGGTCATACAGAAAATAAAAATAAGGAAATTATAGCTTCAAGTATCTAGTTTTCAGATCTGGACTGTAACATTTTTTAGCGTGGGTGGTTTTCTTGTAATCATCCGAAAACCAACGAAATTTTTTTTCCAAATTTTTGCTCGTCTTTAAAATGGTCTGTTGACTTCAAATATTTTTTCTTATCATACGACTGTAAAAGTCTTTTAGACAATTTAATCACCTTTAATTTGACCTTTTAACGAGCTCCGTACGATGATTTGGCGCGGAGTAATCGTCGATCAAAGCAAAAAAGTCCATTTTAACTTTGACAATCAATTACTCGAGAACTAATGATCGTACAGAAAATAGAAGTAGGGTTTTGAAAACTACAAAACATTCTCTATGATATGCAATTAGGGGCTGTTGATAAAACATTTTTTTTCGGAGTGATGATGTTGACTGAAAAAAAGTTGAAAATTTGCCAATTTAAGGATATTTGGAAAATTTGGGATAACTTCGGATATAATGCATGAACGAAGGATATCGTCGATAATGTTTTAACCTCCCCAAAAAACCCTGAAAGTTGCAAAGCGCTGCGATTTTTTTTCTTAGTGGCCCGAAGGTTCAAATTTAGTTTCTGTCAAAAATCACCGTAACAAGCAATTTTTCGATTTTTATTTATTTTTTCATCTTCAAAATGTTTTTTAGCAATAATGCGTAATTTATTTATTCAAATACATCAATTACCAAGAAAAAATTTCAAAAAAAATTTCAAAAAATTGCAAATTTTAAAAAATTCAAATTTTTAGGGTAGCTTTGAAAAAAAACTGTTTTTTGTGTTTGTTGAGAAAGTCTATTTCAACGATTGAAGCTGCAAAAAATTAAAAGTTCGAGATTTGTGTGAAGAGAATCAGTCGACAGTAGGGGGTATGTCAACAACAAAGGTGGTTAGACTGGTAAAAAAAAATCGACCAAATTTTTTTCTACAAGTGGAGATCATCGTTAATACGTGAAAAAAAATTTGAATTTTTTTTTTATTTGAAAAAAAAATTTAATAAATTTTTTTTTAATTCCAAATTTTTTTATTAAATTTTTTTTAAGGTAAAATAAAATTTTTATTTAAAATTTTTTTTTCACCTGTTAACAATAATCTCCTCTTGTCAAAAAAAATTTGGTCCATTTTTTTTACCAGTCTAACCACCTTTGTTGTTGACATACCCCCTACTGTCGACTCATTCTCTTCACACAAATCTTGAACTTTTAATTTTTTTGCAGCTTCAATCATTGAAATGCACTTTCTTAACATACACAAAAAACAGTTTTTTTTTCAAACCTACCCTAAAAATTTGAATTTTTTTTATTTGAATTTTGTTTGATTTTTTTTCTTGGTAATTGTTGTCATTGAATGAATAAATCACGCATTATTGCTAAAAAAAACATTTTGAAGATGAAAAAATGAAAAAAAATCGAAAAATTGCTTGTTACGGTGATTTTTTACAGAAACGATAAATTTAATCCTTCGAGGCACTAAGAAAAAAAAATTGCAGCGCTTTGCAACTTTCAGGGTTTTTTGGCTACACTTCGGGGTTAAAACATTACCGACGATATCCTTCGTTCATGCATTATATCCAAAGTTATACCAAATTTTCCAAATATCCCTAAATTGTCAAATTTTCAACTTCTTTTCAGTCAACATCATCACTCCGAAAAAAATGTTTTATCAACAGCCCTTAATTGCATGTCATAGAGAATATTTTGCAGTTTCCAAAACCCTACTTTTATTTTCTGTACGATCATTAGTTCTCGAGTAATTGATTGTCAAAGTTAAAATGGACTTTTTTGCTTTGATCGACGATTACTCCGCGCCAAATCATCGTACGGAGCTCGTTAAAAGGTTAAATTAAAGCTGATTAAATTGTCTAAAAGACTTTTATAGTCGTATGATAAAAAAAATTCTTTGAAGTCAACTGACCATTTTAAAGACGAGCAAAAATTTGGACAATAAATTTCGTTGGTTTTCGGATGATTACAAGAAAACTGCCCACGCTAACAAATTTTACAGTCCAAATCTGAAACTAGATACTTGAAGCTATAATTTCTTTTTTTTTATTTTCTGTGCGACCATTTTCCTCCGAGTTATACCTTGTTGAAAATCAGCCAAAAATTTGGAATTTTAAAAATATCCTTTAATTTGTGTGAGTAGTGTATTTTATTTGTACATTTTATTATTTATTTTTTACAGTTACAAAGAAGAAATTTTGGCGCCGCAACAAAAAGAAAAGTGGTCGTCAGCAGCAGCTGCAGCGGCAAGAGGCACCCGAGGGAGCCAAAGGGCGCGAGAAGGGCATGCCATCGAAAGAACAGGGGCAGGAGCGAGGGGAGCGGCCGTAGCAAGGACGCCGCGGGTATCATCAACGCGACCGAACCCACAGTCGTTCGCCCCGCCGGACGCATGTTGAAGTTGGTCAAAACGAGCGGGCGTTTCAAATTTGGTGCAAACAGTATTGGAAAATATGACAAAAAAATTAATGTTTCCCCCAAAACGTAAATGAGTTTTTACTTTTCCCCTTAGAAAATTAATTTAAAAAATTGTTGAAGAAAAGTGCCGAAACGATCGAGAAAGGCTCGAAGAGAACAGTGAGTCTTTCTCGAACGGCATTTTTTACAACACATTTCACATTGGGATGGGGGTCAAAACTTTGAAAGGCCAAATATACAGGATGAGGTACTAACTGTTGCCACCTTGAATATCTCTGTAATTATCGACGTCACAAAAAAATGTTTCAAACAAAAGTTGTACCGTACGAAAGGGGTCATCAAATGCGACCATTTTTTTTATCTCAGTGGAGGCGCTGTTGTACAGTAAAGGTCACCTCCACTTTTTTAAATGGAACGGTACATTTTTCTTTCAACTATCTTGTAGAGCATCGAAAACTGCATAAAAAACATTTAGGGGTCAAAGTCGTTCAAGGTCATTTAAGATCAAAAAGTGACATGAACTTTATTTTTATGTGAAATTACCTTTATTCACAGTAGATGTTCAAAGTGATTGCCATTCATCATTCACGAATCATGGAAATATTAACTTGCATAACATGCATTTGTGGTCAACTGAAAATCCACATTGGCTGCGGCAAGTTGCACACCAAAGACCGTGGTCGGTTAATGTATGGTGTGGGATAATTGGGGATAGAATCATAGGCCCTTATTTCATCGAAGGGAATCTTAATGGTAGGAAGTACGCCACATTCCTTCAAAAAACATTAGGTCCGTTATTGGAAGAAACACCTTTGGAAACAAGAAACAGAATGTGGTATCATCACGATGGGTGCCCGACACATTTTTCGCTGATAGCTAGAAATGAATTGCAAAAGAGATTTCCAAATCGTTGGATTCGACACGGAGGAGCTGTATCGTGGCCGGCTCGCTCGCCAGACTTGACGCCTCTGAACTTTTTCTTGTGGGGATACTTGAAAGATCTTGTTTATAAAGAACGTCCAACTACGCCGGAGTGATGAGAAATTCTACACAATCCGTGATGAGGAGATTGCAATACTGCATTAATTCCAATGGCAATCACTTTGAACATCTACTTCGAATAAAGGTAATTTCACATAAAAATAAAGTTCATGTCACTTTTTGATCTTAAATGACCTTGAACGACTTTGACCCCTAAATATTTTTTATGCAGTTTTCGATGCTCTACAAGATAATAGAAAGAAAAATGTACCGTCCCATTTAAAAAAGTGGAGGTGACCTTTACTGTACGACAGCGCCTCCACTGAGATTTAAAAAAATGGTCGCATTTGATGACCCCTTTCGTACGGTACAACTTTTGTTTCAAACATTTTTTGGTGACGTCGATAATTACAGAGATATTCAAGGTGGCAACAGTTAGTGCCTCACCCTGTAGAACGACAAAGATTTCGAAATGACAGAAATATAAACTCAATGTAACGAACTGTAAATTATTCAAAATGTTATCCTTCGACCGATGACGAAATTGAATAACTATTACACCAAAGGATTATTTATTCGAGAACGTGTATTCAGATTGTCTGCAGTTTGAGTCATACAAATACAGATTCAAACAATCTAGAACATCCATATGTCCGAAATGGAAAGACGTGAGTATCTAATATTGGTAATACCATCTATAGCAAAAAGACATATATATCGAGGATACAAACTTCGAAAGTATAGATCAGATAGGCAAACGAGCGATGGTCTAAAATAGCGAACATCAAAGAAGTGCACGAGTTGCTTCATAATTTTCTGCCGGTTTTCGCTAACACGTACGAGATTCTTTAAAGGCGTCTGGCCACCTTGGCCGATCGAAAAATGGGTATATTAAAAAAAATAATAAACTCGAAAGTATGGGCCGGAATATTTTTTTTTTAAATAACGTCAGAAAGGGCTTTAAGAATAACGTTAATAAATGTCCGTTCTAAATATCTTAAATAATAGCGCCGTTATGCACATTGCCGCGGAGGCCCTCCGCACGATACGCGCGGTCGTTGTCCCAGCTGTTACCCGGTCATGTCACATCTGAAAAAAAAATCAGCTTATTCGTGAGTAGTGTCGCTACAATGTAACGTAGCGGTTTTTTTTCGACCATTACAAAAATTATAGTGAGCCATAATTTCGGTGAAAAATACAATCTTTTTTCTTCGGCTCACCATAATTTTTTTAATGGTTGAAAAAAACCGCTACGCTACATTGTAGCGACACTACTCACGAATGAGCTGATTTTTTTTGCAGATGTGACATGACCGGGTAACAGCTGGGACAACGACCGCGCGTATCGTGCAGAGGGCCTCCGCGGCAATGTGCATAACGGCGCCATTTTTTAATATTTTGAACGGAAATTTATTAACGTTATTCTTAAAGCCCTTTCTGACGTTGTGTAAAAAAATAAAAATATTCCGGCCCATACTTTCGAGTTTATAATTTTTTTTAAATATACCCATTTTTTGATCGGCCGAGCTGGCCAGACGTCTTAAAGTCTTTAAGAGGGGATATACATTTACAACGATCAAAAAATCATTTTTTTTCTTTAAGAGATAACACCACTCTAGGAATTTGGAAAAATCGTTTTCATTTGTCTTCAATAATACTTTGGGGTCATAAAAACAATATGCAATTGGGATGCAGCGAATTTTTTTTTAAGGTTGGATAAGTGTGTATACGTAAAGCAGGTTTGCAGTCACAAGAGCCTCGCGGTTGATATATCAGCGTGCGGGCTCTGAGTGCAGACGACGCGGGTTCAATCCCCGGTAGCCAATGTCTTTTTTAAAATTAAACATATGTGAATTAAATATCATAAATAATGCCTGGAGAGGCGAGAATAGCTAAAGCGAGAGTAAGTTCGAAATTTTTTGAATATAAAATGACGAAAAAAAATAGATTAAAAAAAGTCGATTCACCAGGGATGGAACCCGGACCGCAAGCATCGTCAATCCGTCACGCTGCCAACTCAGCCGGAACGCTCATTGAGGATAGAGAAACATTTATGATACACGCTTATGCACAATGTTTACTGTTGAAACAAACGCTGTAACGACCACGGCAAAGGCTCAAGATTTCTTTTTGAATCTTCCACGGTCGTTTCGGCGTTTTATTTTTCAACGCGGTTCGTCGTTAATTTTCTTTAACCCACATTCTCGGCATAAGCGGCCAACCGAGAGAAAACAATTTTCTCGATACATGTTTTTCTCTTTGAAATTCATTTAATGCATATTCCAATCCGCAATACGGCCAGATATATATGTCGAGCTCGATCGGACGGAAAACCTCGCTCCGTTCGCTTGTCGAGAGAGCGAGGGGCAGAGACTTTTCCCTAACCGCGCTTCCCATTCGTGTGCACGTTGACTGCGATATCGACTTGAGCGGTGCTCACGACTCGCTCGACTAAAAGGGAATCTGCAACCTCGACAGAGCCGATGCACAGAAAATCATATTCCCGAACTCGCCGCCGCGGTTTAGCGCCATTTCCGAGGCACGCCGAAAAGGGGAGCGTTGTACATCTCCCTACTAATCTCTGGCAAGGAGACTAGAGTAAAGGAGTCCAAACTCCCTATCCTAGCCTGTATGTACGAAGTTCTTTCAATCGGTCGCAGAGATGTAGTGCTCAGTTCCGCCGCAGGCGTCCCTAGTGTTCCCCAGAGCCCATAATACATAGTAATACAAAACTGCATAAGGTCCGAGCTCCGCCTCAACGACCAATCACAAAACTGGGATAATCGTGTTTCTCTCTCGTATTCACTTGGAACA